>CM046349.1:3460631-3785783 GCA_025403435.1 Artocarpus heterophyllus
CCTATAGCTTTCTAAAATATCATTTTGGGACCCTAAGTTCGCTTTTTTGACATAAAATTTTCTTTTTACCTTTTTAATAATGAATCTCAAATTAATTTTATAAAACTATAATAGAAAATCAAAACAAAAAATTAAACAAACTCATCAAAGAAAAGCATATACATAGACTTATTTATTTTTTTTGTCATTCTTTCTATTTATTTTCTTTTATAGTTTTCACAAAATAATTTGGAGCTTATTAATAAAAGGCTAAGTTAAAAATTTCACGTCACAAAACATGGGTCATGATACCAAAATGATAATTTTAAAATTTATAGGGTGTTGTTTTGATATTTTTAAATTAAAAAAGTATTAATGTGATGTTTCTGTAGAACACATGGGGGCGTTTGGTTTGCAGCAATCAGTAGGAATCATATTCTCAGGAAAATGATTGTAGGGAATATGATTCCCAAGAACTAAGATTATTACGTTTGGTTGCACATAGGAATCTTCTATTAGATTTTTAGGAATAATATATTACTGTGTTTAGTTATACATAGGAATCTTGTATAATTGACAAATAATTTATTGTATTACCATTAAATGTATCAATATAATATATTAGAACTAATATTAAATAATAATAATATAAATATAAATAATAAAATAATATTATATATAATTTAACATTAATATTACTATGAATATTAATGTTATTATTATCATTATTATTAAATAATTATTATTTTATATTAATATTATACTTTCTTTATCTTATATAAAAATATTAATTTATAATAATCACAGAATTATTATTTAACAATATATTAATATTAAAATGTTGTATATAATATAAAATATATTGATATGAATATAAATAATAATAAAAATACAATTCTTAATAATATATTAATATTTATATTAATATTAACATTAAATAAACATATTGTTATAGAAAATATTAAACATATTTAGCTATATTTTATATTTATAATTATTATAATAGTATTTATATAGTTTAATATTGATATTGCTATGCATATTAATATTAATATTATACTATTCATATTGATGTTATATTATTATGTTTTTATTATTATTGTTATTATTATTCTTATTATTAAATTATAATTTATATTGATATAATATATATATGTATATCATATATTAATATTAATTTATAATAATAATACAACATTATTTTATTTTATTATTATAGTATTTATATATATTATATTTAGATATTGTATATGTAATATATTATATATGTTTATTATTATCATTATTATCAAATTATTATTTTATATGAATATAATTTTTATATTTATATTGCATAGAAATATTAATTTATAATTATATTATTATTATAATAATTTAATAATAATATAATTATTATCATCATCATCATCATGAAAACAAAGATGAGATTTCTATAGTTTTGAGATTTTCAGGAATATGAATATCACCTTGTGGGTGTGCTTCATATTACCCCAAAATAAGGTAATCTGAATCCCACGGGAATTAGTTTCCTAGAAATCCAAAACTTATATTACTGTATACCAAACATGAAAATCTTACAGATTCCTATTTCCATCTCAGGATTACTGCATATCAAACGCCCCCATGGTATCAAAATAATAATATCTATTCTTTTAAATAAAAATATATTTTTATATATATTTCAATATAAAACTATAAATATCTCGTCAATCGCGATCTAATCTGATTTCAAAATAAATGAGATAATGCGTTGCAACTCAATCCAGATTGCCCTTTAAAAAAATCTAGATTAAGCGATCGTTCTTATTCTCCCCATCTAAGAAAAATGAACATAGTTCTTTGGCTGGATTCTAAAAGCTATCTGTTAAACTCACCAAAATTATTAAAGCTAAAGCGCAATCTTACTCGTACGAGGTAGTACAAGTAGAACATCGCAAATACCAGTTTTACCACCAATATCAAGCATGATTTACAGATTTTTTTTTTTTAATCTGAATGCCGAGTCGACTTTTGAGTATCAGTGTTTACTAAAACATAACATTGATTTTTGTAAATAAAAGAGAACATTTAAAGTCTCAGAATATACAAATAGTTTCTTAAAAAAATAAAAATAGTTTTTCTGTTTTAATGCTAAAAAGTTATCGAATCAATACAACAGCTAAAATTTGACATAGGGTATACTTGGTATCAATTTTGTAATTAAATGTAACAAAAATACATTATGACGGAAAATGATTCAAATCATCTGTCTAATTTTAATAGTCTATATAATGTCTAAATAATGAAATTGTAACATAATTTTAAAAAATTTGAAATATTATCTAATTGAATTGTACATGTTGTGTCATCATAGGATTAATTAGACACTATTTAGAATACTAAAAATTAGATAAAGGATTGCTAAGAAAATTGGAACCTGCCCGTTTCTTTCTAAATGAATTTGAATAAATATAATTTTATGTTTTCACAGTTACTAGTGGTTAATTAATAATCATTTACACAAATACGTTTTAATACTTCAAGATAGGCGAAGGCTTCGTAGTTCTTTCCAAAATAAGTGCTGACTATTAGAGAATTAATTACAACAAATTTTCTTTATATTATTGTAATTAGTTGTAATATCTTTGTAATTAGTTGTAATATCCTTGATATCAGTTGTAATCCCTTAATTCTATGATAGTTTTCTATTTTTGTGTTTTGGCTAAATCACGGCAATGCCTAATTTTTTGTATGTACATTCATTCTTAATCAAATGGAAAAGATAAGCCATTGTTTCTCAATATTCTTCTCTCTATCTCAACATGGTATCAAGAGCCTAATCTTCTTGGGTGTATTTTCTTCCCTTATTTTTTTTCCAAAAAAAAAAACCACGATCAGCATCCTTCATAAAAAAATAAAAAATAAAAAATAAAAAATAAAAAAACCTAACACTACACCGCCGGTCTTCTCAATAGCTTCCGATGCGACCTCCTCTCCCCCCACCAATCCTATCACCATCCAAAACTCCCAGGATCCTCAACATCCCCTCCTTACAATCAATCTCTTCAATATCACCAAATTGTCACCCACCAATTATCTCACATGGAGCCTTCAAATCCAATCTCTTCTTGAAGGTTATGATCTTCATCGGTTCATTGATGGCACTCATTCTTCACCACCACCCACCGTCACCGTCAATGGTGTTGCATCCCCAAATCTGGCATACACAACCTGGAAGCATCAGGATCGTCTCATCTTTAGAGCTCTCCTTGGTGCTATCTCAGTTTCTCTGCAACCGCTTATTGCCCGCACCTCCACTTCCCTTGATGCATGGCAAGCCTTAGCCAATACCTATGCCAAACCATCTCGTGGTCATATTAAACAATTGAAGGACCAATTAAAGAAGAGTAACAAGGGCTCAAAATCAATTAGTGAATATATGCAGGCGATAAAGACTCGTGCCGATGAACTTGCTCTTCTGGGGAAGCCAGTTGATGATGAGGATCTTATTGATCGGGTTCTTGAAGGACTTGGTGATGAGTACAAATCCGTCATTGATGCAATTAATGTCCGTGACACTCCAATTTCTTTTGCTGACCTCCATGAGAAACTTCTCAACAAAGAAGCCTCTTTTCAGACAGCTCAACCATCTTCTCTATTACTACCAACAACGGCAAATCCCACAGCCTTCCTGCATCGTCCAAATTGGCATCCACCAGCCACCAATCCATAACAACCAGGCCCTACCACTACGCTTTCTCCTCATGATCAACACCAACCCAAACCTTATTTGGGTCGTTGTCAAGCAAGCGACATTCAAGGCCACACTGCCAAACGATGCCCGATGTTTTGGCTTTTCCCTAATCAACAATCCCCGACACCTCGTCCTCAAGGCTCTCAGGGATATCGCCCCTCCACACTCTAGCAATCACAAGCCAATCATGTTGTTCTCGGCAACACCACTACTCTTACTTGGCTGCTGGATAGTGGAGCATCTCACCACGTTACGTCTGACTTGAGCAATCTCTCTCTTCATAGCCCCTATCAAGGATTTGATGATGTCATGAACGGCGATGGATCGGCCCTTCATATCACCCATACTGGTTCCACCACCATACCTACTTCCTCCTCTCGCACCTTTACTTTACAAAACATCCTTTGTGTCCCTTCCATGAAAAAGAACTTAATTTCGATTCATCAATTTTGCACTAAAAACCATGTTTTATTGAATTCTCACTCTGTGCTTTTCAGGTGAATGATCTAAACACGGGGGCAGTCCTTTTGATGGGTGAACCTAAGGATGGCGTATATGAATGGCCGACTTCAACCCCTTCAATTACCTCTTCACCGTTACTTGCATTTTCTAGTGTCAAGACCACTTCGTCTGAGTGGCACTCTAGACTAGGTCTTCATTATTTACTATTATGAAAAATATTGTTTCCAAGTTTTCTTTACCATTGTCTAGTCCATTATCCTCTTCCACACATTGTAATGCCTGTTCATGTAATAAAAGTCATAAAATTCCATTTTCTTCTTCTACATTAACCTCATCCCATCTGCTTGACCTTATCTTTTTTGATGTATGGACCTCTCCTATTTATTATGTTGATGGTTTTCAGTACTATGTTATTTTTGTTGATCATTATACGCGGTATTTGGTATTATCCACTTAAACGGAAATCTCACGTGTATGATGTCTTTGTGCACTTCAAGGCATTAGTCGAAAACCAATTTACCCTCTATTTGAATAATGGTGGCGAATATCAAGCTCTTGATAGTTTTCTCTCCACCAATGGTATATCCCATCTTACTAGGCCACCTCATACACCAGAACATAATGGTCTTTTCGAACGACGTCATCGCCATATTGTTGAAACCAGTCTATCTTTTCTCACTCATGCATCGACGCCTCTAAGTTATTGGACTTACGCCTTTGCCACTACTGTATATCTCATCAACCGTATGCCCACACCTACACTACATCTTTCATCTCCCTTTGAAAAACTCTTTAAGTCTCAACCCAACTACACAAAACTTCGGGTGTTCGGTTGCTTATGTTATCCATGGCTTCGTCTTTATTCTCAACATAAACTTGACTCTCGTTCCACTCCTTGTGTTTTCCTTGGTTACTCTTCAACGCAAAGTGCCTATATCTGTCTTGTTCTATCCGCTTCTAAAACATATATTTCTCGTCATGTCAAATTTGTTGAAAACTCTTTTCCCTTTACCACTCACCAATCCCATCTATCTCGTCCCACCCTAGAAATCATTTCCAAATGGCTTCCCCTAGTCCAAATTCTACCCATTTCAAGTGGCTCACTCAAAACGCCTCCACAAAGGGATTCCTTATGTCAACATCCATCACAAAATGCCCAAACGGTCGACCACCCCTCCTCGCTGGTCAACCATCGCCCTCTGTCCATAGACCTCCCCTTACTCAGACATAGTTCGGTCGACCGTCAAGAAACCACGGTCGACAATTCACCACCAAAACCACACAATTTTGAGACCTCTTATGCTTCAACCATAGCTCAACCCCCCCATCAAAATACCCATCCCATGACCACTAGAGCGAAAAACAACATCCATAAACCCCTAACCAAGGTGAATCTCACTGCTATCCTTTCTCAACCATCAGCCATTGAGCCTCATATTGTTACCCAAGCCCTAAAAGATCCCAAATGGAGACAAGCTATGAATGATGAGTTTGACACTTTGGTTCGGAATGGAACCTGGGAGCTTGTTCCATCTACTTCTTTGCAGAATCTTGCTGGTTGTAAGTGGGTTTTTTGTATTAAATAGCTTCTTGATGGTTCTGTTGACAGGTACAAAGCCAGATTAGTTGCCAAAGGTTTTCATTAGGGACCTGGCATGGATTATCATGACACCTTTAGTCAGGTTGTTAAGCCGACAACAATACGCCTTATTCTAAGCCTGGCAGTTAGTAGAGGTTGGCAGTTACAACAGTTGGATGTTAATAATGCCTTTCTTCAAGGCCATCTTTCTGAAGAAGTCTACATGGCCCAGCCTCTGGGATTTGTTGATAGAGACAATCCAACATATGTATGCAAATTAAAAAAGGCTATATATGGACTCAAGCAGGCCCCATGGGCTTGGTACCTTGAACTTCGCCAGTTCCTCGTTGAGTCTGGTTTCATAAACTCTTATGTAGACACTTCTCTATTCATTCTCCACTTAGGTGACATCAAAATATATCTACTTGTTTATGTGGATGATATTATTATCACAGGTACTAACCCCAATATTATTCAGTGCTACATTGACCTTCTGGCACAAAAATTATCAATCAAGGATCTTGGTGCCTTGTCTTATTTTATCGGCGTTAAGGTTCTCACCACTCCATCTGGTCTGTTGCTTACTCAAAGGCACTACATCACTGATCTTCTTGCCCAGACAAAAATGTTTGGTGCAAAACTAGTTGCTATACCACTTGTTACAGATGGAAATCTCACACTTCATTCAAGTACAGCTCTGACTGAATACACAGAATATAGAACAATTGTTGGCAGTCTACAATATCTTTGTCTCACTCGCCCCGACATAGCATATGTTGTTAACAAGCTTTCCCAATTCATGCATTGCCCTATGTCTGAATATTGGAGTGCTATAAAATGATTGCTTCGATATCTGTGTGGCACATTGACTCATGGATTATTTCTTCATAAGGAAAATCCAATTTCTCTTCATGCCTTCTCAGATGCAGATTGGGCTAGCAACAAAGATGACTATACCTCTATGAGTGCCTATACTGTCTATTTTGGTCGACATCCTATTTCTTGGTCATCCAAGAAACAACGTACAGTTGCTCAGTCATCCACAGAAACTGAGTATCAATCAGTTGCTGCTACTACTTCAGAAATCAATTGGATTTGTTCCCTTCTCACAAAGCTTGGTGTCACTCTTCCTAATCCAGTCTTTCATTAGCGCATGAAACATGTGGCAATTGACTATCACTTTATTTGGGATCAAGTTCAATCAGGTGCTCTTCATGTTACCCATGTCTCCTCAGCAAATGAACTCGCAGATGCTCTTACCAAACTGCTTCCAAGAATTCAGGGTCAAGATTGGCGTCTCCTCTAGAGCTCCATCTTGAGGGGGCATATTAGAGAATTAATTACAACAGATTTTCTTCATATTATTGTAATTAGTTGTAATATCTTTGTAATTAGTTGTAATATCCTTGTAATCAGTTATAATCCCTTAATTCTATGATAGTTTTCCATTTTTTGTGTTTTGGCTAAGTCACGGCAATGCCCAATTTTTTGTATATATATTCATTCTTAATCAAATGGAAAAGATAAGCCATTGTTTCTCAATATTCTTCTCTCTATCTCAACACTGACAAAGTTAACATTTGTTTTAATTTGAGAAAATATTTAGAAGGACATATAAAATGTTGAGAAGGACATGATAGTCTGAATATGTAATTTGACATGACATAAGTGCATAGAGTATTAAACAAGTATTTGTGTTGAAAATATCATTCTCATCCTTTTTGTACCAAATTTAACACCAACATTGATCTTGTGATGATGATGATGATGATGATGATGATAATAGAAGTTTACTAGGATGATTTCCTTCCTTGTTCCTTTTTGTTCCTTTTAAAAATCTTTCCATTTCTATATAAATTCCATTACACTTTAACAAACATGTATTCAAACTTCAATATTTCAATAAGGTTTTGCATCAATGATTACGAGCTTATAAGGCTCAAATTTTTAGTAGCATTTTCGACAAGAATTTTCCTTTGTTCTTTTTCATTTGATTGCCATTATTTCTTTTGCTCCTCGTTCGTTTTCTAAGGCAACAACAACAAGAATAACAAGGAGAATAAGCTAAGCAAAGTATCATAGTTCAAGTTTAAATCTGCATAACGAAGAAAATAAATTTCAAAATCGTAATTCACTAATTAGAGGAAAAAAAAAAACTAAAAGAATATTTAGTGATTGATGTTGTTAGTCGAGACAGGATATTAAGGTAGAAAGTAGAATACGTACACGTTCTACCATTGACGAGAAAAATCGGTGAACTCGAAAGCATGATCGTGGAGTAGCTGCGATTTTAACACGTAGAATACATCCAAGAACTTCGACTTCAAATCCACCATGATTGAGTCACAAAAACGTCGATCACACAGTCTCAAAAGGAAAGGAAAATATGCAAGTTTGTGTATGAGATGAAAGGGAGCGAGGGAAACTTTTAAATGCAATCCTCATTCGCAAATAGGTCTATATGCAGCATATTAATTGCACTATTTGACATCTCTCTAGTAATTTATTCAGAATATTTTGCACTTTGTTTATTTATTATTTTTTTTGGGGTCAAGTAGGGATCTACAAAGTTTAGTTTATTGTTTTCCGGAACGACTATCTGGAGTTTGTGTAACGCCCCAAAATTTATTTAATGTTATTGTAATGTAAAATGATGAATTAGTGTGTCATAATTAATGTTTCAACATTAATTTGATTATTTGGTTGAATTTTAAATTTTAAGTTGTTTTGTTAATTTGATGAATTCAAATGATTTCTTATTGTTTTAAAATAATGTTTTGAGTTTTAAAACACAATAATTTGTAAAATGTTAAAAATATTCCGTTTTACAAAACTGTGGGTGGCATTTGGTTTTCGTACAGTAAAATCGCCCACAAATTTTCTCTATTTATTTCCTTTTTCCCTTCCTCTCTCCTCACTCTCCCTGATCTCACTCTTGCTCCTCTCTCTCTCTCGCCCGAGACTCTCTCGTTCTCTCTCAAATTCTCTCTCAAATTTTTGAATCAAATTCGAATCTAAGCTTCGGGTTAGCAAATAGGAAGCTCGGGAACGTGATTTGGCAACCGAAAACGCGGATTAAAGCTTCGATTCGAGGTTAGTTTTGAAATTTCTAAACTTTTTTCAAAATTTTCAATTTTGTACATTTTTGAAATCTAGGTTTGCTTGAGCTTAGAAAACCTTTGATTTGAGTTAAATGAACTTAGAACAACTAGAATCTAAGCTTGGATTGAAGAAAAACGGATTAGATTCAAGATTTTTCATTTTTCTTTATTTTTCTCCATTTTTAGATTTTTGAGATTTTTGTGTTTGAATCTTGTTTAAATGAGTTCAAAAGTGTTCTAGTATGTTTTTCTATCATCTATGATTGTTTCCCATGCCTAGAATTTGTGAAAAACATGTTAAAATCAAGATTTAGATTTTGGGAAATCGAAAACCCGTGGCTGAAATTTCTAGGTTTTCCCAGTTCGACAGGCCGAACTATGTGTTCGGTAGGCCAGATCAAAGGATCGGCAGGCCGGTGTTCATCTGTCCGGTAGGCTGAACTTGGGAATGTCCGGCCGACCGGACCTAGTTTTCGGCTGGCCGAAGCAGGGAGTCCAGCAGGGTGGCCGAGCATGGAAAATTTTGTAATTTTTCACCCGTTTTCACTGTTTTGAACCCCGATTTAAATTTTAACTTTATAGAATGATTTTAAAGATACAAATGACATACTAGGACATCATAAAATGGTTTAGTAACATAGAATGTTTCGAACTAGATATTGAACGACTTAGTGTGTATCTAGGATCATTCGTGGTTCTGCGGAGTTAACGTATAGCAGACCGGGATTACGGTGTGGGGTACTAGCATGAGTATCAAGGTAGGACTTCTACCCCATTCCTTGGTAGCCTAGTTTCAAAATGATTTGGCTTTGAAAATGATTTCTATTAAAATGTTTTCAACAGTTGTTTGAAAATGAATTTAATCGGTTATATTTTAATATACCGTGAACTGAAATAAACTTCATAATGAATGTAAATAACAATACTCAGTAAATGGGTTTTGAATGATGATGAAAATAAACACATAGGCATGATGCCATATCAGAGATCGGGTCGTGTAGCGATCGACCTTGGGGGCAGGTCCCGAAACCCAACTGGGCCACTACGGTGGTGATATTATTATGGTTTGCCTAGGAAAAGAAAATGATATTTCTGGTTGTTCGAGTAAACTGTTCTAGGTAAGAACGGTTTTATTCAAATTTATTTATTTATTTATTTATTCAAGGTTTCTTTTAAATAATCCATGAATAATGAAATGTTTCTTTAAATTAAATTATTTTATAAAATATAGTCCTACTGAGCTTTTCCCTCACGTTTTATTTGTTTTTAAATTTTCCCCCTCTAGGTGGTTTTCTATTTAGGTTTGGAGAGAATTCAACAGATAGGACTCAGGAGCAGTAGAAGGACTAGTAGACTTATTTATATTGTTTAATCAAGGCATGTAATGTTTTAACTTTATTTGTACTTGGATTGTGGTTGTATTTATGATATTGTCAGTACCATGTGTGTGCACAAGTTGTGGGTCTGTGGGACACATACTCGCTATGTTTATTCTTTAATATTTATTTTTCATGCAATGGTTTTCTTTAAATTTTCACATTTTATATTTAATTTAAACCTCTAAACTCTTGATTTTTAATTAAATTCTCTTTTAATTAATTTAATTAACTCACCACGTCACCTCCCGTACTCCGGGGCGTGACAGTTTGGCACTGTTCTACGTTTATTATTTAATTGGTTAACGTTGTGTATGATCATGCCTACTAAACATGAGTTTCTTTAATGTCTTTTGGTCTGTATATTTGGAATTAGGAAAGAAAAATATTGACAAGTTGGCCTTTTTAAATGTTGCTGAAGATTCTTTTCACTTACTTTTATTATAGGTATACAACTGAAAATATACTGAAATGCCTGACATACCCCTAAATCTGTAATAAATAAATAAATAAGTAAACCACTAATATGCATAAAAGGTCAGTATATATTCTCAAAGATTTTATAGCCAACATATTGTAGGAAAATATTCAATGTTTGTCAAATTTTATATACTTTATTTTCTCCAACAAATACAATCATCTTCTCAAGCCTTTTAATTGTATATTTTTTTTTCATTTTATTCACTCCCTAGCATTTCAACCTTCCCTTTAAGCATGTGTTGCATTGGCCCTCTTTCTATGTCAAAATATTGATCGTAGATAAATTAAATGTCCTATTTTAAAACTAAATTCATTATTGACTAAACCTAAACAATTCATTAAACTGTGAAGACAATAATAATTTTGTCTATAAAAGGATCAGCATAATTAAGGTTTTTTAAGATCATTAACGTTGTTTAATGACTTGATAAATTAGTAATGAATTATTTATATCTTTAATTAGTCAATTAACTACTAGTGACCTAATAAATATAGGCGAGGCAGAAGACAAATTACGATCAGTGTCATCAACTACTAATCAACTATTTTGCTGGCAATGAAAAAAATAACTCAATTTATGTGACACCCGTTATTCTCCTAACGAGTATTGAGGTAATTAAATTAATTTTTAGTGTATAAAAAAAATTGCTTTATTTAAATTTATTTTATAATATTTATTTTTATCTATTTTTAAATTTTCTAAAATTCTCCTATATTTAGTTAGTATGATTACTAAAAAGCCTTAGAACTTCTAATAAATCTCAAAAATGTCATATTGGCATTATGTGTGTTAAAGTCTTTAGATGAGACATAAGGATATCTTTTCCAACTACTCTTGACCCTCATTTTCTTTATTTCCTCCGTGACATGCTTCAACATGTCTCCTCTATAATTGTTTCTATCACTTCTCTTCAAAGACTTCATCTTTTCTTCCTTTCTCTTCCACGGTTCCCACACTCTTCTTCTCATTTCTTTGCTGAAGCAAAATACTTAGAGAACTTCTTCAAGGCAGCCATAAAAATCAGCCACCATCACCTCCATTTGAGCAAGAATTTCAGTCATACCGAAGTAAAGGAACCTGTTTTGAAGCCATTTCAAGCTTCCAACTAACCATAATCCGAGGTTAGAATCTTATGAACAAATTTAGTTTTTCATTTATAAATTTTCTTTTATACTAAAGGATTATTCAAATTTGCGTTCTTAAACCAAAGTATATGTTTGTTGCTATTTTGGAGCATATGTATGAAGTCTAAGTGTATATGCCCTAGACAGAAAATTTATATTGTTAAACTTTATAATACCTCTATGGGCAGTGGTTATTTCTTGAAATTCTAAGATTAAATTAAAATGAATTTTATGAATGTAGTTGTATGTTGTGCTTTAGTTTTAATTGTCCTTATGCACGCCTTAGGATCAAGGGAGTATGGAGCTAACGTTAATTGATTCCAGGATTAAGAGACTGTTGATAAGCTTAAAAGGTAGGGATTCTATTACTCATCTTTTGTGAGGTTTTTATAGAATTAAAATTGATTGTTTTGCCGCAATATATATATATCTATGTTGAACTGATATTATATGATTATCACATATGAAACTATGACATGGACTCGTCTTATATTGTACGGCGAGGAACATAATGAATTGACACATGTTATAAATTGAGAAGCATGGTTAGGAAAACTAACTCTATTAATAATGATTCAATATAGAGAAATTGTGAGACATGAAGAGGGCGACGGTTACGTCCTTGGGCATGAATACCCTAAAAGGTAAAATAGGGGGAAGGCGATGACGCTTCCTTGGGTTGAAAGTCCCAGAACACACTGTACAGGAATCGATTTGGTGAGGACTCGGGGCTTGATGTCCCCTCACCGGAACACCCTTGGAATGTTTATAGGGTGATCAAGTGCGCCCATTTGGGTTTCGATGAGTTGAGTGATACTCAATTTAACATGGATACCTAGGAACAATGATGATTGGTAATATTTGTATAAATGTGTAATTATGACACTTGGTAATGATTAACTACGGTATCCATAAGATGTGATCATAATAAACCTCATAATCTGAAATATGATGTGACTTACTAACCATGCAGATTTTAATGTGGTAATGATAGAGGTGAGTAATGGCTTTCTCTACTGAGCATAGTGTTGCTCATTCCCTTATGTTTATATCTTTTCAGGACTCACTAAGTGTGAGATGGCTACGAGAAATATAGTTGAGGAAGTGATGTAACTATATTACATTGGGACTGCTTCAATCGTTGAGAATGTTCTTCATGATAATGTAAGCATCAATTGTTACTTTCTGTGACTGTATTATAATGTGTTGAGGGTTAAAATGATGATGACAACAGTTTATATTATTAAATTTAAGGTGCTACATTAAAACTGTGGTTTATTTATCGTTTATATTTTTATTTTTGAGTTGAGAGTTTTCATTTAAGTCCCGGGCAAATTTTATTTTTAAGGTTTTACTTTTATTATTTATTTTTATTTTATCTCATTAAAAACTGTTAACCCCCATATAGGGGCGTTACAATTTAATAAAAAAGAACGTCCTCTTTTGGAAAATTAAATTATTTTTTTTAATTTCTTGACACAACTCTGTCAATTTTCATACCAACCTTTTGTTTCGTGCAACAAAATGGGCTATGTTTTTGCAACATTTATAAAGTATTTTTTTGTCATTAGCCTATTGGTCATTAAAATCTATCTTCACACATCTAGGTCATTAGTCATTTAAAAATGTTGTTTGTTAAAAAACTTGTAGTTTATTAGTCAATAAAAAAGTAAAAATAAAAAGTTTAGTCATTTAAAAAACTAAATAGTTAAGTCATTTTATAAACTAAAAGACCTTATACATTAAAATAGATCTTATTCATATATACCTCATTATAATTTCAATACTAAGTTCATGTAAATAGTCATTATAAGTTTTTTAGATTTAATGGCCAATGTAGTCATTTTAAATTACAAAACAGTTTTTTTTTTTTTTCCTTTTAATGACTAATGACCAACAAGGTGATAAATTTTGATGACCAGGGTCAACATATTTAATGATTACTTACCAATGATCATATAATGTTTGTCATTAATATATGTACTAGTGATTTTCTAAACCAGATTATAAAAGAAATTCGACAAATAATTAAAAAAGAAATTTCATAAAATATATGCCTTGTATGGATAAGGATTTAGTCCTGAACGTTTTGATGGCAAAAAAATAATAATAATAATTTGAGTAGACAATATGAAAAGCAAATGTGTCTTATATAATTCAAAATTTGGTATTAATAACGTAGAGGAACTACGTGCATTATTAATTTTTATTGAAAAATTTATTTGAGACTTAAAAAAGGAATGTCCAATTTTTTTTTTACAATATATAAAGTCGAGGTTTGCACATAATAAATAGGGACAACCTTGATACTGTTGAAAGTATTTAATAAAAGATTTGGCCATGATTTACTATTGTATCGGATTAAGCCATTTTGTTTATTAAGGTAATTAGGTAGGTTAAAATGTGTAATTTTTACCTTCTTTTGAGATATTCTTTTATTCTTGATTGTGTAAACAATTTAGATGTCATATATTCATGATTCAACTACAATGACGGAGACAGGGGGAGAGGGTGTGGGCCATGGCCCCCTTAGCTTTTAAATTTATTTTTTTTCATATAGTTGTTTAAATTTTAATATAGTAGATATGTATATAAATTATATTTAGTACAGTTAAATTAATAATTCTCTACATATTACTATAATATTGCTATAATATTGGTTAAAAGAGAAAAATTTGACCCCGTTGCCAAAAAATATGGCTTCGTCATTGTTTAGCTACAACCTGTAACGTTGCTTTCCAACATGCTAGAGAGAAAAAATTTACCAAAAAATTTACAATTAAAAGGATTGGAAACATTATTGTTATAGTCTAATAGTAAAATAATTGAAAAAATAAGTTAGGGTCTCGGAACCCGGTGCAATTTCTTCCCATGGTCAATCCAAAAGAGGTCTCTCAAGGGAAAAGGGCAAAACCGAGAATAAAGCCCAAACTGTAATCTCCACCGAGACGACATCGACGGTCAGCATATGATAGTGACACGTGGGCACTCATCAGTGGTTCATTTCTGAATGTTGATTGTTCGCGTAGAGAGATCTGCTTTTCTCAGTTGATTCCTTTGTTTCTTTTCCATTTTGTTCATGAGATTCCTTTTGTCTTTTTGCCTGAAAGATTCCTTTGTCCACGATTGCTGATACCCATGCACTCTGCAAATTGCTCCCTCCAGCCAGGGCGTTGACCCAACACTATAAACACACCTCACATGCGTATTTGTATCGATGTATATCTTTTTGCTGTTGTCATCCCCTTCAAAACTTTTTCTTTCCTAGTAATTTCTTTGGTAAGAAGTGAAGAAGAAAAGTATTTGTCAGTATTTGTCTTGCAATCAATAGATTTATAAAAAAAAAATTAATTATGATTAAATTTAACAGTTTAAAAATATACACTATCAATCCGAGCCCTTATCAAAGAACACCCTCAACTTACATATGTGTATATTTTGCTATAGTCAGCTAGGACCCTGTTAAAGTTGAACTAGGTTTCAAATTTACTATTTTTTTTTGGCAATTTCGACAATAGCAAGTGAAAAAATAAGCATTTGTTTTTTAATCGTTAGATTTATAAAAACAATAATAATAAATTTGACCAGATCTAATAGTTTGAAAACGTATAATGTCGATAGAAATATATATATTTTTAGATTCAAAATCAAAGTTATACACTACAACATCCAATCCTAGCGGAGCAAACATGAAACTCCTTTTTCATTTCCGTCAATGGCGGACTACTATGTATAGGAGTTATAGGATACTATAGGTGTTCATGAAATCCGTAAGATCCACCCAATCTAATCCAATTTGAAGATTTTCAATTAGCTTGGGACGAGTTTTGGATTGGTTCAAGATTGAGAAAATCTCAATCCAAAAGTTTTGGATCAGATTACAGATTGAGAAATTCTTAATCCGTTTAATTCGTCAATCCGAAATCCTACATATATATCTATTTATATATTTTATAATTCTAATAATATATATTTAAATAAAACTTTTCCTTTTCTAAAAAAAACTTTTATAAGTGATTGAAGTTGAAATTCTTTAAAGTTTTAAGTGTTGTTGATAAATGAGCAATCATTTATTTTGAGTTTTTTTAAGAAAACTTGATTTTAAGTTTTATTGAAACTAGTTTGTCTTAATTATTGTTTATAACAAATTTAACTTTATTAAGCTATTTTACATTATGGATTGTTTATTTTAATATTTGATGTTGAAAAAACTGGCCTTCAAGATTCTTATTTTAAAAGGTCATAGCTTAATCCAAGAATCCATGAATCCAATCCAAATGTTTTGGATCGGATTGCGGATTGAAATTTTTCTAATCCAAAGATTTTGGATTGGATTGCAGATTGTGATTTTCTCAATCCGAACGTTTTGGATCAGACTATGAATTGACTTTAAATCCGCAAAAATTAATCTATGAACACCCCCATAGGATAGGACCATAGGAGCAACAAAAGCAAGTTGACAATATTGAGAATTTTTTAGCAGATTATAAAATATATGTATATATCTTACCACTCGTATAGACACAAATTAACAGATCATATTAGAATTTTATTAGATAAGCAAAAATTTGGTAATTGAAAGAAATTTGAAAACATCTCACAGTCTTAAATAATGTTGTACTAAAAGGATTTCGGGGGAAAAAATGCCAGCACTTAAAATGCTTGAGCCACACCTGTGGTGAGTTATACACCGTTTTTTGTTAGCATAAAAAGTATAGGCATCTTATTATATTGCATTAAGTTTGGCTTGAATATAGTTGATCAACTTTGGCAGACATTAATTTATCACAAATATAAATATAAATATCAAATTATGCTGCAGTATATATATATATATTTGTTTTGGTTGTATAATTATAAAGAAGATATTAAACATACATATGGGCTTCACGGTCTTATCTTTAATTTTGCGTTGAACACATTATTGCGGAGAATATGCCATTTAAAAAAGATGAAAAGATCCTTTAAGAAAAAGACAATACAAAGTGGAGAAGATATGTTGTTTGGTGAAGAGATTTGTTTGCAAATTGGAAACAATTGAAACGACAAAATTGTTAATCTAACTCTATTCTATTTTTAAGCAACATTTTGCTCTTAGGCATTTTGATTGCTATGAAAACTTTTATTTGCATTTTTTTTTCAGGTTCATCAGGTTTAGTCGTGCTGATTATCAGAACTCTAAGATATAAGTCGGAGAACAAGATTGTGCCCATGATTGGAACCAACAGTTAAAAATGCTTAACCGAAACCGACCGCGGTGTGCAATGGCTGGTTTGGTTTTTAAACCAAAAACCCTCGGTTAGGTTTTTAAACAAATATTTGAATCTATAATAGCATTTTCCTAATGTCAACAAAATTGGAATTAGAGGAGTGGTAATTATCATTGTTGAGGGAGGATGTAAATCAGGGTTTGTATCCTGTTAAGAATCTATAATTATTTTCTGCCCATTTGACCATATACATCAGCTTTTATAGCCCATACCTGGCATTTTGTTATGTTTACTTGTCTACTCTATGTATTAAACAGTAATTGACTATGAGCAGCAATTTTGATAACACTTCTCTTATTACATTGTATTTGTTTAAACGTAGATAATCTTGTTATAGCTACATGAAGTGCATTTAGAGTGGATTTACTTCTGTTGATGGTAGCTCTCTTCATTTTTCAATACCACGCAGGTAATCAAGAACATGCAAACACTACCCACATTCTCAATTCACTAAGAATGCGTGGTGTTCATTAAAATCTCAAAGCAACAGCATGATACATCTAAAACAACATTCAATATCTACTTCCTCTTTGATACTCCGATTGAATCACTTGGTATTCCAAATGTCAGCCATCAAAACACATTGAAGAGATGAATGAACTCTCTGAATCTATAAAAAGCAAGTTTCGGAAACAACCAGCCAAATTTAGAACCAACCAATTAACTTGGTACTATTACTTCTCCCCATTTTTGACCTTTTGAGTATAAACTGAATACATCCATTGATTAGCTCATCATGTATATAAACACAACGACTTTTGTGGTAAAAAAAAAAAAATGCCTTGCCCAAACACCAAATGAGCTGCATTTTGCATGAACTAGTATCTCTACTCTTTTGTAAAATGAGCACCACATGCCCAGCAAGCCAAAACTAAAACTAACATCGGAATAAATCTCATCACCAAGCATGAAAGTTCATGTTCCATTATATATATGATTCTTTTATTTTTGAATAACCGCATTCCATTAATGATTAACTTGAATAGAGTAGACAGCAACTTCTCAAAATGCCCTACTCTACAATTCATTTATTGAAAGAATGTCAAATATCTTAAAGGCCTTTCCATATTGGCCTTGAGAATTTTGATGCACCCATCATTAGATTATGGTCCCATCAACTCAAAAATGTGGGACACCATGCTTGTATAGTGATCTGGGTGGATTTTATTTGAAGGGTGTTGAAGAGTGGGCAGAGTTGTACAACCTGACATGAAAAAAGAAGGACAAGGAGGGAGAAGATTCAGTGTTGGTTTACAACTTCTGTTGGTCACAACTTCATGGAAAGTGTTGAAGAATGACGTTGATAATGTTATCTTAAAAAATTTAAAAAAAGACGTTGTCATGGCGTTTATGTTATCTTTGATAATGTTAATAAGAATCTCACATTTTTTAGGGGAAAAAAAACTCACATAATAAAATAAAGTGAGAAGAGCTAAAAGACAAAGAAAGAAAACAGCTGTCAATGCCTTTAAGGAAAGTTACATCAAAAGTTTTTTCTCAAGTACAACACAAAAAAATAGCTTTACGTTCCAACAAAAAGATTAACGCTTCGTTTGGCCAGTCTCTTTAAAAAACAAGTCCAGTTTTCTATGGTAAGCATAAAGCTCATATTCTATAGTGTTTAGATTTTAACTTATAATTTTTAATTGATTTTTTAAACAAACCTTAAAAAATTGCAAAATGTAATTTGAAATCTTTAAATCCTTTGAACATGTAAATAAAAAAATTTTGAAATAAAGCGAATCATTTGAATTGAAATGAACGGGTGGTTTACCAAAAAAAATCTTTTTAACAAAATGTTTTTTTTTCCAAGTATGGGGTATATATAAAGGTAAGTGTCGAATAATGCAAGACCCTAATATTAAAAAGAAAAAAAAATTAATAGGGTGTTTGATAAGGTAATTAAAACTGTTAATTAAAACTATTATTATTATAATATATGAAAACTTTATACTATAATAATTTTTTTTATTATTATAGTATATAAAAATTTTATATTTTTTATAACTGAAATAATAGTTCGAGTCACTTATTGCCAAAAACTCTATGTGACACCCGTTATTCTTCTAACGGGTATTGAGGTAATTAAATTAATTTTTAATGTATAAAAAAAATTGCTTCATTTAAATTTATTTTATAATATTTATTTTTATCTATTTTTAAATTTTCTAAAATTCTCCTATATTTATTTAGTATGATTACTAAAAAGCCTTAGAACTTCTAATAAATCTCAAAAATGTCATATTGGCATTATGTGTGTTAAAGTCTTTAGATGAGACATAAGGATATCTTTTCCAACTACTCTTGACCCTCATTTTCTTTATTTCCTCCGTGACATGCTTCAACATGTCTCCTCTATAATTGTTTCCATCACTTCTCTTCAAAGACTTCATCTTTTCTTCCTTTCTCTTCCACGGTTCCCACACTCTTCTTCTCATTTCTTTGCTGAAGCAAAATACTTAGAGAACTTCTTCAAGGCAGCCATAAAAATCAGCCACCATCACCTCCATTTGAGCAAGAATTTCAGTCATACCGAAGTAAAGGAACCTGTTTTGAAGCCATTTTAAGCTTCCAACTAACCATAATCTGAGGTTAGAATCTTATGAACAAATTTAGTCTTTCATTTATAAATTTTCTTTTATACTAAAGGATTATTCAAATTTGCGTTCTTAAACCTAAGTATATGTTTGTTACTATTTTGGAGCATATGTATGAAGTCTAAGTGTATATGCCCTAGACAGAAAATTTATATTGTTAAACTTTATAATACCTCTATGGGCAGTGGTTATTTCTTGAAATTCTAAGATTAAATTAAAATAAATTTTATGAATGTAGTTGTATGTTGTGCTTTAGTTTTAATTGTCCTTATGCACGCCTTAGGATCAAGGGAGTATGGAGCTAACGTTAATTGATTCCAGGATTAAGAGACTGTTGATAAGCTTAAAAGGTAGGGATTCTATTACTCATCTTTTGTGAGGTTTTTATAGAATTAAAATTGATTGTTTTGCTGCAATATATATATATCTATGTTGAACTGATATTATATGTGTATCACATATGAAACTATGACATGGACTCGTCTTGTATTGTACGGCGAGGAACATAATGAATTGACACATGTTATAAATTGAGAAGCATGGTTAGGAAAACTAACTCTATTGATAATGATTCAATATAGAGAAATTGTGAGACATGAAGAGGGCGACGGTTACGTCCTTGGGCATGAATACCCTAAAAGGTAAAATAGGGGGAAGGCGATGACGCTTCCTTGGGTTGAAAGTCCCAGAACACACTGTACAGGAATCGATTTGGTGAGGACTCGGGGCTTGATGTCCCCTCACCGGAACACCCTTGGAATGTTTATAGGGTGATCAAGTGCGCCCATTTGGGTTTCGATGAGTTGAGTGATACTCAATTTAACATGGATACCTAGGAACAATGATGATTGGTAATATTTGTATAAATGTGTAATTATGACACTTGGTAATGATTAACTACGGTATCCATAAGATGTGATCATAATAAACCTCATAATCTGGAATATGATGTGACTTACTAACCATGCAGATTTTAATGTGGTAATGATAAAAACCTAAAGGTGAGTAATGGCTTTCTCTACTGAGCATAGTGTTGCTCATTCCCTTATGTTTATATCTTTTCAGGACTCACTAAGTGTGAGGTGGCTACGAGAAATATAGTTGAGGAAGTGATGTAGCTATATTACATTGGGACTGCTTCAATCGTTGAGAATGTTCTTCATGATAATGTAAGCATCAATTGTTACTTTCTGTGACTGTATTACAATGTGTTAAGGGTTAAAATGATGATGACAACAGTTTATATTATTAAATTTAAGGTGCTACATTAAAACTGTGGTTTATTTATCGTTTATATTTTTATTTTTGAGTTGAGAGTTTTCATTTAAGTCCCGGGCAAATTTTATTTTTAAGGTTTTACTTTTATTATTTATTTTTATTTTATCTCATTAAAAACTGTTAACCCCCATATAGGGGCGTTACAGAATTTTTGGTATCAGAGCCTAGGTTCGGTTAACCTAGGGAGTGTAGCACCACTTTAAAAAATATATTTTTGAGATGGTTTTGAAGCTGAATTTTCATTGTCATCATCAAAATGAACCTTCACATTGATTTATACAGTCTAAAAGGATGTAACATGGAAAGGCCATAGAATGAAAATATCAATAGTTATATGAGTACAATAATTATATAGAAGGAAAGTATTAATAGTTATGAGGGAATGATAATTATATGGAATGAGTTTATAAGTAGATTGCTTATGAGAGATTCGTATAATATTTGGATCTATAAGCATATTTAATTCGTATAAACGATGAGAAATTCGTATAGATACGAGGATTTAAGAGCCTTTTGTCTCGTGAAAAACAATAAGAAATATAAGGCTTGATTTATTGATTTTAAAGTTTGACATAGATATGCCAAATTTTTCGTAATTGATTCAAACCTAAGTAATGATTATGTGTGGATTCGATGGAGCACATAAGTGTCAATATCTTTTCTTGAAAGTTCTATTTATTTGAGGAATATGATATAAGTTGGGAATCATGGTATTGAATCTTGAGAGAGATAAATGTTAGACTTTTGGTCTGTTGAGACTGTGTAAAGTCTAGAATGCATGAATCTCAAAATTGCAATATTTCGTTACGTACATTGTATTTAAGTGTATCAGTGAATCTTTTGGTTACCTAAGGTTTTGTTATATGAGGAAATTATATATTGTATGAGTAGAATTGTGGGGATTGTAGATGTTCTTAAGTAGTAACATCTAGTGTCTTTGTTCATTGATATGGTCTATGTTGAAAGACGTAAATCGTATTGATTTCAAGGTTAGTCGCATTCTAAACCCTTGGTAGTAATGATGATGAATCCATTGATAGATGTTAAGTATTATCAATAACATATGGGTGTCTGCATTGTTCAATAAGGTTTTGATTAAAACAAAATTATTTGAGTTGCTGGATCATTCAGGAAGATCCTTGTTGTCGTTAAATTAGATTTGTTGTTTATAGTTAACTTTATCTATAGTGGGCTTTGAATTGGGTTTAAGATTCATACGAATTGGTTTTCAATTTTATGTTTGTTATTTAACTCGTTCTAAATGTGTTAAGGCCGAAACAACCTGACCATTTTCAACTTAGAACATTTGGGCCTAGTTCAAATCTTAAATCAGTTTGATTCACACTGTCTCTCCCACGTGGTTTCTATACGTGTCATATACAGTGGTTTAATTATTGTTTACATATACGTTTACTGTGCATAGGAGCTTATTTCTCCGAGTTCACTTTTTCTCTCTTAATTTGTTATTTTCTCTCTAAATCGCAAATCCTCTTCTTTTTCATTAGAAATTCTTCTTTTCCTCTAAAAGAAGAAGGAATTCTAAGATTCTGCAATTTACTATCTTAATTTTTCCTTTCTATTTACTCTTCTTTCATCTCATCATGGACCCAAAGTACCAACATCTGAGAAAGTATTTCCCATCACTCTCCCAAAAGATTCTCAAAAAGAAATATAAGGCTAGAATTACTCGGTTGTGGATTCTTATGCGTTTTGATATCCCTTGTGATGTGAGAATGTTAATAGAGGGGAAAATCCGTCCGAGTGACTTTAGTCAAGATATCGGTTTACCAGGAACAGGTACCAGTCGTAGTGCAATGAAAAGAAGAGCTCGTGCCATCGTGGTCGCTTGTAACAAATGTGGAAGACAAAATTGTAACGGTAAATGTACTTCACCTGGTTATATGTCTACGAATAGAGAGGATAAAATAAGGTTTTGTAGGGATGGACTTTCAAAGGAGAACTTGGATAGCATCCATCCTCCTCTCCACGGTCACCCTAGTGGATATGTTCAAGGAGCTATTTTTAAACTCTGGCCTAAATTTTATACAGAAAGACAACGCCTCAGGAATATGGTATTTCTAGATCCTGTTTGCCAAGCCATAAGAAAACTGGATGGGAAATAAGTCATCGCTCTATAAAGGTTATTTAGTCTTTACTTATTTGAAGCAGTTTTAGCTGATGTTCAACAGTTTGTGTTTTTCTTTTACTCAGAATATTTGCTTTTGTGTTTGAAATAATTGTGATTATTAGATTGATACAGTAAGTGTTAATATCTTATTTAATTTATGATTTTCTTAAATATATATATAATAAAATATATTATCTTATCAGACACGTTACATACGGTACAGTAATATGTTTGAATTTTGAAAAACTTATCCAGATATTTCAAGATTTGTGTCTCAAATTTCAAAAGTTCTACAGTATTTGTCGTTTATATTAAATTTCTAGACTTGGTGTATATTTGTCAAAAAGTCTACAGTTGTGTCATGAGGGTCTTTTGTCGAATTGTTCTCAATTGTCAAAAGTTATACAATTAGAGTCTAATCTTTTTCAAAAAGTGAATCAGATTTTCTGTAAACTATCAATCACCTTATCTTACTTTCTTATCCGCACAAGATTTTGTTTAAATCTTTGGATTACCTTTTCATTACCTACTCGTCTATCTCTTTAGCCCTTTTTGTATATTTCTCATCTTTAAAATCTCATGTAGAACCCGAAGTCTAAGTGGAGCAGACATTAAGCAACCACTTCTATAAACCAAATATGTCTACCTCCCAGTCCACGAAGAAAATAAAGAATGTCTGTGTCTTTTGTGGTTCCAGCTTTGGAAAAGATAAAGCTTATTTAGAAGCTGCAAATCACTTAGGGCAAGTCCTAGCACGCAAAAAGATTAACATAATCTATGGGGGTGGTAGTATAAAAATGATGGTAAATATGGCACTAGCAGCTAGGTCTAGCGACGCTACTGATGTAAGAATTTGGCCTCATATTCCAGTTGAAGGAAACCTTTGTAAGGAAGCCATAGGTAAGGGAGAAGGAGTCAGGAGTATCCCTAAAAATTTTAAAGACATAATCTATAATTCTGATGCTTTTATAGCATTACCTGGTGGTCTAGGTACTCTTGAGGAAATATTTATAGTTGCTTGTGGGCAATTGTTGGGCTTTTATTCCAAACCTTTGGGACTGCTGAACGTAAAGGGTTTTTATGACGGTCTTTTGAAATTTCTAGATTACGCTGTGGAAGAAAACATCACTACAGAATCGGAGAGACAAATCTTTGTCACTGCTTCAACAGCTGAGGAATTGATAGATAAAATGCAAATCATACATCCAGAATCCGACACTGCAACATCCAAGCTTGAATGGGAAAGGGAAAGCCGGGAGCGGCCAATTGATTTGAATCTCCATCTGTAATCTTTTTGTTTTATCTTTGGCATGTAGGCATGTATGTCCGTATTTCGTGTGTTACGAGTAACCGTTTGCCTTGTATTCTGTGTTTCTTGTGGTACGTTGTTGTTCAATCTTTTAGATTCATTGAGCCTAATGCCGGGATGGCTGGATACGGAGTACTTGATGCTCTCGAAACGCATCCTTCTTAAGGTCCGATCTTTTGTTTATCGATGTTTTTGTATCCTCTAAGCATGCATGATATGGATAGCTGGTATACGGAGTGCCTTGTACTCTCGAAACGTATCCGTATCATAATTGTAATGTGTAATATTCTGTTAATATTATGTGGAAGTACCAGAGTCAGTTATGGGGATATTCCATATGAAATATGAGTATATTATTTGGGTTGAATGTTTGTGTCATGAGGATAGCTGTTTAATGAAAAATATGTCGGGTATGTTTGCAACCAGAGATTCCGTTTAATATCTCTATGAATAAGTTTAATGTATGGTTTTGAATATAAGTGTTTGTGATATATGTTTTATGATTATGTTTTAGTTTATTAGTTGAGGTATGAAATCAAATATATTTGACTTTTCCTTACTCAAAAAGGAAAAGGAACCTAAAGATGAAGTATATAAAATTTCTCTGGCAATCTCCTTAAATGTGATTGTAAATCACAGTCCATGGACAATGAAGGACTGGAATCATGGTATGGTAAATATGTATGCCTGATCAGATTCTTAGACTATTATACGGTGTTACAAGTTGAAACTTGTCAAAAATACTCTCATTGAGGGATTTAGGAGTAAGATTTATTATGCAAGTAAATAAGTGGAGATACGATGACTTAAATTTGAAGGACAAACAACATTAACAGTTTAGACTCGGAATTGGAATCATAGTGGAATCATAATTTTTACTAGTATTACTAGAATTGAAATTTCGAGGACGAAATTTCTTTAAGGGGGGTAGAGCTGTGACACCCGTTATTCTTCTAACGGGTATTGAGGTAATTAAATTAATTTTTAATGTATAAAAAAAATTGCTTCATTTAAATTTATTTTATAATATTTATTTTTATCTATTTTTAAATTTTCTAAAATTCTCCTATATTTATTTAGTATGATTACTAAAAAGCCTTAGAACTTCTAATAAATCTCAAAAATGTCATATTGGCATTATGTGTGTTAAAGTCTTTAGATGAGACATAAGGATATCTTTTCCAACTACTCTTGACCCTCATTTTCTTTATTTCCTCCGTGACATGCTTCAACATGTCTCCTCTATAATTGTTTCCATCACTTCTCTTCAAAGACTTCATCTTTTCTTCCTTTCTCTTCCACGGTTCCCACACTCTTCTTCTCATTTCTTTGCTGAAGCAAAATACTTAGAGAACTTCTTCAAGGCAGCCATAAAAATCAGCCACCATCACCTCCATTTGAGCAAGAATTTCAGTCATACCGAAGTAAAGGAACCTGTTTTGAAGCCATTTTAAGCTTCCAACTAACCATAATCTGAGGTTAGAATCTTATGAACAAATTTAGTCTTTCATTTATAAATTTTCTTTTATACTAAAGGATTATTCAAATTTGCGTTCTTAAACCTAAGTATATGTTTGTTACTATTTTGGAGCATATGTATGAAGTCTAAGTGTATATGCCCTAGACAGAAAGTTTATATTGTTAAACTTTATAATACCTCTATGGGCAGTGGTTATTTCTTGAAATTCTAAGATTAAATTAAAATAAATTTTATGAATGTAGTTGTATGTTGTGCTTTAGTTTTAATTGTCCTTATGCACGCCTTAGGATCAAGGGAGTATGGAGCTAACGTTAATTGATTCCAGGATTAAGAGACTGTTGATAAGCTTAAAAGGTAGGGATTCTATTACTCATCTTTTGTGAGGTTTTTATAGAATTAAAATTGATTGTTTTGCTGCAATATATATATATCTATGTTGAACTGATATTATATGTGTATCACATATGAAACTATGACATGGACTCGTCTTGTATTGTACGGCGAGGAACATAATGAATTGACACATGTTATAAATTGAGAAGCATGGTTAGGAAAACTAACTCTATTGATAATGATTCAATATAGAGAAATTGTGAGACATGAAGAGGGCGACGGTTACGTCCTTGGGCATGAATACCCTAAAAGGTAAAATAGGGGGAAGGCGATGACGCTTCCTTGGGTTGAAAGTCCCAGAACACACTGTACAGGAATCGATTTGGTGAGGACTCGGGGCTTGATGTCCCCTCACCGGAACACCCTTGGAATGTTTATAGGGTGATCAAGTGCGCCCATTTGGGTTTCGATGAGTTGAGTGATACTCAATTTAACATGGATACCTAGGAACAATGATGATTGGTAATATTTGTATAAATGTGTAATTATGACACTTGGTAATGATTAACTACGGTATCCATAAGATGTGATCATAATAAACCTCATAATCTGGAATATGATGTGACTTACTAACCATGCAGATTTTAATGTGGTAATGATAAAAACCTAAAGGTGAGTAATGGCTTTCTCTACTGAGCATAGTGTTGCTCATTCCCTTATGTTTATATCTTTTCAGGACTCACTAAGTGTGAGGTGGCTACGAGAAATATAGTTGAGGAAGTGATGTAGCTATATTACATTGGGACTGCTTCAATCGTTGAGAATGTTCTTCATGATAATGTAAGCATCAATTGTTACTTTCTGTGACTGTATTACAATGTGTTAAGGGTTAAAATGATGATGACAACAGTTTATATTATTAAATTTAAGGTGCTACATTAAAACTGTGGTTTATTTATCGTTTATATTTTTATTTTTGAGTTGAGAGTTTTCATTTAAGTCCCGGGCAAATTTTATTTTTAAGGTTTTACTTTTATTATTTATTTTTATTTTATCTCATTAAAAACTGTTAACCCCCATATAGGGGCGTTACACTCTATAAATATTTTGGGGTGTTTTAATAATTTTCTAGAAGTTTTTTCACGTGGGTGGCACATCTCGATACTTTTTTTCCTTTTTTAGAGGCACGGTGGTCTTTTCCACTGGAATAATGAAAAGATTAGTAGACTTTCTTTTTTTAGCGCTATATAAGCAAGGAGATTTCGACTTTGTCAAAATGGAGGTAGAGCCCACATAAGTCCCACCAAGCAAGGCCCACTTCTTGTCTATGTATTAGAACCCTGTCAGGTTAATTAGAGCCCGTTTGGTTCAAGAATTTAAATAAAATATTTAAATAAAGATTTAAATTTTGTGAAAGAAAATACTGTAACAAATGATTCAAACCGTGATTCGAACCACGAAACAAACACACCCTTAGAGTTTTTCTTTGTTTTTTTAAACCTTTCTCCTAATGTTACATGTTGCTTAGTGCTTGATCAAAGTCTCCCTTTTTTTTTTTTTGACATGCATAAATTCTAATTTTTTCACTACTTTTTAAACGCATGTATAAATATCTTTTGGAATTCTTCAGTTATTTTCCTTATTTGTTGTTTTTTTTTATTTATTGGTTGTTTGGGAGATTTTTGTAACTTTTTCTTCTAGGAGTGTTATCATAGCAGATATTATGCCAAAGAGGAGGAAATGTTTCCCTCTTCGGAGGAAATGTTTCCCTCTTCGGCCAGTGCAACGCGTAGCAGGGAATGTTCCTTTTTTTTTTTATTTTTTTTGGGGAACGGTTTCATTCCTCCGTCCCCATCCCTTTTTTTCTATTGCTTTTTTTTTGTTTCCTTTTTTTATTTTCATCTCTTTTTTTTTCTCATCCTCTTTTTTCCTTTTTGGCTTTTTTTTCTTTCCATTTTTAGTTTTTTGTCCTCCTTCCTTTTTCATTGGTACCATTACTATCTCGTTGTTGCTTCACTTTTGTGCCTTTTTTTTTTTTTGCTTATTCATTTGCATAATAAAAGTACTTTTTTTAATTCCTGTTCTTTTTACTCTTCTTGTTCCTTTCTTTCTTTCTTTCTCTTTTTGAAATATGATCCTTTCTATCAAACTAGCTTCCCTTTTCCCCACTTCCCGGAATCTACTCTTCTTAAAATTATTTTTTATCAATTACTTAATTATTTTTATACTAGATTTTATAGCAATTATAGCTCTCATAAATATTTTCTTCTAATTGTTCTTCTCAAATAATTTCTTCTTAAATGTGTTGTTCCTTTCAATCATTTTTTTTATCCAACCCTCTTAAATATTTTCTTTCGTATGTATTCCATCAATAGTACACCAAAAAACTTTTTTTTGAAATATGCTCTGTTAAACTTTTTTCTATCACTAAACTAATTAAGTCCCTAAAATATTAAATTATCAAGAGAATAATAAATAAATATAAGTAAATGTTTTGCTATAAAAAGAATGCAAGTAATACAGGCGCAAGACGGGAGCTTACCATGCAACAAGTAGCTTCCATAGTAACATATATTCATTTACTATATATACATAAACGTGTATATTTATACATATCCATTTTGAGACGCCGATCTTTTTTTACGATTTTTTCGGGAAAGTCGATGTATATATTAGTAAATATGACTAGTAAGTTAACGGGAGATTAGGCAAACAGAGTTATGATGGCACTTGAGTTAACACCAGAGCCTATTTAAAATGGTTTTAAAAAGGTTGTTTTTTAGACTACTTCAAAAGTTGTTTTTTTTTTTTTTTTGTTACGTTTTGATAGACTTTGAAAAAATATTTTTAACTTTTATAAATATTTTTGACTTTTATAAGCATTTTTGGCAACCATTTAGTATCCATGAAAAAAGTGCTTATAAAATTTTTTTTAATTGACAATTTTGACCTCATATTTAAAAATAATAAATTAAAAATCTTATGATACTATCTATATTCTTGAATTACAATAATTTTTATACTAATAAGAGTTCTTTATTTTTATCTAAAATATTTTTCCATGCACTTTACAAGTACTAATTAAAAAGTTTTAACTTATGTTTTTTTTTATTGTTCAAAAAATAAAAACATAAATTATCCCAAACAAGTTCTCAATTACCAATCAAAAATATGTTTTAAATCATAATATATCTATTTGATTTATAAATTTAAAAAAATGTAAATTTTGATAGGAGGAAATATCGTAATAAAATAATTGAAATTGAACGTTAATTCGAACAAGCGGAACAAACACCCCAGATGTCACTGTGTCGGTTTCCTCTGAAAATCTTCCCGTTTTGTCACATCATGATACGTGGAGTCACGATAGACACCCAACAAAAAAGGGAGACAAATAATTACTCCAACCAACCCCTGCCCCGTGCCCCGTGCCTATTTAAAAAAAAAGAAAAGGTGTTTGTCGCTTAGTTCCCACGTGAAATCAGCCGTGGAAGAAGATGAAAGGTGTCCCTAGGTTTTGGTCATTATTTTTTTAGGTGATTGGCTCTATTCATTGTTTATTAAATATATCTTCCTCCACCTCCTCTTTCTTCATTACTTGAGAATTTTTTATACCATTTCCCAGTTACAAAACCACCGGCCGAGTGAAAAGCCAAATCATCCAAATCTTCCTCAACGTATAGAACTCGTTAAGACCAAAACGTCGATCAACCAAATCTTGTCGTTTTCCCAATATGACTGAAACCAAGCTTCACATAGCCATGTACCCCTTTTTCGCCATGGGCCATCTCACCGCCTTCCTCCACATCTCCAACAAACTCGCCGAGAGAGGACACCGAATCTCCTTCTTCATCCCCACCAAAACGCAGCCCAAACTGTCGTCGTTCAATCTCCACCCTGACCTCATCACCTTCCTCCCCATCGACGTCCCTCACGTCCCCGGCCTCCCACCCGGCGCCGAAACGACAAACGACGTTCCTTGCCATCTCTTCTCCTCTCTCGCGGCCGCCATGGACCTCACAAGGCCCGCCATTGAAAACTCCCTCGCAAAGCTCAAACCCCATTTCGTCTTCTTCAATTTCGCCCACTGGCTTCCGAAATCAGCCCGTCGGATTGATGGACAGATCAAGATCCTCTGTTACGTCATCGTCAGCCCTGCGACAACTGCGTATCTGATAGGCCCAGAAAGGCAAAACATGAAAGAGAAAACTTTGGAAGAATCTGGCATCATGCTGGGACCTCCCAAGTGTTTTCCTTCTTCGTCTTGTGTTAAGCTAAGCGCTCACGAGGCTCGCGGGATTGTGGAAGAGATGTCGAAGGAGTTTGGCATTGGGGTGTCACTCCATGACCGGCTGTTGATCTCGTTAAACGAAAGCGACGCAATCGGGTACAGGACCTCGAGAGAAATGGAAGGGGTTTACTGTGACTTCATAGAAAGGCAATTCAAAAAGACTGTGATTCTTTCAGGGCCTGTTGTTCCCGAACCTCCCAAATCGGCCTTGGACGAGAAATGGGCAAATTTTCTTGCCAACTTTGGACCCAAGGAAGTGATATTCTGTGCTTTTGGAAGCGAATGCGTCTTGGAAAAGGACCAGTTTCAAGAATTGGTTCTTGGTCTTGAACTCACCGGATTGCCTTTTCTTGTAGCTCTAAAACCGCCAAGAGGGTATGAAAATATTGAGTCTGCTTTGCCTCAGGGGTTTAAAGAAAGGGTGAAAGAGAGAGGGATTGTTTATGGAGGTTGGGTTCAGCAACAGCTGATTCTGGGGCATCCTTCCGTGGGGTGTTTCGTGACTCATTGCGGTTCGGGGTCTTTAATAGAAGGGTTGATGAATGAGTGCCAATTGGTTCTGGTTCCGAATGTAGGAGACCAGATTATTAATGCGAGGATTATGGGTGGAGATCTTAGAGTTGGAGTTGAAGTTGAGAGAGGGAACGAGAGTAGGAAATTTAGCAGAGAAACTGTCTGTAAGGCCGTGAAAGATGTTATGGATGATGAGAGTCAAGTTGGAAAGGAGGTGAGGAAGAATCATGAGAAATGGAGGGAGTTTCTGATGAGGAGAGACCTTGAGGACTCTTACGTTGATGCTTTTGTGGAAAAATTACGAGCAATGATTAGCAGCTGATCATCCTTGTGATCATCATGGGCTACAGATTTTCTACTTAGGAACATTTGTGAGTAAGACTGTAAGCTTGTGTTTGGTATATTGTATTAAAGCACTACATAGTATAATAATACATTAATATTAATGTTTGGTATGATCATTGTATTATTGACAAAAAATTAATACAATTTATGTCGTATTGTAAAATATAACTCATTTTTGGTATTATTATATTGTATTATTTTATAACAGTTTCACGGTTCTTCTTGTGGTTGGCTTATGAGTTTTTAAAAATCTTATCATTTTTTAAAAATCAAAAGTAATTTTATATTTTTAAAATTATATTTTTGACCTTTTAATTTATAAAATATCATATTTTGATCTTTTAATTTTGACAAAATTATATTTCATCCTCTTAAATTTTATAAAATTATATTTTAGCCTCTTATACAATATTGTATATATTATATTATAATAATACAATACAATTCAATACACCTTATACAATATAATACAATATAATTTACCAGACATAGCTTAAGTGTACGAGATAGGTCACAATTAAACTTCTGTTTGTAATTTTTTTTTCCCATTTTTGTTATGGTTATTACTGTTCTTTGTTATAGATCTTCAGATATGATCTGTTAATTCTGCAAAAACTTGAAAGTTAGTAAAGTCAGCAGATCGTTTCTTGTGGTTTTTAGCATTGGGAAAAAGTGTCTGGGAGTACAAGACAAGGCCCCATAAACTCGTGTTGCTTGGTGTAATTCTTCCAAGAGCACTGCTCGGGCAAAAAAGAGGTTTTTTTCTTCCAAGTATTTGTCATTCAAAATCAGTTTAACCTTTTTCAATTTGACTGTCAAAAGGACCGATATGCAAATTACAAATTTGTGCTGTATACGAATCAAGTGCCCTTAACTGACGATTAATAAAATAACCTTAAAAGATCTAAAATAATTATTTAAAAATTAAAAAAAAAATAAATAAATAAAAAAAGACCAATTCACTGCCAAAGCCTCATCTACGGAGGACTTAGCTCCGACGAGCCATTTGCAATGCCATCTCTGACCAACCACCCACAAACCCAGAAAACCCTACCAGCAAACAAATCACAAACTTGAAGCAGTTTTAACAGTGATAGGCCGCCGTGATCGTCGATATCTCAACATCGCCTGAAAAATCAATTCAATTCCTACGAGATTACTTCATCAATTTAAAGATCCATAATTCAATTCAATTAACAAAATCAATAATCGGTGACATGGAACCCATTTCACAAAAATTGAAAAAAAAAAAAAAACCGAAAAAATCTTTCTCAAATAAGAAACCTAGTTTTTTCTCAGACCCAAAAAAATTTTTAAAAAAATCCACAACATATCCAATATAACTCCTCAGACCGATTAAGAAAACCCAGAATTTCATTTCCTTCCTCATCTCTCAAATGTATACCAAACAAATGATTCAACCCCTTATACCAGGAAAAAAAATCCATGACAAAGTCAGACAAAAATATAAGAAAAAAAAAACCTGAATTTTGACCCTCAGCCGGAGATGACGCCAGATCCATCGCGATGGCCGTCGCTGCTCGCTCCAAACCCACCAGAGATGATGCCAGATCCGATGGCCACACAATATATAGCGAGGTGGCACAAAACCTCTAGCGGCAAAGCCTGTAGCGGTGGGTTGTCTCGCACCGGAGGAGGTGGGATCTGGGGGCGATGGCGGATCGGGTGGCGAGGTTTGAGTGGGAGAAGAAGAGGAGGAGGTAGGCGGCAGGTCTCAGAAGGGAGGAAGAAGAAGAAGTGGGCGGAGGGTCTGAGAAGAGAAGAAGAAGAAGAAGGAGAAGAGGAGGAGGCGAGCAGCGGCTCTGAGAAGAGAAGAAGAAGGAGATGGGCGGAAGATCTGGTTAATTCTGTTTTTTGTTTTTTGACATTTTTTTTTTTGTTTGATTTAGTTAATTTTTATTATAAATGTGATAAAATTATTATTTTACTAAAATATTCTTGAAATTTAGTCGCATCGTAGGTGGTCACCTAACTCATTAACGTCCGTTAGGCATCTTTATTCTTTTACACTTCTTCTGACAAAAAAAAAAAAAAAAAATTGAACAATTTAACTGTTTAAAAATAAGTTTTTTTTTCTATAAAAAAAAAAGACTATTTTTTCAATTAAGATTTTTTTTTGTCCTTTCATGAAAATCTGCCCTTTTTTTCTCTTCTTTTGTAAGTTGAAGATCATTTGAACTAAAAAAGAAGCGATGACTAATGAACCACTCTTTAAATAGTTCAAAAACCTATAGAATAATTTACTCATATTTTTAAATCATGACTCACTCCCAGATCACTTCTTAACCAATCTAAACTAATCTAATCTAATCATGACTCACTCCATATTTTTTTTTTACTCATATTTTGTTATGTTTACTTGTCTACTCTATGTATTAAACAATAATTGACTATGAGCAGCAATTTTGATAATACTTCTCTTATTACATTGTATTTGTTTAAACGTAGATAATCTTGTTCTATCTACATGAAGTGCATTTAGAGTAGATTTACTTCTTTTGATGGTAGCTCTCTTCATTTTTCAATACCATGCAGGTAATCAAAAACATACAAACACTACCCACGTTCTCAATTCACTAAGAATGCGTGGTGTTCATTAAAATCTCAAAGCAACAGCATGATACATCTAAAACAACATTCAATATCTACTTCCTCTTTGATACTCCGATTGAATCACTTGGTATTCCAAATGTCAGCCATCAAAACACATTGAAGAGATGAATGAACTCTCTGAATCTATAAAAAGCAAGTTTCGGAAACAACCAGCCAAATTTAGAACCAACCAATTAACTTGGTACTATTACTTCTCCCCATTTTTGACCTTTTGAGTATAAACTGAATACATCCATTGATTAGCTCATCATGTATATAAACACAACGACTTTTGTGGTAAAAAAAAAAAATGCCTTGCCCAAACACCAAATGAGCTGCATTTTGCATGAACTAATATCTCTACTCTTTTGTAAAATGAGCACCACTTGCCCAGCAAGCCAAAACTAAAACTAACATCGGAATAAATCTCATCACCAAGCATGAAAGTTCATGTTCTATTATATATATGATTCTTTTATTTTTGAATAACCACATTCCATTAATGATTAGCTTGAATAGAGTAGACAGCAACTTCTCAAAATGCCCTACTCTACAATTCATTTATTGAAAGAATGTCAAATATCTTAAAGGCCTTTCCATATTGGCCTTGAGAATTTTGATGCACCCATCATTAGATTATGGTCCCATCAACTCAAAAATGTCGGACACCTTGCTTGTATAGTGATCTGGGTGGATTTTATTTGAAGGGTGTTGAAGAGTGGGCAGAGTTGTACAACCTGACATGAAAAAAAGGAGGACAAGGAGGGAGAAGATGCAGTGTTGGTTTACAACTTCTGTTGGTCACAACTTCATGGAAAGTGTTGAAGAATGACGTTGATAATGTTATCTTAAAAAAGTTAAAAAAAGACGTTGTCATGGCGTTTATGTTATCTTTGATAATGTTAATAAGAATCTCACATTTTTTAGGGGAAAAAAACTCACATAATAAAATAAAGTGAGAAGAGCTAAAAGACAAAGAAAGAAAACAGCTGTCAATGCCTTTAAGGAAAGTTACATCAAGAGTTTTTTCTCAAGTACAACACAAAAAAATAGCTTTACGTTCCAACAAAAAGATTAACGCTTCGTTTGTCCAGTCTCTTTAAAAAACAAGTCCAGTTTTCTATGGTAAGCATAAAGCTCATATTCTATAGTGTTTAGATTTTAACTTATAATTTTTAATTGATTTTTTAAACAAACCTTAAAAAATTGCAAAATGTAATTTGAAATCTTTAAATCCTTTGAACATGTAAATAAAAAAATTTTGAAATAAAGCGAATCATTTGAATTGAAATGAACGGGTGGTTTACCAAAAAAAAAGAAAGGAAAATCTTTTTAACAAAATGTTTTTTTTTTCAAGTATGGGGTGTATATAAAGGTAAGTGTCGAATAATGCAAGACCCTGATATTAAAAAAAAAATAATAAGGTGTTTAATATGATAGTTAGAATCATTAGTTAAAACTGTTTTTATTATAATATATGAGTGTTTTATATTATAATAATTTTTATTATTACTGTAATATGTAAAAATTTTATATTTTTTATAACTAAAAAAATAGTTTGAATCACCCCACGTCAAAAACTCTATAAATATTTTGGGGTGGTTTAATAATTCTCTAGAAGTTTTTTCATGTGGGTGGCACATCTCGATACTTTTTTTCCTTTTTTAGAGGCACGGTGGTCTTTTCCACTGGAATAATGAAAAGATTAGTAGACTTTCTTTTTTTAGTGCTATATAAGCAAGGAGATTTCACTTTGTCAAAAAGGAGGTAGAGCCCGCATAAGTCCCACCAAGCAAGGCCCACTTCTTGTTAATGTTAAGATTAGAACCCTGTCAGGTTAATTAGAGACCGTTTGATTTGAGAATTTAAATAAAAAAATTTGAATGAAGATTTAAATTTTTGTGAGAGAAAATACTGTAGCAAAATGATTCGAACCGTGATTCAAGTATCGAAACAAACGAGCCTTTAAATTTTTGTGAGAGAAAATACTGTAACAAATTATTCAAACTGTGATTTAAACCACGAAACAAATGCACCGTTAGAGTTTTTCTTTGTTTTTTTAAACCTTTCTCCTAATGTTACCTGTTGCTTAGTGCTTGATCAAAGTCTCCCTTTTTTTTTTTTTTGACATGCATAAATTCTAATTTTTTTCACTACTTTTTAAACGCATGTATAAATATCTTTGGAATTCTTCAGTTATTTTCCTTATTTATTGTTTTTTTTTTATTTATTGGTTGTTTGGGAGATTTTTGTAACTTTTTCTTCTAGGAGTGTTATCATAGCAGATATTATGCCAAAGAGGAGGAAATGTTTCCCTCTTCGGAGGAAATGTTTCCCTCTTCGGCCAGTGCAACGCGTAGCAGGGAATGCTCCTTTTTTTTCTATTCTTTTTGGGGAACGGTTTCATTCCTCCATCCCCATCCCTTTTTTTCTATTGCTTTTTTTTGTTTCCTTTTTTTTATTTTCATCTCTCTTTTTTTCTCATCCTCTTTTTTCCTTTTGGCTTTTTTTTCTTTCCATTTTAGTTTTTTGTCCTCCTTCCTTTTTCATTGGTACCATTACTATCTCGTTGTTGCTTCACTTTTGTGCCTTTTTTTTTTTTTTTGCTTATTCATTTGCATAATAAAAGTACTTTTTTTAATTCCTGTTCTTTTTACTCTTCTTGTTCCTTTCTTTCTTTCTTTCTCTTTTTGAAATATGATCCTTTCTATCAAACTAGCTTCCCTTTTCCCCACTTCCCGGAATCTACTCTTCTTAAAATTATTTTTTATCAATTACTTAATTATTTTTATACTAGATTTTATAGCAATTATAGCTCTCATAAATATTTTCTTCTAATTGTTCTTCTCAAATAATTTCTTCTTAAATGTGTTGTTCCTTTCAATCATTTTTTTTATCCAACCCTCTTAAATATTTTCTTTCGTATGTATTCCATCAATAGTACACCAAAAAACTTTTTTTTGAAATATGCTCTGTTAAACTTTTTCTATCACTAAACTAATTAAGTCCCTAAAATATTAAATTATCAAGAGAATAATAAATAAATATAAGTAAATGTTTTGCTATAAAAAGAATGCAAGTAATACAGGCGCAAGACGGGAGCTTACCATGCAACAAGTAGCTTCCATAGTAACATATATTCATTTACTATATATACATAAACGTGTATATTTATACATATCAATTTTGAGACGCCGATCTTTTTTTACGATTTTTTCGGGAAAGTCGATGTATATATTAGTAAATATGACTAGTAAGTTAACGGGAGATTAGGCAAACAGAGTTATGATGGCACTTGAGTTAACACCAGAGCCTATTTAAAATGGTTTTAAAAAGGTTGTTTTTTAGACTACTTCAAAAGTTGTTTTTTTTTTTTTTTTTTGTTACGTTTTGATAGACTTTGAAAAAATATTTTTAACTTTTATAAATATTTTTGACTTTTATAAGCATTTTTGGCAACCATTTAGTATCCATGAAAAAAGTGCTTATAAATTTTTTTTAATTGACAATTTTGACCTCATATTTAAAAATAATAAATTAAAAATCTTATGATACTATCTATATTCTTGAATTACAATAATTTTTATACTAATAAGAGTTCTTTATTTTTATCTAAAATATTTTTCCATGCACTTTACAAGTACTAATTAAAAAGTTTTAACTTATGTTTTTTTTTATTGTTCAAAAAATAAAAACATAAATTATCCCAAACAAGTTCTCAATTACCAATCAAAAATATGTTTTAAATCATAATATATCTATTTGATTTATAAATTTAAAAAAATGTAAATTTTGATAGGAGGAAATATCGTAACAAAATAATTAAAATTGAACGTTAATTCGAACAAGCGGAACAAACACCCCAGATGTCACTGTGTCGGTTTCCTCTGAAAATCTTCCCGTTTTGTCACATCATGATACGTGGAGTCACGATAGACACCCAAAAAAAAAGGGGACAATTAATTACTCCAACCAACCCCTGCCCCGTGCCCCGTGCCTATTTAAAAAAAAAGAAAAGGTGTTTGTCGCTTAGTTCCCACGTGAAATCAGCCGTGGAAGAAGATGAAAGGTGTCCCTAGGTTTTGGTCATTATTTTTTTAGGTGATTGGCTCTATTCATTGTTTATTAAATATATCTTCCTCCACCTCCTCTTTCTTCATTACTTGAGAATTTTTTATACCATTTCCCAGTTACAAAACCACCGGCCGAGTGAAAAGCCAAATCATCCAAATCTTCCTCAACGTATAGAACTCGTTAAGACCAAAACGTCGATCAACCAAATCTTGTCGTTTTCCCAATATGACTGAAACCAAGCTTCACATAGCCATGTACCCCTTTTTCGCCATGGGCCATCTCACCGCCTTCCTCCACATCTCCAACAAACTCGCCGAGAGAGGACACCGAATCTCCTTCTTCATCCCCACCAAAACGCAGCCCAAACTGTCGTCGTTCAATCTCCACCCTGACCTCATCACCTTCCTCCCCATCGACGTCCCTCACGTCCCCGGCCTCCCACCCGGCGCCGAAACGACAAACGACGTTCCTTGCCATCTCTTCTCCTCTCTCGCGGCCGCCATGGACCTCACAAGGCCCGCCATTGAAAACTCCCTCGCAAAGCTCAAACCCCATTTCGTCTTCTTCAATTTCGCCCACTGGCTTCCGAAATCAGCCCGTCGGATTGATGGACAGATCAAGATCCTCTGTTACGTCATCGTCAGCCCTGCGACAACTGCGTATCTGATAGGCCCAGAAAGGCAAAACATGAAAGAGAAAACTTTGGAAGAATCTGGCATCATGCTGGGACCTCCCAAGTGTTTTCCTTCTTCGTCTTGTGTTAAGCTAAGCGCTCACGAGGCTCGCGGGATTGTGGAAGAGATGTCGAAGGAGTTTGGCATTGGGGTGTCACTCCATGACCGGCTGTTGATCTCGTTAAACGAAAGCGACGCAATCGGGTACAGGACCTCGAGAGAAATGGAAGGGGTTTACTGTGACTTCATAGAAAGGCAATTCAAAAAGACTGTGATTCTTTCAGGGCCTGTTGTTCCCGAACCTCCCAAATCGGCCTTGGACGAGAAATGGGCAAATTTTCTTGCCAACTTTGGACCCAAGGAAGTGATATTCTGTGCTTTTGGAAGCGAATGCGTCTTGGAAAAGGACCAGTTTCAAGAATTGGTTCTTGGTCTTGAACTCACCGGATTGCCTTTTCTTGTAGCTCTAAAACCGCCAAGAGGGTATGAAAATATTGAGTATGCTTTGCCTCAGGGGTTTAAAGAAAGGGTGAAAGAGAGAGGGATTGTTTATGGAGGTTGGGTTCAGCAACAGCTGATTCTGGGGCATCCTTCCGTGGGGTGTTTCGTGACTCATTGCGGTTCGGGGTCTTTAATAGAAGGGTTGATGAATGAGTGCCAATTGGTTCTGGTTCCGAATGTAGGAGACCAGATTATTAATGCGAGGATTATGGGTGGAGATCTTAGAGTTGGAGTTGAAGTTGAGAGAGGGAACGAGAGTAGGAAATTTAGCAGAGAAACTGTCTGTAAGGCCGTGAAAGATGTTATGGATGATGAGAGTCAAGTTGGAAAGGAGGTGAGGAAGAATCATGAGAAATGGAGGGAGTTTCTGATGAGGAGAGACCTTGAGGACTCTTACGTTGATGCTTTTGTGGAAAAATTACGAGCAATGATTAGCAGCTGATCATCCTTGTGATCATCATGGGCTACAGATTTTCTACTTAGGAACATTTGTGAGTAAGACTGTAAGCTTGTGTTTGGTATATTGTATTAAAGCACTACATAGTATAATAATACATTAATATTAATGTTTGGTATGATCATTGTATCATTGACAAGAAATTAATACAATTTATGTCGTCTCGTAAAATATAACTCATTTTTAGTATTATTATATTGTATTATTTTATAACAGGTTCACGGTTCTTCTTGTGGTTGGCTTATGAGTTTTTAAAAATCTTATCATTTTTTAAAAATCAAAAGTAATTTTATATTTTTAAAATTATATTTTTGACCTTTTATTTTTTATATTTTGATCTTTTAATTTTGACAAAATTATATTTCATCCTCTTAAATTTTATAAAATTATATTTTAGCATCTTATACAATATTGTATATATTATATTATAATAATACAATACAATTCAATACACCTTATACAATATAATACAATATAATTTACCAGACATAGCTTAAGTGTACGAGATAGGTCACAATTAAACTTCTGTTTGTAATTTTTTTTTCCCATTTTTGTTATGGTTATTACTGTTCTTTGTTATAGATCTTCAGATATGATCTGTTAATTCTGCAAAAACTTGAAAGTTAGTAAAGTCAGCAGATCGTTTCTTGTGGTTTTTAGCATTGGGAAAAAGTGTCTGGGAGTACAAGACAAGGCCCCATAAACTCGTGTTGCTTGGTGTAATTCTTCCAAGAGCACTGCTCGGGCAAAAAACAGGTTTTTTTCTTCCAATTATTTGTCATTCAAAATCAGTTTAACCTTTTTCAATTTGACTGTCAAAAGGACCGATATGCAAATTACAAATTTGTGCTGTATACGAATCAAGTGCCCTTAACTGACGATTAATAAAATAACCTTAAAAGATCTAAAATAATTATTTAAAAATTAAAAAAAAAATAAATAAATAAAAAAAGACCAATTCACTGCCAAAGCCTCATCTACGGAGGACTTAGCTCCGACGAGCCATTTGCAATGCCATCTCTGACCAACCACCCACAAACCCAGAAAACCCTACCAGCAAACAAATCACAAACTTGAAGCAGTTTTAACAGTGATAGGCCGCCGTGATCGTCGATATCTCAACATCGCCTGAAAAAATCAATTCAATTCCTACGAGATTACTTCATCAATTTAAAGATCCATAATTCAATTCAATTAACAAAATCAATAATCGGTGACATGGAACCCATTTCACAAAAATTTTTAAGAAAAAAAAAACCGAAAAAATCTTTCTCAAATAAGAAACCTAGTTTTTTCTCAGACCCAAAAAAATTTTTAAAAAAATCCACAACATATCCAATATAACTCCTCAGACCGATTAAGAAAACCCAGAATTTCATTTCCTTCCTCATCTCTCAAATGTATACCAAACAAATGATTCAAACCTTTACACCAGGAAAAAAAATCCATGACAAAGTCAGACAAAAATATAAGAAAAAAAAAACCTGAATTTTGACCCTCAGCCGGAGATGACGCCAGATCCATCGCGATGGCCGTCGCTGCTCGCTCCAAACCCACCAGAGATGATGCCAGATCCGATGGCCACACAATATATAGCGAGGTGGCACAAAACCTCTAGCGGCAAAGCCTGTAGCGGTGGGTTGTCTCGCACCGGAGGAGGTGGGATCTGGGGGCGATGGCGGATCGGGTGGCGAGGTTTGAGTGGGAGAAGAAGAGGAGGAGGTAGGCGGCAGGTCTCAGAAGGGAGGAAGAAGAAGAAGTGGGCGGAGGGTCTGAGAAGAGAAGAAGAAGAAGAAGGAGAAGAGGAGGAGGCGAGCAGCGGCTCTGAGAAGAGAAGAAGAAGGAGATGGGCGGAAGATCTGGTTAATTCTGTTTTTTGTTTTTGACATTTTTTTTTTTTGTTTGATTTAGTTAATTTTTATTATAAATGTGATAAAATTATTATTTTACTAAAATATTCTTGAAATTTAGTCGCATCGTAGGTGGTCACCTAACTCATTAACGTCCGTTAGGCATCTTTATTCTTTTACACTTCTTCTGACAAAAAAAAAAAAAAATTGAACAATTTAACTGTTTAAAAATAAGTTTTTTTTTCTATAAAAAAAAAAGACTATTTTTTCAATTAAGATTTTTTTTTGTCCTTTCATGAAAATCTGCCCTTTTTTCTCTTCTTTTGTAAGTTGAAGATCATTTGAACTAAAAAAGAAGCGATGACTAATGAACCACTCTTTAAATAGTTCAAAAACCTATAGAATAATTTACTCATATTTTTAAATCATGACTCACTCCCAGATCACTTCTTAACCAATCTAAACTAATCTAATCTAATCATGACTCACTCCATATTTTTTTTTTTACTCATATTTTGTTATGTTTACTTGTCTACTCTATGTATTAAACAATAATTGACTATGAGCAGCAATTTTGATAATACTTCTCTTATTACATTGTATTTGTTTAAACGTAGATAATCTTGTTCTATCTACATGAAGTGCATTTAGAGTAGATTTACTTCTTTTGATGGTAGCTCTCTTCATTTTTCAATACCATGCAGGTAATCAAAAACATACAAACACTACCCACGTTCTCAATTCACTAAGAATGCGTGGTGTTCATTAAAATCTCAAAGCAACAGCATGATACATCTAAAACAACATTCAATATCTACTTCCTCTTTGATACTCCGATTGAATCACTTGGTATTCCAAATGTCAGCCATCAAAACACATTGAAGAGATGAATGAACTCTCTGAATCTATAAAAAGCAAGTTTCGGAAACAACCAGCCAAATTTAGAACCAACCAATTAACTTGGTACTATTACTTCTCCCCATTTTTGACCTTTTGAGTATAAACTGAATACATCCATTGATTAGCTCATCATGTATATAAACACAACGACTTTTGTGGTAAAAAAAAAAAATGCCTTGCCCAAACACCAAATGAGCTGCATTTTGCATGAACTAATATCTCTACTCTTTTGTAAAATGAGCACCACTTGCCCAGCAAGCCAAAACTAAAACTAACATCGGAATAAATCTCATCACCAAGCATGAAAGTTCATGTTCTATTATATATATGATTCTTTTATTTTTGAATAACCACATTCCATTAATGATTAGCTTGAATAGAGTAGACAGCAACTTCTCAAAATGCCCTACTCTACAATTCATTTATTGAAAGAATGTCAAATATCTTAAAGGCCTTTCCATATTGGCCTTGAGAATTTTGATGCACCCATCATTAGATTATGGTCCCATCAACTCAAAAATGTCGGACACCTTGCTTGTATAGTGATCTGGGTGGATTTTATTTGAAGGGTGTTGAAGAGTGGGCAGAGTTGTACAACCTGACATGAAAAAAGGAGGACAAGGAGGGAGAAGATTCAGTGTTGGTTTACAACTTCTGTTGGTCACAACTTCATGGAAAGTGTTGAAGAATGACGTTGATAATGTTATCTTAAAAAAGTTAAAAAAAGACGTTGTCATGGCGTTTATGTTATCTTTGATAATGTTAATAAGAATCTCACATTTTTTAGGGGAAAAAAACTCACATAATAAAATAAAGTGAGAAGAGCTAAAAGACAAAGAAAGAAAACAGCTGTCAATGCCTTTAAGGAAAGTTACATCAAGAGTTTTTTCTCAAGTACAACACAAAAAAATAGCTTTACGTTCCAACAAAAAGATTAACGCTTCGTTTGTCCAGTCTCTTTAAAAAACAAGTCCAGTTTTCTATGGTAAGCATAAAGCTCATATTCTATAGTGTTTAGATTTTAACTTATAATTTTTAATTGATTTTTTAAACAAACCTTAAAAAATTGCAAAATGTAATTTGAAATCTTTAAATCCTTTGAACATGTAAATAAAAAAATTTTGAAATAAAGCGAATCATTTGAATTGAAATGAACGGGTGGTTTACCAAAAAAAAAGAAAGGAAAATCTTTTTAACAAAATGTTTTTTTTTTTCAAGTATGGGGTGTATATAAAGGTAAGTGTCGAATAATGCAAGACCCTGATATTAAAAAAAAAATAATAAGGTGTTTAATATGATAGTTAGAATCATTAGTTAAAACTGTTTTTATTATAATATATGAGTGTTTTATATTATAATAATTTTTTATTATTACTGTAATATGTAAAAATTTTATATTTTTTATAACTAAAAAAATAGTTTGAATCACCCCACGTCAAAAACTCTATAAATATTTTGGGGTGGTTTAATAATTCTCTAGAAGTTTTTTCATGTGGGTGGCACATCTCGATACTTTTTTTCCTTTTTTTAGAGGCACGGTGGTCTTTTCCACTGGAATAATGAAAAGATTAGTAGACTTTCTTTTTTTAGTGCTATATAAGCAAGGAGATTTCACTTTGTCAAAAAGGAGGTAGAGCCCGCATAAGTCCCACCAAGCAAGGCCCACTTCTTGTTAATGTTAAGATTAGAACCCTGTCAGGTTAATTAGAGACCGTTTGATTTGAGAATTTAAATAAAAAAATTTGAATGAAGATTTAAATTTTTGTGAGAGAAAATACTGTAGCAAAATGATTCGAACCGTGATTCAAGTATCGAAACAAACGAGCCTTTAAATTTTTGTGAGAGAAAATACTGTAACAAATTATTCAAACTGTGATTTAAACCACGAAACAAATGCACCGTTAGAGTTTTTCTTTGTTTTTTTAAACCTTTCTCCTAATGTTACCTGTTGCTTAGTGCTTGATCAAAGTCTCCCTTTTTTTTTTTTTTTGACATGCATAAATTCTAATTTTTTTCACTACTTTTTAAACGCATGTATAAATATCTTTGGAATTCTTCAGTTATTTTCCTTATTTATTGTTTTTTTTTTATTTATTGGTTGTTTGGGAGATTTTTGTAACTTTTTCTTCTAGGAGTGTTATCATAGCAGATATTATGCCAAAGAGGAGGAAATGTTTCCCTCTTCGGAGGAAATGTTTCCCTCTTCGGCCAGTGCAACGCGTAGCAGGGAATGCTCCTTTTTTTTCTATTCTTTTTGGGGAACGGTTTCATTCCTCCATCCCCATCCCTTTTTTTCTATTGCTTTTTTTGTTTCCTTTTTTTTATTTCATCTCTCTTTTTTTCTCATCCTCTTTTTTCCTTTTTGGCTTTTTTTTCTTTCCATTTTTAGTTTTTTGTCCTCCTTCCTTTTTCATTGGTACCATTACTATCTCGTTGTTGCTTCACTTTTGTGCCTTTTTTTTTTTTTTTTTGCTTATTCATTTGCATAATAAAAGTACTTTTTTTAATTCCTGTTCTTTTTACTCTTCTTGTTCCTTTCTTTCTTTCTTTCTCTTTTTGAAATATGATCCTTTCTATCAAACTAGCTTCCCTTTTCCCCACTTCCCGGAATCTACTCTTCTTAAAATTATTTTTATCAATTACTTAATTATTTTTATACTAGATTTTATAGCAATTATAGCTCTCATAAATATTTTCTTCTAATTGTTCTTCTCAAATAATTTCTTCTTAAATGTGTTGTTCCTTTCAATCATTTTTTTTATCCAACCCTCTTAAATATTTTCTTTCGTATGTATTCCATCAATAGTACACCAAAAAACTTTTTTTTGAAATATGCTCTGTTAAACTTTTTTCTATCACTAAACTAATTAAGTCCCTAAAATATTAAATTATCAAGAGAATAATAAATAAATATAAGTAAATGTTTTGCTATAAAAAGAATGCAAGTAATACAGGCGCAAGACGGGAGCTTACCATGCAACAAGTAGCTTCCATAGTAACATATATTCATTTACTATATATACATAAACGTGTATATTTATACATATCAATTTTGAGACGCCGATCTTTTTTTACGATTTTTTCGGGAAAGTCGATGTATATATTAGTAAATATGACTAGTAAGTTAACGGGAGATTAGGCAAACAGAGTTATGATGGCACTTGAGTTAACACCAGAGCCTATTTAAAATGGTTTTAAAAAGGTTGTTTTTTAGACTACTTCAAAAGTTGTTTTTTTTTTTTTTTTTGTTACGTTTTGATAGACTTTGAAAAAATATTTTTAACTTTTATAAATATTTTGACTTTTATAAGCATTTTTGGCAACCATTTAGTATCCATGAAAAAAGTGCTTATAAATTTTTTTTTAATTGACAATTTTGACCTCATATTTAAAAATAATAAATTAAAAATCTTATGATACTATCTATATTCTTGAATTACAATAATTTTTATACTAATAAGAGTTCTTTATTTTATCTAAAATATTTTTCCATGCACTTTACAAGTACTAATTAAAAAGTTTTAACTTATGTTTTTTTTTATTGTTCAAAAAATAAAAACATAAATTATCCCAAACAAGTTCTCAATTACCAATCAAAAATATGTTTTAAATCATAATATATCTATTTGATTTATAAATTTAAAAAAATGTAAATTTTGATAGGAGGAAATATCGTAATAAAATAATTGAAATTGAACGTTAATTCGAACAAGCGGAACAAACACCCCAGATGTCACTGTGTCGGTTTCCTCTGAAAATCTTCCCGTTTTGTCACATCATGATACGTGGAGTCACGATAGACACCCAACAAAAAAGGGAGACAAATAATTACTCCAACCAACCCCTGCCCCGTGCCCCGTGCCTATTTAAAAAAAAGAAAAGGTGTTTGTCGCTTAGTTCCCACGTGAAATCAGCCGTGGAAGAAGATGAAAGGTGTCCCTAGGTTTTGGTCATTATTTTTTTAGGTGATTGGCTCTATTCATTGTTTATTAAATATATCTTCCTCCACCTCCTCTTTCTTCATTACTTGAGAATTTTTATACCATTTCCCAGTTACAAAACCACCGGCCGAGTGAAAAGCCAAATCATCCAAATCTTCCTCAACGTATAGAACTCGTTAAGACCAAAACGTCGATCAACCAAATCTTGTCGTTTTCCCAATATGACTGAAACCAAGCTTCACATAGCCATGTACCCCTTTTTCGCCATGGGCCATCTCACCGCCTTCCTCCACATCTCCAACAAACTCGCCGAGAGAGGACACCGAATCTCCTTCTTCATCCCCACCAAAACGCAGCCCAAACTGTCGTCGTTCAATCTCCACCCTGACCTCATCACCTTCCTCCCCATCGACGTCCCTCACGTCCCCGGCCTCCCACCCGGCGCCGAAACGACAAACGACGTTCCTTGCCATCTCTTCTCCTCTCTCGCGGCCGCCATGGACCTCACAAGGCCCGCCATTGAAAACTCCCTCGCAAAGCTCAAACCCCATTTCGTCTTCTTCAATTTCGCCCACTGGCTTCCGAAATCAGCCCGTCGGATTGATGGACAGATCAAGATCCTCTGTTACGTCATCGTCAGCCCTGCGACAACTGCGTATCTGATAGGCCCAGAAAGGCAAAACATGAAAGAGAAAACTTTGGAAGAATCTGGCATCATGCTGGGACCTCCCAAGTGTTTCCTTCTTCGTCTTGTGTTAAGCTAAGCGCTCACGAGGCTCGCGGGATTGTGGAAGAGATGTCGAAGGAGTTTGGCATTGGGGTGTCACTCCATGACCGGCTGTTGATCTCGTTAAACGAAAGCGACGCAATCGGGTACAGGACCTCGAGAGAAATGGAAGGGGTTTACTGTGACTTCATAGAAAGGCAATTCAAAAAGACTGTGATTCTTTCAGGGCCTGTTGTTCCCGAACCTCCCAAATCGGCCTTGGACGAGAAATGGGCAAATTTTCTTGCCAACTTTGGACCCAAGGAAGTGATATTCTGTGCTTTTGGAAGCGAATGCGTCTTGGAAAAGGACCAGTTTCAAGAATTGGTTCTTGGTCTTGAACTCACCGGATTGCCTTTTCTTGTAGCTCTAAAACCGCCAAGAGGGTATGAAAATATTGAGTATGCTTTGCCTCAGGGGTTTAAAGAAAGGGTGAAAGAGAGAGGGATTGTTTATGGAGGTTGGGTTCAGCAACAGCTGATTCTGGGGCATCCTTCCGTGGGGTGTTTCGTGACTCATTGCGGTTCGGGGTCTTTAATAGAAGGGTTGATGAATGAGTGCCAATTGGTTCTGGTTCCGAATGTAGGAGACCAGATTATTAATGCGAGGATTATGGGTGGAGATCTTAGAGTTGGAGTTGAAGTTGAGAGAGGGAACGAGAGTAGGAAATTTAGCAGAGAAACTGTCTGTAAGGCCGTGAAAGATGTTATGGATGATGAGAGTCAAGTTGGAAAGGAGGTGAGGAAGAATCATGAGAAATGGAGGGAGTTTCTGATGAGGAGAGACCTTGAGGACTCTTACGTTGATGCTTTTGTGGAAAAATTACGAGCAATGATTAGCAGCTGATCATCCTTGTGATCATCATGGGCTACAGATTTTCTACTTAGGAACATTTGTGAGTAAGACTGTAAGCTTGTGTTTGGTATATTGTATTAAAGCACTACATAGTATAATAATACATTAATATTAATGTTTGGTATGATCATTGTATCATTGACAAGAAATTATACAATTTATGTCGTATCGTAAAATATAACTCATTTTTAGTATTATATATTGTATTATTTTATAACAGGTTCACGGTTCTTCTTGTGGTTGGCTTATGAGTTTTTAAAAATCTTATCATTTTTTAAAAATCAAAAGTAATTTTATATTTTTAAAATTATATTTTTGACCTTTTAATTTAAAAAAAATCATATTTTGATCTTTTAATTTTGACAAAATTATATTTCATCCTCTTAAATTTTATAAAATTATATTTTAGCCTCTTATACAATATTGTATATATTATATTATAATAATACAATACTAATTCAATACACCTTATACAATATAATACAATATAATTTACCAGACATAGCTTAAGTGTACGAGATAGGTCACAATTAAACTTCTGTTTGTAATTTTTTTTTCCCATTTTGTTATGGTTATTACTGTTCTTTGTTATAGATCTTCAGATATGATCTGTTAATTCTGCAAAAACTTGAAAGTTAGTAAAGTCAGCAGATCGTTTCTTGTGGTTTTAGCATTGGGAAAAAGTGTCTGGGAGTACAAGACAAGGCCCCATAAACTCGTGTTGCTTGGTGTAATTCTTCCAAGAGCACTGCTCGGGCAAAAACAGGTTTTTTTCTTCCAATTATTTGTCATTCAAAATCAGTTTAACCTTTTTCAATTTGACTGTCAAAAGGACCGATATGCAAATTACAAATTTGTGCTGTATACGAATCAAGTGCCCTTAACTGACGATTAATAAAATAACCTTAAAAGATCTAAAATAATTATTTAAAAATTAAAAAAAAAATAAATAAATAAAAAAAGACCAATTCACTGCCAAAGCCTCATCTACGGAGGACTTAGCTCCGACGAGCCATTTGCAATGCCATCTCTGACCAACCACCCACAAACCCAGAAAACCCTACCAGCAAACAAATCACAAACTTGAAGCAGTTTTAACAGTGATAGGCCGCCGTGATCGTCGATATCTCAACATCGCCTGAAAAATCAATTCAATTCCTACGAGATTACTTCATCAATTTAAAGATCCATAATTCAATTCAATTAACAAAATCAATAATCGGTGACATGGAACCCATTTCACAAAAATTTTTAAGAAAAAAAAAACCGAAAAAATCTTTCTCAAATAAGAAACCTAGTTTTTTCTCAGACCCAAAAAATTTTTAAAAAAATCCACAACATATCCAATATAACTCCTCAGACCGATTAAGAAAACCCAGAATTTCATTTCCTTCCTCATCTCTCAAATGTATACCAAACAAATGATTCAAACCTTTACACCAGGAAAAAAAATCCATGACAAAGTCAGACAAAAATATAAGAAAAAAAAACCTGAATTTTGACCCTCAGCCGGAGATGACGCCAGATCCATCGCGATGGCCGTCGCTGCTCGCTCCAAACCCACCAGAGATGATGCCAGATCCGATGGCCACACAATATATAGCGAGGTGGCACAAAACCTCTAGCGGCAAAGCCTGTAGCGGTGGGTTGTCTCGCACCGGAGGAGGTGGGATCTGGGGGCGATGGCGGATCGGGTGGCGAGGTTTGAGTGGGAGAAGAAGAGGAGGAGGTAGGCGGCAGGTCTCAGAAGGGAGGAAGAAGAAGAAGTGGGCGGAGGGTCTGAGAAGAGAAGAAGAAGAAGAAGGAGAAGAGGAGGAGGCGAGCAGCGGCTCTGAGAAGAGAAGAAGAAGGAGATGGGCGGAAGATCTGGTTAATTCTGTTTTTTGTTTTTTGACATTTTTTTTTTTTGTTTGATTTAGTTAATTTTTATTATAAATGTGATAAAATTATTATTTTACTAAAATATTCTTGAAATTTAGTCGCATCGTAGGTGGTCACCTAACTCATTAACGTCCGTTAGGCATCTTTATTCTTTTACACTTCTTCTGACAAAAAAAAAAAAAAATTGAACAATTTAACTGTTTAAAAATAAGTTTTTTTTTCTATAAAAAAAAAAGACTATTTTTTCAATTAAGATTTTTTTTTGTCCTTTCATGAAAATCTGCCCTTTTTTTCTCTTCTTTTGTAAGTTGAAGATCATTTGAACTAAAAAAGAAGCGATGACTAATGAACCACTCTTTAAATAGTTCAAAAACCTATAGAATAATTTACTCATATTTTTAAATCATGACTCACTCCCAGATCACTTCTTAACCAATCTAAACTAATCTAATCTAATCATGACTCACTCCATATTTTTTTTTTACTCATATTTTGTTATGTTTACTTGTCTACTCTATGTATTAAACAATAATTGACTATGAGCAGCAATTTTGATAATACTTCTCTTATTACATTGTATTTGTTTAAACGTAGATAATCTTGTTCTATCTACATGAAGTGCATTTAGAGTAGATTTACTTCTTTTGATGGTAGCTCTCTTCATTTTTCAATACCATGCAGGTAATCAAAAACATACAAACACTACCCACGTTCTCAATTCACTAAGAATGCGTGGTGTTCATTAAAATCTCAAAGCAACAGCATGATACATCTAAAACAACATTCAATATCTACTTCCTCTTTGATACTCCGATTGAATCACTTGGTATTCCAAATGTCAGCCATCAAAACACATTGAAGAGATGAATGAACTCTCTGAATCTATAAAAAGCAAGTTTCGGAAACAACCAGCCAAATTTAGAACCAACCAATTAACTTGGTACTATTACTTCTCCCCATTTTTGACCTTTTGAGTATAAACTGAATACATCCATTGATTAGCTCATCATGTATATAAACACAACGACTTTTGTGGTAAAAAAAAAAAATGCCTTGCCCAAACACCAAATGAGCTGCATTTTGCATGAACTAATATCTCTACTCTTTTGTAAAATGAGCACCACTTGCCCAGCAAGCCAAAACTAAAACTAACATCGGAATAAATCTCATCACCAAGCATGAAAGTTCATGTTCTATTATATATATGATTCTTTTATTTTTGAATAACCACATTCCATTAATGATTAGCTTGAATAGAGTAGACAGCAACTTCTCAAAATGCCCTACTCTACAATTCATTTATTGAAAGAATGTCAAATATCTTAAAGGCCTTTCCATATTGGCCTTGAGAATTTTGATGCACCCATCATTAGATTATGGTCCCATCAACTCAAAAATGTCGGACACCTTGCTTGTATAGTGATCTGGGTGGATTTTATTTGAAGGGTGTTGAAGAGTGGGCAGAGTTGTACAACCTGACATGAAAAAAGGAGGACAAGGAGGGAGAAGATTCAGTGTTGGTTTACAACTTCTGTTGGTCACAACTTCATGGAAAGTGTTGAAGAATGACGTTGATAATGTTATCTTAAAAAATTTTAAAAAAGACGTTGTCATGGCGTTTATGTTATCTTTGATAATGTTAATAAGAATCTCACATTTTTTAGGGGAAAAAAACTCACATAATAAAATAAAGTGAGAAGAGCTAAAAGACAAAGAAAGAAAACAGCTGTCAATGCCTTTAAGGAAAGTTACATCAAGAGTTTTTTCTCAAGTACAACACAAAAAAATAGCTTTACGTTCCAACAAAAAGATTAACGCTTCGTTTGTCCAGTCTCTTTAAAAAACAAGTCCAGTTTTCTATGGTAAGCATAAAGCTCATATTCTATAGTGTTTAGATTTTAACTTATAATTTTTAATTGATTTTTTAAACAAACCTTAAAAAATTGCAAAATGTAATTTGAAATCTTTAAATCCTTTGAACATGTAAATAAAAAAATTTTGAAATAAAGCGAATCATTTGAATTGAAATGAACGGGTGGTTTACCAAAAAAAAAGAAAGGAAAATCTTTTTAACAAAATGTTTTTTTTTTCAAGTATGGGGTGTATATAAAGGTAAGTGTCGAATAATGCAAGACCCTGATATTAAAAAAAAAATAATAAGGTGTTTAATATGATAGTTAGAATCATTAGTTAAAACTGTTTTATTATAATATATGAGTGTTTTATATTATAATAATTTTTTATTATTACTGTAATATGTAAAAATTTTATATTTTTTATAACTAAAAAAATAGTTTGAATCACCCCACGTCAAAAACTCTATAAATATTTTGGGGTGGTTTAATAATTCTCTAGAAGTTTTTTCATGTGGGTGGCACATCTCGATACTTTTTTTCCTTTTTTTAGAGGCACGGTGGTCTTTTCCACTGGAATAATGAAAAGATTAGTAGACTTTCTTTTTTTAGTGCTATATAAGCAAGGAGATTTCACTTTGTCAAAAAGGAGGTAGAGCCCGCATAAGTCCCACCAAGCAAGGCCCACTTCTTGTTAATGTTAAGATTAGAACCCTGTCAGGTTAATTAGAGACCGTTTGATTTGAGAATTTAAATAAAAAAATTTGAATGAAGATTTAAATTTTTGTGAGAGAAAATACTGTAGCAAAATGATTCGAACCGTGATTCAAGTATCGAAACAAACGAGCCTTTAAATTTTTGTGAGAGAAAATACTGTAACAAATTATTCAAACTGTGATTTAAACCACGAAACAAATGCACCGTTAGAGTTTTTCTTTGTTTTTTTAAACCTTTCTCCTAATGTTACCTGTTGCTTAGTGCTTGATCAAAGTCTCCCTTTTTTTTTTTTTTTGACATGCATAAATTCTAATTTTTTTCACTACTTTTTAAACGCATGTATAAATATCTTTTGGAATTCTTCAGTTATTTTCCTTATTTATTGTTTTTTTTTTATTTATTGGTTGTTTGGGAGATTTTTGTAACTTTTTCTTCTAGGAGTGTTATCATAGCAGATATTATGCCAAAGAGGAGGAAATGTTTCCCTCTTCGGAGGAAATGTTTCCCTCTTCGGCCAGTGCAACGCGTAGCAGGGAATGCTCCTTTTTTTTCTATTCTTTTTGGGGAACGGTTTCATTCCTCCATCCCCATCCCTTTTTTTCTATTGCTTTTTTTTGTTTCCTTTTTTTTATTTTCATCTCTCTTTTTTTCTCATCCTCTTTTTTTCCTTTTTGGCTTTTTTTTCTTTCCATTTTTAGTTTTTTGTCCTCCTTCCTTTTTCATTGGTACCATTACTATCTCGTTGTTGCTTCACTTTTGTGCCTTTTTTTTTTTTTTTGCTTATTCATTTGCATAATAAAAGTACTTTTTTTAATTCCTGTTCTTTTTACTCTTCTTGTTCCTTTCTTTCTTTCTTTCTCTTTTTGAAATATGATCCTTTCTATCAAACTAGCTTCCCTTTTCCCCACTTCCCGGAATCTACTCTTCTTAAAATTATTTTTTATCAATTACTTAATTATTTTTATACTAGATTTTATAGCAATTATAGCTCTCATAAATATTTTCTTCTAATTGTTCTTCTCAAATAATTTCTTCTTAAATGTGTTGTTCCTTTCAATCATTTTTTTTATCCAACCCTCTTAAATATTTTCTTTCGTATGTATTCCATCAATAGTACACCAAAAAACTTTTTTTTGAAATATGCTCTGTTAAACTTTTTTCTATCACTAAACTAATTAAGTCCCTAAAATATTAAATTATCAAGAGAATAATAAATAAATATAAGTAAATGTTTTGCTATAAAAAGAATGCAAGTAATACAGGCGCAAGACGGGAGCTTACCATGCAACAAGTAGCTTCCATAGTAACATATATTCATTTACTATATATACATAAACGTGTATATTTATACATATCAATTTTGAGACGCCGATCTTTTTTTACGATTTTTTCGGGAAAGTCGATGTATATATTAGTAAATATGACTAGTAAGTTAACGGGAGATTAGGCAAACAGAGTTATGATGGCACTTGAGTTAACACCAGAGCCTATTTAAAATGGTTTTAAAAAGGTTGTTTTTTAGACTACTTCAAAAGTTGTTTTTTTTTTTTTTTTTGTTACGTTTTGATAGACTTTGAAAAAATATTTTTAACTTTTATAAATATTTTGACTTTTATAAGCATTTTTGGCAACCATTTAGTATCCATGAAAAAAGTGCTTATAAATTTTTTTTTAATTGACAATTTTGACCTCATATTTAAAAATAATAAATTAAAAATCTTATGATACTATCTATATTCTTGAATTACAATAATTTTTATACTAATAAGAGTTCTTTATTTTTATCTAAAATATTTTTCCATGCACTTTACAAGTACTAATTAAAAAGTTTTAACTTATGTTTTTTTTTATTGTTCAAAAAATAAAAACATAAATTATCCCAAACAAGTTCTCAATTACCAATCAAAAATATGTTTTAAATCATAATATATCTATTTGATTTATAAATTTAAAAAAATGTAAATTTTGATAGGAGGAAATATCGTAATAAAATAATTGAAATTGAACGTTAATTCGAACAAGCGGAACAAACACCCCAGATGTCACTGTGTCGGTTTCCTCTGAAAATCTTCCCGTTTTGTCACATCATGATACGTGGAGTCACGATAGACACCCAACAAAAAAGGGAGACAAATAATTACTCCAACCAACCCCTGCCCCGTGCCCCGTGCCTATTTAAAAAAAAGAAAAGGTGTTTGTCGCTTAGTTCCCACGTGAAATCAGCCGTGGAAGAAGATGAAAGGTGTCCCTAGGTTTTGGTCATTATTTTTTTAGGTGATTGGCTCTATTCATTGTTTATTAAATATATCTTCCTCCACCTCCTCTTTCTTCATTACTTGAGAATTTTTTATACCATTTCCCAGTTACAAAACCACCGGCCGAGTGAAAAGCCAAATCATCCAAATCTTCCTCAACGTATAGAACTCGTTAAGACCAAAACGTCGATCAACCAAATCTTGTCGTTTTCCCCAATATGACTGAAACCAAGCTTCACATAGCCATGTACCCCTTTTTCGCCATGGGCCATCTCACCGCCTTCCTCCACATCTCCAACAAACTCGCCGAGAGAGGACACCGAATCTCCTTCTTCATCCCCACCAAAACGCAGCCCAAACTGTCGTCGTTCAATCTCCACCCTGACCTCATCACCTTCCTCCCCATCGACGTCCCTCACGTCCCCGGCCTCCCACCCGGCGCCGAAACGACAAACGACGTTCCTTGCCATCTCTTCTCCTCTCTCGCGGCCGCCATGGACCTCACAAGGCCCGCCATTGAAAACTCCCTCGCAAAGCTCAAACCCCATTTCGTCTTCTTCAATTTCGCCCACTGGCTTCCGAAATCAGCCCGTCGGATTGATGGACAGATCAAGATCCTCTGTTACGTCATCGTCAGCCCTGCGACAACTGCGTATCTGATAGGCCCAGAAAGGCAAAACATGAAAGAGAAAACTTTGGAAGAATCTGGCATCATGCTGGGACCTCCCAAGTGTTTTCCTTCTTCGTCTTGTGTTAAGCTAAGCGCTCACGAGGCTCGCGGGATTGTGGAAGAGATGTCGAAGGAGTTTGGCATTGGGGTGTCACTCCATGACCGGCTGTTGATCTCGTTAAACGAAAGCGACGCAATCGGGTACAGGACCTCGAGAGAAATGGAAGGGGTTTACTGTGACTTCATAGAAAGGCAATTCAAAAAGACTGTGATTCTTTCAGGGCCTGTTGTTCCCGAACCTCCCAAATCGGCCTTGGACGAGAAATGGGCAAATTTTCTTGCCAACTTTGGACCCAAGGAAGTGATATTCTGTGCTTTTGGAAGCGAATGCGTCTTGGAAAAGGACCAGTTTCAAGAATTGGTTCTTGGTCTTGAACTCACCGGATTGCCTTTTCTTGTAGCTCTAAAACCGCCAAGAGGGTATGAAAATATTGAGTCTGCTTTGCCTCAGGGGTTTAAAGAAAGGGTGAAAGAGAGAGGGATTGTTTATGGAGGTTGGGTTCAGCAACAGCTGATTCTGGGGCATCCTTCCGTGGGGTGTTTCGTGACTCATTGCGGTTCGGGGTCTTTAATAGAAGGGTTGATGAATGAGTGCCAATTGGTTCTGGTTCCGAATGTAGGAGACCAGATTATTAATGCGAGGATTATGGGTGGAGATCTTAGAGTTGGAGTTGAAGTTGAGAGAGGGAACGAGAGTAGGAAATTTAGCAGAGAAACTGTCTGTAAGGCCGTGAAAGATGTTATGGATGATGAGAGTCAAGTTGGAAAGGAGGTGAGGAAGAATCATGAGAAATGGAGGGAGTTTCTGATGAGGAGAGACCTTGAGGACTCTTACGTTGATGCTTTTGTGGAAAAATTACGAGCAATGATTAGCAGCTGATCATCCTTGTGATCATCATGGGCTACAGATTTTCTACTTAGGAACATTTGTGAGTAAGACTGTAAGCTTGTGTTTGGTATATTGTATTAAAGCACTACATAGTATAATAATACATTAATATTAATGTTTGGTATGATCATTGTATTATTGACAAAAAATTAATACAATTTATGTCGTATTGTAAAATATAACTCATTTTTGGTATTATTATATTGTATTATTTTATAACAGGTTCACGGTTCTTCTTGTGGTTGGCTTATGAGTTTTTAAAAATCTTATCATTTTTTAAAAATCAAAAGTAATTTTATATTTTTAAAATTATATTTTTGACCTTTTAATTTAAAAAAAATCATATTTTGATCTTTTAATTTTGACAAAATTATATTTCATCCTCTTAAATTTTATAAAATTATATTTTAGCCTCTTATACAATATTGTATATATTATATTATAATAATACAATACAATTCAATACACCTTATACAATATAATACAATATAATTTACCAGACATAGCTTAAGTGTACGAGATAGGTCACAATTAAACTTCTGTTTGTAATTTTTTTTTCCCATTTTTGTTATGGTTATTACTGTTCTTTGTTATAGATCTTCAGATATGATCTGTTAATTCTGCAAAAACTTGAAAGTTAGTAAAGTCAGCAGATCGTTTCTTGTGGTTTTTAGCATTGGGAAAAAGTGTCTGGGAGTACAAGACAAGGCCCCATAAACTCGTGTTGCTTGGTGTAATTCTTCCAAGAGCACTGCTCGGGCAAAAACAGGTTTTTTTCTTCCAATTATTTGTCATTCAAAATCAGTTTAACCTTTTTCAATTTGACTGTCAAAAGGACCGATATGCAAATTACAAATTTGTGCTGTATACGAATCAAGTGCCCTTAACTGACGATTAATAAAATAACCTTAAAAGATCTAAAATAATTATTTAAAAATTAAAAAAAAAATAAATAAATAAAAAAAGACCAATTCACTGCCAAAGCCTCATCTACGGAGGACTTAGCTCCGACGAGCCATTTGCAATGCCATCTCTGACCAACCACCCACAAACCCAGAAAACCCTACCAGCAAACAAATCACAAACTTGAAGCAGTTTTAACAGTGATAGGCCGCCGTGATCGTCGATATCTCAACATCGCCTGAAAAATCAATTCAATTCCTACGAGATTACTTCATCAATTTAAAGATCCATAATTCAATTCAATTAACAAAATCAATAATCGGTGACATGGAACCCATTTCACAAAATTTTAAAAAAAAAAAAAACCGAAAAAATCTTTCTCAAATAAGAAACCTAGTTTTTTCTCAGACCCAAAAAATTTTTAAAAAATCCACAACATATCCAATATAACTCCTCAGACCGATTAAGAAAACCCAGAATTTCATTTCCTTCCTCATCTCTCAAATGTATACCAAACAAATGATTCAAACCTTTACACCAGGAAAAAAAATCCATGACAAAGTCAGACAAAAATATAAGAAAAAAAAAACCTGAATTTTGACCCTCAGCCGGAGATGACGCCAGATCCATCGCGATGGCCGTCGCTGCTCGCTCCAAACCCACCAGAGATGATGCCAGATCCGATGGCCACACAATATATAGCGAGGTGGCACAAAACCTCTAGCGGCAAAGCCTGTAGCGGTGGGTTGTCTCGCACCGGAGGAGGTGGGATCTGGGGGCGATGGCGGATCGGGTGGCGAGGTTTGAGTGGGAGAAGAAGAGGAGGAGGTAGGCGGCAGGTCTCAGAAGGGAGGAAGAAGAAGAAGTGGGCGGAGGGTCTGAGAAGAGAAGAAGAAGAAGAAGGAGAAGAGGAGGAGGCGAGCAGCGGCTCTGAGAAGAGAAGAAGAAGGAGATGGGCGGAAGATCTGGTTAATTCTGTTTTTTGTTTTTTGACATTTTTTTTTTTTGTTTGATTTAGTTAATTTTTATTATAAATGTGATAAAATTATTATTTTACTAAAATATTCTTGAAATTTAGTCGCATCGTAGGTGGTCACCTAACTCATTAACGTCCGTTAGGCATCTTTATTCTTTTACACTTCTTCTGACAAAAAAAAAAAAAATTGAACAATTTAACTGTTTAAAAATAAGTTTTTTTTTCTATAAAAAAAAAAGACTATTTTTTCAATTAAGATTTTTTTTTGTCCTTTCATGAAAATCTGCCCTTTTTTTCTCTTCTTTTGTAAGTTGAAGATCATTTGAACTAAAAAGAAGCGATGACTAATGAACCACTCTTTAAATAGTTCAAAAACCTATAGAATAATTTACTCATATTTTTAAATCATGACTCACTCCCAGATCACTTCTTAACCAATCTAAACTAATCTAATCTAATCATGACTCACTCCATATTTTTTTTTTTACTCATATTTTGTTATGTTTACTTGTCTACTCTATGTATTAAACAATAATTGACTATGAGCAGCAATTTTGATAATACTTCTCTTATTACATTGTATTTGTTTAAACGTAGATAATCTTGTTCTATCTACATGAAGTGCATTTAGAGTAGATTTACTTCTTTTGATGGTAGCTCTCTTCATTTTTCAATACCATGCAGGTAATCAAAAACATACAAACACTACCCACGTTCTCAATTCACTAAGAATGCGTGGTGTTCATTAAAATCTCAAAGCAACAGCATGATACATCTAAAACAACATTCAATATCTACTTCCTCTTTGATACTCCGATTGAATCACTTGGTATTCCAAATGTCAGCCATCAAAACACATTGAAGAGATGAATGAACTCTCTGAATCTATAAAAAGCAAGTTTCGGAAACAACCAGCCAAATTTAGAACCAACCAATTAACTTGGTACTATTACTTCTCCCCATTTTTGACCTTTTGAGTATAAACTGAATACATCCATTGATTAGCTCATCATGTATATAAACACAACGACTTTTGTGGTAAAAAAAAAAAATGCCTTGCCCAAACACCAAATGAGCTGCATTTTGCATGAACTAATATCTCTACTCTTTTGTAAAATGAGCACCACTTGCCCAGCAAGCCAAAACTAAAACTAACATCGGAATAAATCTCATCACCAAGCATGAAAGTTCATGTTCTATTATATATATGATTCTTTTATTTTTGAATAACCACATTCCATTAATGATTAGCTTGAATAGAGTAGACAGCAACTTCTCAAAATGCCCTACTCTACAATTCATTTATTGAAAGAATGTCAAATATCTTAAAGGCCTTTCCATATTGGCCTTGAGAATTTTGATGCACCCATCATTAGATTATGGTCCCATCAACTCAAAAATGTCGGACACCTTGCTTGTATAGTGATCTGGGTGGATTTTATTTGAAGGGTGTTGAAGAGTGGGCAGAGTTGTACAACCTGACATGAAAAAGGAGGACAAGGAGGGAGAAGATGCAGTGTTGGTTTACAACTTCTGTTGGTCACAACTTCATGGAAAGTGTTGAAGAATGACGTTGATAATGTTATCTTAAAAAATTTTAAAAAAGACGTTGTCATGGCGTTCTTGTTATCTTGGATAATGTTAATAAGAATCTCACATTTTCTAGGGGAAAAAAAACTCACATAATAAAATAAAGTGAGAAGAGCTAAAAGACAAAGAAAGAAAACAGCTGTCAATGCCTTTAAGGAAAGTTACATCAAGAGTTTTTTCTCAAGTACAACACAAAAAAATAGCTTTACGTTCCAACAAAAAGATTAACGCTTCGTTTGTCCAGTCTCTTTAAAAAACAAGTCCAGTTTTCTATGGTAAGCATAAAGCTCATATTCTATAGTGTTTAGATTTTAACTTATAATTTTTAATTGATTTTTTAAACAAACCTTAAAAAATTGCAAAATGTAATTTGAAATCTTTAAATCCTTTGAACATGTAAATAAAAAAATTTTGAAATAAAGCGAATCATTTGAATTGAAATGAACGGGTGGTTTACCAAAAAAAAGAAAGGAAAATCTTTTTAACAAAATGTTTTTTTTTTCAAGTATGGGGTGTATATAAAGGTAAGTGTCGAATAATGCAAGACCCTGATATTAAAAAAAAAATAATAAGGTGTTTAATATGATAGTTAGAATCATTAGTTAAAACTGTTTTTATTATAATATATGAGTGTTTTATATTATAATAATTTTTTATTATTACTGTAATATGTAAAAATTTTATATTTTTTATAACTAAAAAAATAGTTTGAATCACCCCACGTCAAAAACTCTATAAATATTTTGGGGTGGTTTAATAATTCTCTAGAAGTTTTTTCATGTGGGTGGCACATCTCGATACTTTTTTTCCTTTTTTTAGAGGCACGGTGGTCTTTTCCACTGGAATAATGAAAAGATTAGTAGACTTTCTTTTTTTAGTGCTATATAAGCAAGGAGATTTCACTTTGTCAAAAAGGAGGTAGAGCCCGCATAAGTCCCACCAAGCAAGGCCCACTTCTTGTTAATGTTAAGATTAGAACCCTGTCAGGTTAATTAGAGACCGTTTGATTTGAGAATTTAAATAAAAAAATTTGAATGAAGATTTAAATTTTTGTGAGAGAAAATACTGTAGCAAAATGATTCGAACCGTGATTCAAGTATCGAAACAAACGAGCCTTTAAATTTTTGTGAGAGAAAATACTGTAACAAATTATTCAAACTGTGATTTAAACCACGAAACAAATGCACCGTTAGAGTTTTTCTTTGTTTTTTTAAACCTTTCTCCTAATGTTACCTGTTGCTTAGTGCTTGATCAAAGTCTCCCTTTTTTTTTTTTTTTGACATGCATAAATTCTAATTTTTTTCACTACTTTTTAAACGCATGTATAAATATCTTTTGGAATTCTTCAGTTATTTTCCTTATTTATTGTTTTTTTTTTATTTATTGGTTGTTTGGGAGATTTTTGTAACTTTTTCTTCTAGGAGTGTTATCATAGCAGATATTATGCCAAAGAGGAGGAAATGTTTCCCTCTTCGGAGGAAATGTTTCCCTCTTCGGCCAGTGCAACGCGTAGCAGGGAATGCTCCTTTTTTTTCTATTCTTTTTGGGGAACGGTTTCATTCCTCCATCCCCATCCCTTTTTTTCTATTGCTTTTTTTTGTTTCCTTTTTTTTTATTTTCATCTCTCTTTTTTTTCTCATCCTCTTTTTTCCTTTTTGGCTTTTTTTTCTTTCCATTTTTAGTTTTTTGTCCTCCTTCCTTTTTCATTGGTACCATTACTATCTCGTTGTTGCTTCACTTTTGTGCCTTTTTTTTTTTTTTTTGCTTATTATTTGCATAATAAAAATAATTTTTTTAATTCCTGTTCTTTTTACTCTTCTTGTTCCTTTCTTTCTTTCTTTCTCTTTTTGAAATATGATCCTTTCTATCAAACTAGCTTCCCTTTTCCCCACTTCCCGGAATCTACTCTTCTTAAAATTATTTTTTATCAATTACTTAATTATTTTTACACTAGATTTTATAGCAATTATAGCTCTCATAAATATTTTCTTCTAATTGTTCTTCTCAAATAATTTCTTCTTAAATGTGTTGTTCCTTTCAACATTTTTTTTATCCAACCCTCTTAAATATTTTCTTTCGTATGTATTCCATCAATAGTACACCAAAAAACTTTTTTTTGAAATATGCTCTGTTAAACTTTTTTCTATCACTAAACTAATTAAGTCCCTAAAATATTAAATTATCAAGAGAATAATAAATAAATATAAGTAAATGTTTTGCTATAAAAAGAATGCAAGTAATACAGGCGCAAGACGGGAGCTTACCATGCAACAAGTAGCTTCCATAGTAACATATATTCATTTACTATATATACATAAACGTGTATATTTATACATATCAATTTTGAGACGCCGATCTTTTTTTACGATTTTTTCGGGAAAGTCGATGTATATATTAGTAAATATGACTAGTAAGTTAACGGGAGATTAGGCAAACAGAGTTATGATGGCACTTGAGTTAACACCAGAGCCTATTTAAAATGGTTTTAAAAAGGTTGTTTTTTAGACTACTTCAAAAGTTGTTTTTTTTTTTTTTTTTTGTTACGTTTTGATAGACTTTTAAAAAATATTTTTAACTTTTATAAATATTTTTGACTTTTATAAGCATTTTTGGCAACCATTTAGTATCCATGAAAAAAGTGCTTATAAAATTTTTTTTAATTGACAATTTTGACCTCATATTTAAAAATAATAAATTAAAAATCTTATGATACTATCTATATTCTTGAATTACAATAATTTTTATACTAATAAGAGTTCTTTATTTTTATCTAAAATATTTTTCCATGCACTTTACAAGTACTAATTAAAAAGTTTTAACTTATGTTTTTTTTTATTGTTCAAAAAATAAAAACATAAATTATCCCAAACAAGTTCTCAATTACCAATCAAAAATATGTTTTAAATCATAATATATCTATTTGATTTATAAATTTAAAAAAATGTAAATTTTGATAGGAGGAAATATCGTAATAAAATAATTGAAATTGAACGTTAATTCGAACAAGCGGAACAAACACCCCAGATGTCACTGTGTCGGTTTCCTCTGAAAATCTTCCCGTTTTGTCACATCATGATACGTGGAGTCACGATAGACACCCAACAAAAAAGGGAGACAAATAATTACTCCAACCAACCCCTGCCCCGTGCCCCGTGCCTATTTAAAAAAAAAGAAAAGGTGTTTGTCGCTTAGTTCCCACGTGAAATCAGCCGTGGAAGAAGATGAAAGGTGTCCCTAGGTTTTGGTCATTATTTTTTTAGGTGATTGGCTCTATTCATTGTTTATTAAATATATCTTCCTCCACCTCCTCTTTCTTCATTACTTGAGAATTTTTTATACCATTTCCCAGTTACAAAACCACCGGCCGAGTGAAAAGCCAAATCATCCAAATCTTCCTCAACGTATAGAACTCGTTAAGACCAAAACGTCGATCAACCAAATCTTGTCGTTTTCCCAATATGACTGAAACCAAGCTTCACATAGCCATGTACCCCTTTTTCGCCATGGGCCATCTCACCGCCTTCCTCCACATCTCCAACAAACTCGCCGAGAGAGGACACCGAATCTCCTTCTTCATCCCCACCAAAACGCAGCCCAAACTGTCGTCGTTCAATCTCCACCCTGACCTCATCACCTTCCTCCCCATCGACGTCCCTCACGTCCCCGGCCTCCCACCCGGCGCCGAAACGACAAACGACGTTCCTTGCCATCTCTTCTCCTCTCTCGCGGCCGCCATGGACCTCACAAGGCCCGCCATTGAAAACTCCCTCGCAAAGCTCAAACCCCATTTCGTCTTCTTCAATTTCGCCCACTGGCTTCCGAAATCAGCCCGTCGGATTGATGGACAGATCAAGATCCTCTGTTACGTCATCGTCAGCCCTGCGACAACTGCGTATCTGATAGGCCCAGAAAGGCAAAACATGAAAGAGAAAACTTTGGAAGAATCTGGCATCATGCTGGGACCTCCCAAGTGTTTTCCTTCTTCGTCTTGTGTTAAGCTAAGCGCTCACGAGGCTCGCGGGATTGTGGAAGAGATGTCGAAGGAGTTTGGCATTGGGGTGTCACTCCATGACCGGCTGTTGATCTCGTTAAACGAAAGCGACGCAATCGGGTACAGGACCTCGAGAGAAATGGAAGGGGTTTACTGTGACTTCATAGAAAGGCAATTCAAAAAGACTGTGATTCTTTCAGGGCCTGTTGTTCCCGAACCTCCCAAATCGGCCTTGGACGAGAAATGGGCAAATTTTCTTGCCAACTTTGGACCCAAGGAAGTGATATTCTGTGCTTTTGGAAGCGAATGCGTCTTGGAAAAGGACCAGTTTCAAGAATTGGTTCTTGGTCTTGAACTCACCGGATTGCCTTTTCTTGTAGCTCTAAAACCGCCAAGAGGGTATGAAAATATTGAGTCTGCTTTGCCTCAGGGGTTTAAAGAAAGGGTGAAAGAGAGAGGGATTGTTTATGGAGGTTGGGTTCAGCAACAGCTGATTCTGGGGCATCCTTCCGTGGGGTGTTTCGTGACTCATTGCGGTTCGGGGTCTTTAATAGAAGGGTTGATGAATGAGTGCCAATTGGTTCTGGTTCCGAATGTAGGAGACCAGATTATTAATGCGAGGATTATGGGTGGAGATCTTAGAGTTGGAGTTGAAGTTGAGAGAGGGAACGAGAGTAGGAAATTTAGCAGAGAAACTGTCTGTAAGGCCGTGAAAGATGTTATGGATGATGAGAGTCAAGTTGGAAAGGAGGTGAGGAAGAATCATGAGAAATGGAGGGAGTTTCTGATGAGGAGAGACCTTGAGGACTCTTACGTTGATGCTTTTGTGGAAAAATTACGAGCAATGATTAGCAGCTGATCATCCTTGTGATCATCATGGGCTACAGATTTTCTACTTAGGAACATTTGTGAGTAAGACTGTAAGCTTGTGTTTGGTATATTGTATTAAAGCACTACATAGTATAATAATACATTAATATTAATGTTTGGTATGATCATTGTATCATTGACAAGAAATTAATACAATTTATGTCGTCTCGTAAAATATAACTCATTTTTAGTATTATTATATTGTATTATTTTATAACAGGTTCACGGTTCTTCTTGTGGTTGGCTTATGAGTTTTTAAAAATCTTATCATTTTTTAAAAATCAAAAGTAATTTTATATTTTTAAAATTATATTTTTGACCTTTTAATTTAAAAAAAATCATATTTTGATCTTTTAATTTTGACAAAATTATATTTCATCCTCTTAAATTTTATAAAATTATATTTTAGCCTCTTATACAATATTGTATATATTATATTATAATAATACAATATAATTCAATACACCTTATACAATATAATACAATATAATTTACCAGACATAGCTTAAGTGTACGAGATAGGTCACAATTAAACTTCTGTTTGTAATTTTTTTTTCCCATTTTTGTTATGGTTATTACTGTTCTTTGTTATAGATCTTCAGATATGATCTGTTAATTCTGCAAAAACTTGAAAGTTAGTAAAGTCAGCAGATCGTTTCTTGTGGTTTTTAGCATTGGGAAAAAGTGTCTGGGAGTACAAGACAAGGCCCCATAAACTCGTGTTGCTTGGTGTAATTCTTCCAAGAGCACTGCTCGGGCAAAAAACAGGTTTTTTTCTTCCAATTATTTGTCATTCAAAATCAGTTTAACCTTTTTCAATTTGACTGTCAAAAGGACCGATATGCAAATTACAAATTTGTGCTGTATACGAATCAAGTGCCCTTAACTGACGATTAATAAAATAACCTTAAAAGATCTAAAATAATTATTTAAAAATTAAAAAATAAATAAATAAAAAAAGACCAATTCACTGCCAAAGCCTCATCTACGGAGGACTTAGCTCCGACGAGCCATTTGCAATGCCATCTCTGACCAACCACCCACAAACCCAGAAAACCCTACCAGCAAACAAATCACAAACTTGAAGCAGTTTTAACAGTGATAGGCCGCCGTGATCGTCGATATCTCAACATCGCCTGAAAAATCAATTCAATTCCTACGAGATTACTTCATCAATTTAAAGATCCATAATTCAATTCAATTAACAAAATCAATAATCGGTGACATGGAACCCATTTCACAAAAATTTTAAAAAAAAAAAAACCGAAAAAATCTTTCTCAAATAAGAAACCTAGTTTTTTCTCAGACCCAAAAAATTTTTAAAAAAATCCACAACATATCCAATATAACTCCTCAGACCGATTAAGAAAACCCAGAATTTCATTTCCTTCCTCATCTCTCAAATGTATACCAAACAAATGATTCAAACCTTTACACCAGGAAAAAAAATCCATGACAAAGTCAGACAAAAATATAAGAAAAAAAAAACCTGAATTTTGACCCTCAGCCGGAGATGACGCCAGATCCATCGCGATGGCCGTCGCTGCTCGCTCCAAACCCACCAGAGATGATGCCAGATCCGATGGCCACACAATATATAGCGAGGTGGCACAAAACCTCTAGCGGCAAAGCCTGTAGCGGTGGGTTGTCTCGCACCGGAGGAGGTGGGATCTGGGGGCGATGGCGGATCGGGTGGCGAGGTTTGAGTGGGAGAAGAAGAGGAGGAGGTAGGCGGCAGGTCTCAGAAGGGAGGAAGAAGAAGAAGTGGGCGGAGGGTCTGAGAAGAGAAGAAGAAGAAGAAGGAGAAGAGGAGGAGGCGAGCAGCGGCTCTGAGAAGAGAAGAAGAAGGAGATGGGCGGAAGATCTGGTTAATTCTGTTTTTTGTTTTTTGACATTTTTTTTTTTGTTTGATTTAGTTAATTTTTATTATAAATGTGATAAAATTATTATTTTACTAAAATATTCTTGAAATTTAGTCGCATCGTAGGTGGTCACCTAACTCATTAACGTCCGTTAGGCATCTTTATTCTTTTACACTTCTTCTGACAAAAAAAAAAAAAAATTGAACAATTTAACTGTTTAAAAATAAGTTTTTTTTTCTATAAAAAAAAAGACTATTTTTTCAATTAAGATTTTTTTTTGTCCTTTCATGAAAATCTGCCCTTTTTTTCTCTTCTTTTGTAAGTTGAAGATCATTTGAACTAAAAAAGAAGCGATGACTAATGAACCACTCTTTAAATAGTTCAAAAACCTATAGAATAATTTACTCATATTTTTAAATCATGACTCACTCCCAGATCACTTCTTAACCAATCTAAACTAATCTAATCTAATCATGACTCACTCCATATTTTTTTTTTTACTCATATTTTGTTATGTTTACTTGTCTACTCTATGTATTAAACAATAATTGACTATGAGCAGCAATTTTGATAATACTTCTCTTATTACATTGTATTTGTTTAAACGTAGATAATCTTGTTCTATCTACATGAAGTGCATTTAGAGTAGATTTACTTCTTTTGATGGTAGCTCTCTTCATTTTTCAATACCATGCAGGTAATCAAAAACATACAAACACTACCCACGTTCTCAATTCACTAAGAATGCGTGGTGTTCATTAAAATCTCAAAGCAACAGCATGATACATCTAAAACAACATTCAATATCTACTTCCTCTTTGATACTCCGATTGAATCACTTGGTATTCCAAATGTCAGCCATCAAAACACATTGAAGAGATGAATGAACTCTCTGAATCTATAAAAAGCAAGTTTCGGAAACAACCAGCCAAATTTAGAACCAACCAATTAACTTGGTACTATTACTTCTCCCCATTTTTGACCTTTTGAGTATAAACTGAATACATCCATTGATTAGCTCATCATGTATATAAACACAACGACTTTTGTGGTAAAAAAAAAAAATGCCTTGCCCAAACACCAAATGAGCTGCATTTTGCATGAACTAATATCTCTACTCTTTTGTAAAATGAGCACCACATTGCCCAGCAAGCCAAAACTAAAACTAACATCGGAATAAATCTCATCACCAAGCATGAAAGTTCATGTTCTATTATATATATGATTCTTTTATTTTTGAATAACCACATTCCATTAATGATTAGCTTGAATAGAGTAGACAGCAACTTCTCAAAATGCCCTACTCTACAATTCATTTATTGAAAGAATGTCAAATATCTTAAAGGCCTTTCCATATTGGCCTTGAGAATTTTGATGCACCCATCATTAGATTATGGTCCCATCAACTCAAAAATGTCGGACACCTTGCTTGTATAGTGATCTGGGTGGATTTTATTTGAAGGGTGTTGAAGAGTGGGCAGAGTTGTACAACCTGACATGAAAAAAGGAGGACAAGGAGGGAGAAGATGCAGTGTTGGTTTACAACTTCTGTTGGTCACAACTTCATGGAAAGTGTTGAAGAATGACGTTGATAATGTTATCTTAAAAAAGTTACAAAAAGACGTTGTCATGGCGTTTATGTTATCTTTGATAATGTTAATAAGAATCTCACATTTTTTAGGGGAAAAAAAACTCACATAATAAAATAAAGTGAGAAGAGCTAAAAGACAAAGAAAGAAAACAGCTGTCAATGCCTTTAAGGAAAGTTACATCAAGAGTTTTTTCTCAAGTACAACACAAAAAAATAGCTTTACGTTCCAACAAAAAGATTAACGCTTCGTTTGTCCAGTCTCTTTAAAAAACAAGTCCAGTTTTCTATGGTAAGCATAAAGCTCATATTCTATAGTGTTTAGATTTTAACTTATAATTTTTAATTGATTTTTTAAACAAACTTTAAAAAATTGCAAAATGTAATTTGAAATCTTTAAATCCTTTGAACATGTAAATAAAAAATTTTGAAATAAAGCGAATCATTTGAATTGAAATGAACGGGTGGTTTACCAAAAAAAAAGAAAGGAAAATCTTTTTAACAAAATGTTTTTTTTTTCAAGTATGGGGTGTATATAAAGGTAAGTGTCGAATAATGCAAGACCCTGATATTAAAAAAAAAATAATAAGGTGTTTAATATGATAGTTAGAATCATTAGTTAAAACTGTTTTATTATAATATATGAGTGTTTTATATTATAATAATTTTTTATTATTACTGTAATATGTAAAAATTTTATATTTTTTATAACTAAAAAAATAGTTTGAATCACCCCACGTCAAAAACTCTATAAATATTTTGGGGTGGTTTAATAATTCTCTAGAAGTTTTTTCACGTGGGTGGCACATCTCGATACTTTTTTTTCCTTTTTTTAGAGGCACGGTGGTCTTTTCCACTGGAATAATGAAAAGATTAGTAGACTTTCTTTTTTTAGTGCTATATAAGCAAGGAGATTTCACTTTGTCAAAAAGGAGGTAGAGCCCGCATAAGTCCCACCAAGCAAGGCCCACTTCTTGTTAATGTTAAGATTAGAACCCTGTCAGGTTAATTAGAGACCGTTTGATTTGAGAATTTAAATAAAAAAATTTGAATGAAGATTTAAATTTTTGTGAGAGAAAATACTGTAGCAAAATGATTCGAACCGTGATTCAAGTATCGAAACAAACGAGCCTTTAAATTTTTGTGAGAGAAAATACTGTAACAAATTATTCAAACTGTGATTTAAACCACGAAACAAATGCACCGTTAGAGTTTTTCTTTGTTTTTTTAAACCTTTCTCCTAATGTTACCTGTTGCTTAGTGCTTGATCAAAGTCTCCCTTTTTTTTTTTTTTTTGACATGCATAAATTCTAATTCTTTCACTACTTTTTAAACGCATGTATAAATATCTTTTGGAATTCTTCAGTTATTTTCCTTATTTATTGTTTTTTATTTATTTATTGGTTGTTTGGGAGATTTTTGTAACTTTTTCTTCTAGGAGTGTTATCATAGCAGATATTATGCCAAAGAGGAGGAAATGTTTCCCTCTTCGGAGGAAATGTTTCCCTCTTCGGCCAGTGCAACGCGTAGCAGGGAATGCTCCTTTTTTTTCTATTCTTTTTGGGGAACGGTTTCATTCCTCCATCCCCATCCCTTTTTTTCTATTGCTTTTTTTTGTTTCCTTTTTTTTATTTTCATCTCTTTTTTTTTCTCATCCTCTTTTTTCCTTTTTGGCTTTTTTTTCTTTCCATTTTTAGTTTTTTGTCCTCCTTCCTTTTTCATTGGTACCATTACTATCTCGTTGTTGCTTCACTTTTGTGCCTTTTTTTTTTTTTTTTGCTTATTCATTTGCATAATAAAATTACTTTTTTTAATTCCTGTTCTTTTTACTCTCTTTGTTCCTTCTTTCTTTCTTTCTTTCTCTTTTTGAAATATGATCCTTTCTATCAAACTAGCTTCCCTTTTCCCCACTTCCCGGAATCTACTCTTCTTAAAATTATTTATTATCAATTACTTAATTATTTTTATACTAGATTTTATAGGCAATTATAGCTCTCATAAATATTTTCTTCTAATTGTTCTTCTCAAATAATTTCTTCTTAAATGTGTTGTTCCTTTCAATCATTTTTTTTATCCAACCCTCTTAAATATTTTCTTTCGTATGTATTCCATCAATAGTACACCAAAAAACTTTTTTTTGAAATATGCTCTAGTTAAACTTTTTTCTATCACTAAACTAATTAAGTCCCTAAAATATTAAATTATCAAGAGAATAATAAATAAATATAAGTAAATGTTTTGCTATAAAAAGAATGCAAGTAATACAGGCGCAAGACGGGAGCTTACCATGCAACAAGTAGCTTCCATAGTAACATATATTCATTTACTATATACATAAACGTGTATATTTATACATATCAATTTTGAGACGCCGATCTTTTTTTACGATTTTTTCGGGAAAGTCGATGTATATATTAGTAAATATGACTAGTAAGTTAACGGGAGATTAGGCAAACAGAGTTATGATGGCACTTGAGTTAACACCAGAGCCTATTTAAAATGGTTTTAAAAAGGTTGTTTTTAGAGTGAAGAAAATTTGTAGAAAATATAAGACGATAATGTATGAAGCATTCTCAACAACAACCAAGTTTGACGCCTAAAGACAATAACCATATTCACAACAAATTAAGAAACATAATCATTCATTGCAACAAAAAACATCAACTATATATGAAGTGATGAACAAAGTCAAGAATTCTTGTTCTTCCATAAAACCTGTTCATTGGGTTAAAAAATAATAGGATACTACAGATGAAATGATGAACAAAGTCAAATGTTCTTTTTCTTTTTAAAGAATGAGGAGTGGGAGAGGTTTAGATTAAGTTTTTTTTTTTTTTTTTTTTTTTTAAGAATTAGGCGGGCGGGTTCGGGTTGAACCCGCCCCCTAAAATTTAAAACCGTACCCGCCCGCCAACATATGTAGGCGGACAGGTTGAACTCGCATAGTCTTTTTTTTGGGCGGGCGGCCGACGGTTGCGGGGCGGTTTTTGTTCACCCCTATTTTAGACTACTTCAAAAGTTGTTTTTTTTTTTTTTTGTTACGTTTTGATAGACTTTGAAAAAATATTTTTAACTTTTATAAATATTTTTGACTTTTATAAGCATTTTTGGCAACCATTTAGTATCCATGAAAAAAGTGCTTATAAATTTTTTTTAATTGACAATTTTGACCTCATATTTAAAAATAATAAATTAAAAATCTTATGATACTATCTATATTCTTGAATTACAATAATTTTTATACTAATAAGAGTTCTTTATTTTTATCTAAAATATTTTTCCATGCACTTTACAAGTACTAATTAAAAAGTTTTAACTTATGTTTTTTTTTATTGTTCAAAAAATAAAAACATAAATTATCCCAAACAAGTTCTCAATTACCAATCAAAAATATGTTTTAAATCATAATATATCTATTTGATTTATAAATTTAAAAAAATGTAAATTTTGATAGGAGGAAATATCGTAATAAAATAATTGAAATTGAACGTTAATTCGAACAAGCGGAACAAACACCCCAGATGTCACTGTGTCGGTTTCCTCTGAAAATCTTCCCGTTTTGTCACATCATGATACGTGGAGTCACGATAGACACCCAACAAAAAAAGGGAGACAAATAATTACTCCAACCAACCCCTGCCCCGTGCCCGTGCCTATTTAAAAAAAAAGAAAAGGTGTTTGTCGCTTAGTTCCCACGTGAAATCAGCCGTGGAAGAAGATGAAAGGTGTCCCTAGGTTTTGGTCATTATTTTTTTAGGTGATTGGCTCTATTCATTGTTTATTAAATATATCTTCCTCCACCTCCTCTTTCTTCATTACTTGAGAATTTTTTATACCATTTCCCAGTTACAAAACCACCGGCCGAGTGAAAAGCCAAATCATCCAAATCTTCCTCAACGTATAGAACTCGTTAAGACCAAAACGTCGATCAACCAAATCTTGTCGTTTTCCCAATATGACTGAAACCAAGCTTCACATAGCCATGTACCCCTTTTTCGCCATGGGCCATCTCACCGCCTTCCTCCACATCTCCAACAAACTCGCCGAGAGAGGACACCGAATCTCCTTCTTCATCCCCACCAAAACGCAGCCCAAACTGTCGTCGTTCAATCTCCACCCTGACCTCATCACCTTCCTCCCCATCGACGTCCCTCACGTCCCCGGCCTCCCACCCGGCGCCGAAACGACAAACGACGTTCCTTGCCATCTCTTCTCCTCTCTCGCGGCCGCCATGGACCTCACAAGGCCCGCCATTGAAAACTCCCTCGCAAAGCTCAAACCCCATTTCGTCTTCTTCAATTTCGCCCACTGGCTTCCGAAATCAGCCCGTCGGATTGATGGACAGATCAAGATCCTCTGTTACGTCACCGTCAGCCCTGCGACAACTGCGTATCTGATAGGCCCAGAAAGGCAAAACATGAAAGAGAAAACTTTGGAAGAATCTGGCATCATGCTGGGACCTCCCAAGTGTTTTCCTTCTTCGTCTTGTGTTAAGCTAAGCGCTCACGAGGCTCGCGGGATTGTGGAAGAGATGTCGAAGGAGTTTGGCATGGGGGTGTCACTCCATGACCGGCTGTTGATCTCGTTAAACGAAAGCGACGCAATCGGGTACAGGACCTCGAGAGAAATGGAAGGGGTTTACTGTGACTTCATAGAAAGGCAATTCAAAAAGCCTGTGATTCTTTCAGGGCCTGTTGTTCCCGAACCTCCCAAATCGGCCTTGGACGAGAAATGGGCAAATTTTCTTGCCAACTTTGGACCCAAGGAAGTGATATTCTGTGCTTTTGGAAGCGAATGCGTCTTGGAAAAGGACCAGTTTCAAGAATTGGTTCTTGGTCTTGAACTCACCGGATTGCCTTTTCTTGTAGCTCTAAAACCGCCAAGAGGGTATGAAAATATTGAGTCTGCTTTGCCTCAGGGGTTTAAAGAAAGGGTGAAAGAGAGAGGGATTGTTTATGGAGGTTGGGTTCAGCAACAGCTGATTCTGGGGCATCCTTCCGTGGGGTGTTTCGTGACTCATTGCGGTTCGGGGTCTTTAATAGAAGGGTTGATGAATGAGTGCCAATTGGTTCTGGTTCCGAATGTAGGAGACCAGATTATTAATGCGAGGATTATGGGTGGAGATCTTAGAGTTGGAGTTGAAGTTGAGAGAGGGAACGAGAGTAGGAAATTTAGCAGAGAAACTGTCTGTAAGGCCGTGAAAGATGTTATGGATGATGAGAGTCAAGTTGGAAAGGAGGTGAGGAAGAATCATGAGAAATGGAGGGAGTTTCTGATGAGGAGAGACCTTGAGGACTCTTACGTTGATGCTTTTGTGGAAAAATTACGAGCAATGATTAGCAGCTGATCATCCTTGTGATCATCATGGGCTACAGATTTTCTACTTAGGAACATTTGTGAGTAAGACTGTAAGCTTGTGTTTGGTATATTGTATTAAAGCACTACATAGTATAATAATACATTAATATTAATGTTTGGTATGATCATTGTATTATTGACAAAAAATTAATACAATTTATGTCGTATTGTAAAATATAACTCATTTTTGGTATTATTATATTGTATTATTTTATAACAGTTTCACGGTTCTTCTTGTGGTTGGCTTATAAGTTTTTAAAAATCTTATAATTTTTTAAAATCAAAAGTAATTTTATATTTTTAAAATTATATTTTTGACCTTTTAATTTAAAAAAAATCATATTTTGATCTTTTAATTTTGACAAAATTATATTTCATCCTCTTAAATTTTATAAAATTATATTTTAGCCTCTTATACAATATTTTATATATTATATTATAATAATACAATACAATTCAATACACCTTATACAATATACAATATAATTTACCAGACATAGCTTAAGTGTACGAGATAGGTCACAATTAAACTTCTGTTTTTAATTTTTTTTCCCATTTTTGTTATGGTTATTACTGTTCTTTGTTATAGATCTTCAGATATGATCTGTTAATTCTGCAAAAACTTGAAAGTTAGTAAAGTCAGCAGATAGTTTCTTGTGGGTTTTAGCATTGGGAAAAAGTGTCTGGGAGTACAAGACAAGGCCCCATAAACTCGTGTTGCTTGGTGTAATTCTTCCAAGAGCACTGCTCGGGCAAAAAAGAGGTTTTTTTCTTCCAATTATTTGTCATTCAAAATCAGTTTAACCTTTTTCAATTTGACTGTCAAAAGGACCGATATGCAAATTACAAATTTGTGCTGTATACGAATCAAGTGCCCTTAACTGACGATTAATAAAATAACCTTAAAAGATCTAAAATAATTATTTAAAAATTAAAAAAAAAATAAATAAATAAAGACCAATTCACTGCCAAAGCCTCATCTACGGAGGACTTAGCTCCGACGAGCCATTTGCAATGCCATCTCTGACCAACCACCCACACACCCAGAAAACCCTAAAAGCAAACAAATCACAAACTTGAAGCAGTTTTAACAGTGATCGGCCGCCGTGATCGTCGATATCTCAACATCGCCTGAAAAATCAATTCAATTCCTACGAGATTACTTCATCAATTTAAAGATCCATAATTCAATTCAATTAACAAAATCAATAATCGGTGACATGGAACCCATTTCACAAAATTTTTTAAGAAAAAAAAAAACCGAAAAAATCTTTCTCAAATAAGAAACCTAGTTTTTTCTCAGACCCAAAAAATTTTTTAAAAAAATCCACAACATATCCAATATAACTCCTCAGACCGATTAAGAAAACCCAGAATTTCATTTCCTTCCTCATCTCTCAAATGTATACCAAACAAATGATTCAAACCCTTACACCAGGAAAAAAAATCCATGACAAAGTCAGACAAAAATATAAGAAAAAAAAAACCTGAATTTTGACCCTCAGCCGGAAATGACGGCAGATCCATCGCGATGGCCGTCGCTGCTCGCTCCAAACCCACCAGAGATGATGCCAGATCCGATGGCCACACAATATATGACGAGGTGGCACAAAACCTCTAGCGGCAAAGTCTGTAGCGGTGGGTTGTCTCGCACCGGAGGAGGTGGGATCTGGGGGCGATGGCGGATCGGGTGGCGAGGTTTGAGTGGGAGAAGAAGAGGAGGAGGTAGGCGGCAGGTCTCAGAAGGGAGGAAGAAGAAGAAGTGGAAGGAGGGTCTGAGAAGAGAAGAAGAAGAAGAAGGAGAAGAGGAGGAGGTGGGCAGCGGGTCTGAGAAGAGAAGAAGAAGGAGATGGGCGGAAGATCTGGTTGATTCGGTTTTTTGTTTTTTGACAAATTTTTTTTTTGTTTGATTTAGTTAATTTTTATTATAAATGTGATAAAATTATTATTTTACTAAAATATTCTTGAAATTTAGTCCCATGGTAGGTGGTCACCTAATTAATTAACGTCCGTTAGGCATCTTTATTCTTTTACACTTCTTCTCAAAAAAAAAAGAAAAGAAAAAACCGAAACAGTTTAAAAAAACATATTTTTTTTTTTATAAAAAAAAAAAAAAGACTATTTCTTCAATTAAGATTTTTTTTTGTCATTTCATCAAAATCTGCCCTTCTTTTCTCTTCTTTTGTAAGTTTAAGATCATCTGAACTAAAAAAGGAGCGATGATTAATGAACCACTTTTTAAATAGTTCAAAAACCTATAGAATTATTTACTCATATTTTTAAATCATGACTCACTCCCAGATCACTTCTTAACCAATCTAAACTAATCTAATCTTTAAGGAGCATACCTTTTTTTTTCCTTATTGTTGTTATTATTTTGTTTATATATTACTTTATTCTTATTGTTCTATTATTAAGAGACAGCCGTAAAACATTTCAAGCCAAAATAGCCAACAATGCTACGTAGGTACGATGTGGATTGGCGAAGGAAAATAAGGATTGAATCATACTTCATCGTACATATCCTTAATTATAATAAAAGAATAGATGGCCCTTAAGTGTTCTTTTTTCAATTGTCCAAAACAATACGAATCATTTTGGGTTTTTTTTTTAACTTTTTTATTTTTTTTTTGGATTTTTCTATTCTAAAAAAACTCACTCTTTCTTTTACTTCAATTCTTTTTTTTTTTTCATCTTCTTCTTTCTTTATTTTTATTTAAGTATTTGCCCCTATTATTCTGTGCTTTACCTTGTTTCCTTTCTTTTATTTTATTATTCTTTTTTTCCCCTTTTTTAGTGATTTATTAGTCTACCATATTATCATATTTTGAATCTTTTTTTAACTCTACTGTTTTCGTAAATTATTTTTTTTCCCTTTTTAAACTTTATTTGTTTTTTATTGTCTTTTACTATTGTTCATTTCTTTCTCTTTTTAATTTTTTGATATTTTTTCCTTATGTCTTTTTAAGACTTTATTTTTTTTCTCTTTTTATTTATTTAGTGTTTTACCGCAATCTATATTTTCATTTTTTTTTCTTTTAAACTCTATTTGTTTACCATTATTTTTTATATTTGGTGCTTTATTTTTTTTTTCCCTTTCTTACTTTTTGTTGTTCGACTTTTTTTTCCTTCTTTCTTACTTTTTTGTCTATTGTAATTTCTTACTCCAATGTTCTCCTATCTTTTTACTTTTAATTATTTTTAAATTTTCTCTATATTTATTTATTTATCTCTCGCATAGACTTCTTAAACAACCAATATCAACTATCTCTAAAATAATTTCATTGCTTGTGACCAATTATGACTTATATTGCGCTTAGTTTCCATCATGGTCAAATTTATATGTGTGCGCCTTAATATTTTTTAGTTTATTTGAATTGAATAACTAAATCAAAATTTTGTTTGGTTAATGAGGTATATAGTTTTGACTTTATAATTGATAAACTATTTATTTTGAGACATAAACTAACATGAGACATGCCATGAGAAATTTTAAAAAGATAAAGTAATAAAAAAAATCTTAAAAAATATATGTTTGAAATAAAAATTAAATTGTGTCACATTTTTTCCCTTTTTTAAAGAATACTTTTAATCTATTTGTTTCTTTTACTACTTTATTTCTTGTAAAACCCTACCCAGTATACTCGTGTCAAAAATAATCACTTTACTAATTAAATACAAACTGTATATTTCATAAATCTCAAGATAATTAGACTCAAAAGTAAATGTTGATGACCAAAATTAAACAAATATATAATTTCATAGGCTACTTTTGTAACTTTTTCTTTTTGAATCTTTAAATAAATTTTTTATTTTATTAATTCTTTTATTCATAATATACGTTATAAAAACTTCAATTACAACTTAATACTTGCATGCCATGTACTTGAACTAGATGTATATATAAAGCCGGAGTCGTGTCCCCTTGTATATTCCTATCTCTTCATGAGATGATTTTGGCACTTTGCTTTTCCGATGTACAATATTGATTAACTACATAAATACTACTAAAGAAAATAACAACCACATATATGATACTATATAATATTGTATACATTGTCATATAGTCTATAGAACTCAAAACTTCATTATCTTCTCTCTTTTCATTGTCTTGAGGTATTAATAAATATTGTTATTGCAACCGCGATAATAGAAAATAATGTTACGTCCTGAGACCTCTATTTGACTTTCTAAAGGCAAAGACTGTATAAAAAGTTTCTTTATGCCTCTCATATGATTTTTCTTTAAAGACTGACTGATTTTATAGGATTCATATATAATATGATTCCGTTCAAAATTTATGTTGCTTGTTACTCATATCTATAGGTTATTTCCCATAATGTGCGTATACTCTGTGTATATATAAAGCTAATTAATAATGATGCTCACCAGTGAATTTTTCTCTATTTTTTCATGTTTGTGGATTTAACCAAAATCAAAACTACGCTAATCTTTTTTTTTTTTAACTACTGATTTCTTGGCTTGTGTGCTTTATATGTGTGCAATTTATACACACACAACCATCTCAGTTCATACCTCGTTATCCGCAGATCATTAACAATATTCCAGTTTGCTCTATTTCGATCACGAAGTTTGTGAGGCCTAATATCATATAGAGATATGTTACGCTCCAAGAACATGTCAATGCAATACTAAATTAATGTATCAAAGTCAAAATTTAGCATTTAAATAGAAAAATCACTTTCTAATAGAGTGTTACTATTCTTAGTACTAAATGTGACATATGTTACACTTATAGTAAACGATACCAAATACAACATAAATTTAACATTTGATTGCTATTAGTTGATGTATTAATTTTTAATTTAAATATCATTTCAATATCACTTATATTGGAGCTTAAATTTAAAATTACTTATACTAACTTTCAAGACCTAGTACTTAAGATACAAGAGTAGATATACTATTTGAAATTATATCATGCTTTAGAGCCTAAAATAAAATGACACTTGTAATATACCGCTTTTCTCACTTTTCATCACTTATTGATGATGGTCTGTAAACGTAACAAGGTAAATATGTAATGATGTGGAAGATGCAGACAAAAGCCAATCGGCATCGTCTAATTTTTTTTCGATGCTTTTTTTTTTTCTTTTGAGAAGGGAAATTTGCATTCCAATTTAGAAAATTATAACCATTAATTTAGACATGAAAGGCCACAATATATATAACGACGTAACTCTAATTATAGACTAAAATTATCAAAAGATTTGATTAAAAGTGTCCAAAAGGTAATATATATACTGAGTTTTAATATATAATGGCTAAAATTGTACGCAACAAATCGAACACAAACAAGACTCTTACCATTATAAAACATGGAAAACTTCGATTAAACAAAATCAAAAGACTAATAGTACCGAACCTATCATAACATCGCTGAGAACGATAGCTCTTGGAATAGCCAAAAAACTATATTGTCTAATTTTTCATGAAGTAGACAAGTAAATGATGGTGTAAAGTCCAATACTGTTATAGAAATGAGTGTGGAAAGGCCATGCACAGTGCAATCAGCGCTCTCCCCTACAATTAGGCATGCTATACTTTTGTGGGCCAAGTGTTTGAGGTTAATTACATATATAATAATGTACATTTTTTTTTCAAGGGAAATGATGATATACATGTTATGAGCTGTTAGCATTTCCCACTGTTGAAAGTTCCGTTTTCCACAGAAGAAACGGACTAATCTCAAATAGAGCCTGAGGTTTACTTTTAGGAGGTGTTTAATATACAGTAATCCTAAAGTGAGAATGAGAATCTTACAGATTTTTATGTTTAATATGCAGTAATCTGAGTTTTGGATTTTTGAAAAACTTATTTCTATGGGATTCATATTACCTCATTTTGGAGTAATCTGAATCCTACCCAACAAAGTGATATTCATATTCTTAAAAATCTCAAAACTATAAAAATCTCACTTTTTTTGTCTATGATGATGATGATAATTATATTATTATTAAATAATAATAATAATATTATTATTATTGTTATAAATTAATATTTCTATACAATATAAATATAAAAATTATATCAATATAAAATAATAATTTAATAATAATGATACTAATAACATTAACGATAATAATAAAAATATATAATATATTACATATACAATATCTAAATATAATATATATTATTAATTAATATTAGAATATAATATATATTAATACTATAATAATAAAATAAAATAATTTTGTACTATTATTATAAATTAATATTAATATATGATATAGATATAAATATTATATCAATATAAAACTATAATTTAATAAGAATAATAATAAAATTAATAATAAAAACATAATAATATAACATCAACTATGAATAGTATAATATTAATATTCATAGTAATATCAATATAAAATTATATAAATACTATTATAATAATTATAAATATAAAATATAACTAAATATATTTAATATTTTTTATAACACTATTTTTATTTAATGTTAATATTAATATAAATACTAATATATTATTAAGAATTATATTTTTATTATTATTTATATTCATATCAATATATTATTTATTATATACAACATTTTAATATTAATGTATTGTTAAATAATAATTCTATGATTATTATAAATTAATATTTTTATATAATATAAATAAAGTATTATATTAATATAAAATAATAATTATTTAATAATAATGATAATAATAACATTAATATTTACAGTAATATTAATGTTAAATTATATATAATATTATTTTATTATTTATGTTTATATTATTATTATTTAATATTAGTAATAATATATTATATTGATACATTTAATGTTAATACTCTAAATTATTTATCAATTATACAAGATTCCTATGTACAACCAAACACAGTAATGTATTATTCCTAGAAATCTAATAGAAGATTCCTATGTGCAACCAAACTTGATAATTTTGGTTCCTGGGAATCATATTCCCTACAATAATTTTTCCAGAAATATGATTCATACTGATTACTGCATACCAAACGCCCCCTTAGGTTCAATTTAGTTCTTGATATTTAAAAAATTTTACTTTGGTCTCTAATCTATTGTTTTGTTTTAATTTTAATCTCTCTGCTAATTAGATTTTAAATATTCAATAGAGAACTTTTAAATGTCTCATTTTAGTATTTGACTTATTCTAATAATGACAAAAAAAAAATGAGACAAAAAAATAATCAAAGTAATTAACTGACCAAAAAAAATAGTGTACATCCAGGCATGGACTCCAAAATGTGTTAGAGCGATTCTCAATTATGGGGCCCAAATCAAAGCCCGATAACAATCCATTAGATTAAAGGGTTTATCCATGTCCAACGAATTCATTGCTTCTTGACCCAGTAAAGGACAAGGAAAATGGCGAATGATGTTGTCCACTCCACCCTGCATCTTTACTATCGTCAGTTATGATCTTATAAGTCATCAAAATTCGAAATTTTATTCGTTTTCCATATATTAAGAATTGATTAGAAGATACATTTGCAAGAAACATGGAGATAAACCCAATTCAATTCTCACTTTGGTAGCCAGTTTAGTGCTTTCAAGACAAATGCAGTATGATTATTTGATCATCTGATTTAGACCAGAAGACGGGAGACATCTTAGCTTAGTTGGTACTTACATTTGGATCAAGTCAAATTTGGTGTGCAAAAAGGAATTAATTACCTTATTATTTTATCTATTGCCAGTGCATATTGAGACGTTCGGAAAGTCGATTTGAACGAATAGTTTGAACTTAAGATACTGTACCAAATTTTACGAGAGAAAATTATTCTCACATGGACTATTAAATTAGTTTCTCTCTCTCTCTTTTTTTTTTGTTTTATTTGGTCTATATATATATAAGGTCCCGCTATATTTTGAAAATTCGATTTCTAATATGATATATATCATGTTTTGGTCGACGCTCATTGAGCTAGCTATACTCGTTTATCTTTTTATTATTTTGTTTTATGTCCACAAGGAAAGTATTTTACTTGAAGTAATTATTACCCTAGCAAATAACGGCTTAACCATCAAAAAACACTACTATCCTAGCAAAATAAACCAATTAAACGCCCTTGATTTCATATTTTGATCATTAAATCACCACATTCAATGTTGGCTCTTCTATTTTTCTATAAACCATGAATTTAAATTATTAAACTCTTTCAAGTTAGACCATTTGCCCTATGTATGCGTACCATCAGGATCAGAATCATTTTTATTGGACCAAATTATTTTATTTTATTCGGTTTCCTGCTCTCTCCCTAACGTTCTCGTAATCGATCTTACTTCCTAGAAAAATAAACACATATAATCTTAAAACTTGGTCTTCATAAAATAAACAAACAAATAAATAAATCATAGATCTTAATTAAGCAGCCTATTGAATGAGCCCATGCACTAATCCGTGATAAATCTCAAGCTCAGAAAAGACAATTTACCTTCCACATTCAACTGCAATTCTTTTTCCCAAAAGCTTGCTAATTGTCAAAGGAAATATGATATCAATCTTGATGAGAGTTACTATTGACGGTTTCTCTTGGCACTATATTACACTCTTGACGCTTGAATATACAGTCATCTTCACCAATGGAGGTCATTAAACATCATAAGGAAGCATTTTTTTATGCAAAAAGAAAAGAGACCCAATTTATATATATTAATGATAGTTTATTTGGACCTTATGGGAAAGGCAACAAGTAGCTCGATCCCCATAATAACATAGATATTTTGTTATTATAATATATATCCACTGTGAAAAGCCAATCTTTTTACTATTTTTACCGGAATATTGAAGAATATGTATTGGTAAATGTGACCAGTTAAGTATTAAAGGAAGAGCATCTATACAGCGCATCTGAGGAATATATTCTGTTTTCACTTAAACAAACTAAATTTTATATTTATTTTTTTGCCTAATTTAACGGCATCGAATATCGAATCCATTCATTGGGTTGTAGGCCCATATCACATGTTTGCCACGTGTTATGATCCGGTTTGCACTGTTCTTCATCAACATTGTTTTTCGTTATTACTATACAATAATAACTGAAGAAATGTTTAAAAATGAAGTTACAACATAAATGCTGTAACATATAAGATTTTTATAAAAAATACGTTGAAACTTAAAGTTTTAACTAGCTTATCAAACTAAGTCGAAATTATTAGACCTTACAAGCTCTTAAAGATTAATAGTAATAAATAAAAAATAAAAAACCCTGCTTGTGTTTGTATTCAAAAAAACAAGTGCATAATTACAAATGCTTGCATGTGGGTGTGGTGTAAGTAGCTCGAACCTCAAGGCTTGGAGCTATGCAGATCATGGGTCTTAAAAAAACATAAGAATAAAAAAACCATATAATATCTTCTCTGGACAGTGAAACTTAATTTAGATTTTTGTGAGGAAAAAACAATGCAACAAAAAGGCATGAATTATGGTTAAACCGATAAAAGACATGGGGGCGAGAAAATTTTCTTTATAAAAAAATAGAGAGGAAAAGGAAATGTGCATTGGATACATAGGCATAGACAGTATAATCACATGCAAAAGCTTTGCATGTTGATACGTTTAAGGCAAATAATGCACTTCTTGAGGAAGATTAAAGCATAGGAGAGCTTTGGTAGCAATTCCAAGATATTAGCAATAAACTTTATATGCACTGATGAATTATAGCCTGTACAAAAGTTGGTGCCCGTTTTATTATAGCATTTCCAAAAGTTTAAGGGAGCCCTTGAGCCAGAGGGCAGTTGCCACCGGGCTTAAGCTAGTTTGCCAATGACTATAATGGCATTTAATCCAATTAAATAACTGAGTTGAAAGGTACATTTATTATACTTATGTAAATAAATTTCACATTCATATCAAAAGGGTGCAATAATTGGTATTTTCTTTTTTTCTCATTTCTTAATATCACAAACCTACTAAAATCTCATAATTGATGTACTCGATGACGACTTGCATCTTCTTTTGATATTATACGGTCTGCTTTGAGTTTAAGGCTACAAATTTTACTTTTAGGCTTCATCTCCAAATATTTTATGCCATTGGAAGGTGGTGTCTTTATTTATAATTGCTTATGCTCATTTTCAGGCAATATAGAACTATACAACAAATTACTTTTTTTTTTTGGCTCTTTTGTCTTAAGGGATTAATGGTTGTCACATTAGTACAACTTCGTTAGGATTTAATCCATTTTGACCAGGTCCCACCTCGTTTTTGAAGCAATTAAGGTGGGATTCCACAGCTTTCATAAGAGTTCAAAACCTTAAAGAGTGGTAGAAACCGTTGGTTAGAATTACTTTTACTGTTACATATGAGAGCTTTACACTGTAGTACTGTTCATATGAATTGAGTTTGTGGTGGGAATCGTGCAACCAAACAGTCGGTTAGTCTCAAATTGCTGATCAAGTCTATGCAATGTTTACTAGTATGTTAAGTCTATGTTAAGTCTATGTAACGTTTACTAGTATGTTAAACTAATGCAAACACCTATTTACCAAAATACTAGAGTGATTAACTCTAAAATTTTGGCCCGTTGGGTGGACCAACAAAATATATATATATATGTAATGTAATTCTAATTTTAGTTGATTCATATTTTTTCATTAGGAAAAAAGTAAATATACGTACTCGATCAAACCACTTTGAAATAAGCTTTGTTTTTTGCTTTCTTTTACTTTTAAAATTGAAATCTTAAAGATTGCTACAATTTACAAATACATACCATTGTGATCACTTCTTATCGTGATTAGTTGCATAAAAAAGCTGCTTTAATATGAAAAAAAAAAATCAATTGTATAAAATATTGTTTTACAAAAAAATACTTTCAAATTTTTTTGAGCTCGTAAAATTACCTTTTTTATCATTTTTTTAATTGACATAGAAGGAAGATGATCTACACATAACATACCAACTAGAATTTATACGTATGTGTTTATTAATTGCACAAGTACATACCACTAACGCGCGCAGAATTAACGAGTGTAGCTGTAAGGTTTAATGATGATTTAATGTGTGCGCGTGCATTTATATATATATATATATATATTGTAATATATGATTTAATTAAGATATATATAATTATAGTTTATTAAGGCGATTAGAAGAGTAGTTTAAACTAATAGTTTGAACTGTAAACAGTGTAAAGCTCTTACATGTTACAGTAAAAAGCTATAATGTAAAACTCTTATATGCTACAGTTCTTAAAATCAAACTTATGTTTTAAACTATTTTTCCAAACACTCAGTATAACTACTCAATTTAATTTGAAACCCACTAATTCAATGCAGTCGCAACTAAGCAAAACCCCATGGTGGTTGTGGACGGATGGCCGTCTAATTGGATTGTGACTGTGACATGAACCAGCAAAGGTTAATTGAAGCTCACGACCAAACAAAACCAAACAAAACTAAACAGTGGCAACAAAAGAAAGAAAGTTTTGCGTTGCCAAAATTGATTTGTTGTCGTTTTAGGGCATGGCTTTTTAGGAGTTAGGTATACATTCCGGTTTCCGACTGGCACTAAGACTCATTATTAGTGGTAATTTATTCCTTCTTTTTCTTTTGATTAATAAAGTAGAAAAAGAAAACAAGAAGAGAAGTCAGAAGACATTCCTCTACATGCATTTTTTTAAATCAAATAATATGAGGATCAACTAATAAAAGAGAAGTTTCATGTTTATTTTGTCGTCTGATCGTATTTTATTTATACGTATATGCATGGGATTTTATTGGTCTATGTAAAACAACTTTAACAACTTGTGGGAATCATTTCGTTAGATCCCCAATACAATATTTTACATGCTTTTTCGACCAAGAATATTGAAGCCACGTAACCTGTCTTCTTTTACAACTATTTGATATGATGATAAGAAATCACTGATGATTTATTTTTACCTATATAGATATGGGAGTCTGCTTTTAGAATAGTAAGAAAATTGAAAAACATTATTCGCATAACCTTATAATATTGTAAATAGAGAAATTAAGGGGAGAACAAGATAAATCAAGAAGTATGTGATGTAGGAGTGCTATAACCATTTATCTTAAAAGTTACAATTAATCATGGTAGAGACATTTTTTAAATACATGTACTCAAGACCAGACTCGAGAACCTATCTTAAGATCGTCTTTGTTATATGTTGTATTTCCTATATAACATTATCTATTAGTTATATTATATTTATTTACATCTTTCGTCAAAGGATACTACATATGGTTGTGGACTTGCCAGAGGAGAAAAAACTTAGATCTCTTCTAGAAAGATTGTGATGTTTGGATTATCTAATTTAAGCTCCAAATAAATTATTTTAGTCGATTATTAAGTGTTTATGATAACGACCATCAATAAATTCCAACCAACCCAATCGTTAGAATTAATAAGATCTCATGGGTCATTTTGGGACCTCATACAGTTGTGAAAATCCCTTTCTTGTATGACACCACCTTGTAAAGGTGCGTAGCTCTCATCCCCACTTTGCCACAAATGAAGATGCACTAGAAGCAAATATTTAAGGGTACACGCCCATGCAGAAGCAATATATAATGAATAAAACTCGCACTAAGTGCCCGCCTAAGGTGTTATTTAATTTACACATGATACTCTTTCTCTCTCCACACACACATTATGTATGTATATATATAAAAAATAAAGCTGGTATGGTATGACAAATATTTTAATCCTATCGGTAGTTTTTATTATTTTAACAGTTTGATTAAATTTTCAATGATATGATCTGCGTCTGTTAACATTAAAAGCTTACAACGTGCGACACAAAACTATTTTGAGTCTAATAGTTAAAATAACAGAATTTACTACCAGGTCAAAATGTATATCCGACCATAACTTTTGCTTAAAATCTACTATATTAGGTTTGTGTTTGATCCAAATGTGATGCCTTGTCCCATCAAAACAATGACACATATGGATGTCGTGTGGCTTATATACACATGTAATAATAACTCGTATAGCTCTAACGAATGAATGTTTAGATCTAACAAGGGTTTTGAAGAAAAGGGGTCCTCAAATGGAAATATTTAACCCGACACTTAAAATCAAACCTTTAATGCATTTCCAATCAGTTAAAAAAATGGACCACTACGTTTTGGATGAATTAGGTACACAATTCTATCGTAGTCCACTCGATCGATCCAACATTCCCATCAAAAATTGGTCCATTAGTTGTGATTAGTTTGACTATAAGGAAGGTGGGGTACCAGAATTAGGCAACAGATAGATCTCCAGCAACTCTAATTTGTTCATCAAATTGCCTTGAGCAATACTCGTTATGTGAACAAGTAATTACATCTTACGAATATATGGTCAACAAGGACCAAGACATGTGATGAAATGTTAACTATTATCTAGCGGAAGTTCCGCATTCAAATTTACAAGCCAGTTTGGCATTAGTTGATTCTAATCAATTTTTTAGTTAGAAACAATGTATAGCTCTCACATGTTATAGTAAAAGCAAAAAAAGTTACTACAGTGTAAAACTCTCACATATTACAGTATTTACAATTCTAAATCATGGCATGTCATTTAATGTAGTTTCAGAACGTTTTGTGCATGAATATATTTAGTAGCATGATCTGACGTTAAGTTTTAGGGCAATTACTGATCAAACGTATCATATACAACAATAACTTCTAGTGCCTATAGACCCCAACAACAGTAAAATCAATTGAAGTAGCTTTTCAAAATACACACCAAAAAGTAGTATGTCTTGGTTCCAACTAACTATAGTATAACGCTTTTAATCGTTAGAGTTAAAAACAAAAAGTTAGTATAGTATGAAGCAATCACATATTATAGTTTTTAAATCAAAATTTTTAATTAAACAACATGTTTGCCAAATATCCTATTACTATCAAACAGTTTGGTAGATGAAAGAAGTTAAACTGCATTGTTCATGTAAAACAAGCCTTTGATTATTTACACGCTCCATGTTCAATATTTGTTAATTCATCTAATAGAGTTGAGGAGCTGTGCTTTGTTTCTCAAATAATTACCGCTTACCGTAAACATTTCTCAGAATGAGAATCTTTTTGGTCGCCTCCAAAAATAACTGCCCCCTTCCTATACTATTTTATGTAAAAAAAAAAGCGTTTTTTTATTTTTTTTGTTAAACAATAACATACTATATTGTTACTATATTTTTTTGACTTATAAATCACATCAAATCGTATCAGAATAAACTATTATGTAATTTTAGAGAAATCTGATTAAAACCTTATGTTTGGTAGCGTGCAATACTGGCCGGGTAGTTTTATTTGAAGCTGATAGCGAATATGGGTCAAATTAAGAAGAACTTTTTTTTTTTAAAAGAGAGAATTGTAATTTGGGGAAGGGAATGAGAGACAGGTGCGTGACTTGAGTGCTCTTTGGTGATTCGGACGCCTTCGGTTTCGGGACAAAGCACCAATCAAATTATTGCATGACAAAAAAATAAATAATAATACAATAATAATAATAATAAAAAAGCTTAACTTTTTTGGTTTGACCCCTCTCTGTCCCTCTCTCTCTCTCTCCTCTCTTTCTCTCTCTGCGTCTTGTAGTCCATCAGACGCGGAGGCCGGGTATCATTTTGTAGCTTTTTCTCAAGCTTCCCTTTTGTTTACTCTCTCTCTTCCTCTTCACTCCAAACAAAACTCAGGTGTATTTAGTAGCTAAGCAACAAGGAGTTCTCTTTTCACCACTGCATAAAACAAAGCACCTCAACTCTCTCTGATCCTTCTTCATATATTGGTAGGTGGGCAATCTTTTTTTTTTTTTTTTTTGCTTTGCTTTTTACCAGCGATTTGTTGTTGTTGTTGTTGTTGTTTCTTAATCCTTTGATGGGATTTTCGCATCTGGGTCTCTTTTTGCTCTCGGATCTGTACTGGGTTTTGGTTGAAAACCCGCGGTTCTGTGATTCTAGATCTGGTTTTGTTGTCTAATTGGTCACTCGATCATCTTTGTTGAGACAGTTCTTGTGATATTTCCTTTTTAAGATTGTCAAAAAATGGCTAAAGACTGCATTTTTTTTTTTTTGCCGTTAGGCTATATTTTACATGTTTTTATGGTATGTGAATTCATCATAGTTGTTCTGATTTTTTTTTTTCATTTATTCTCTCTCCTTTTTTTTTCTCTTTTTTTTGTGTTTTGGGTTTTGGGGGAAACCCTAGATTGGGTTCTTTACTTGCCCATGTCCATTTGAAAATATCTAATCAGGGTCTGCATGTAGCTTAGGAATTGAATCCATGTCTTTTCTGAGGGAAAAAAAAACTATTCAAGTTGTCGAATTGGGTTTTGTGTTATGGTACCAGTTGCTGTTGAAAGTTTCAATTTTTGCTCCATTTTTTTAGCATAACTCCTGACATCTTGTTGTCTAATAGTAAATAGCCCATTGGAGTTTTACCTATGTTGTCGTTTATTATTTTCTAGGTCTTGATCTTTGATCATACTGCGTGATCCAGTGTTTGGTCATGTGGAATGGAAACTGTTTTTTGGCTATATTCCTATTTTTGTTAAGTTTTCTCTGTTAATTTATGGAGAGGAAACCTTTTTCTTTTTTTCTTTAGATTTGACAAATATGCTTACAGTATTATATTCCTCGCTTTCTTTTGTACATTTGAAGGCAATAGTTCTTTGTTACTTGTTAAAGATTAAAGATGTTTCTGATAAATAATTAAGTATTGCTCTTGGCAGAGATGAGGAGGGAGTGCGTTGGGCTGCCCATGGAAGATAAGTCATTTTGAGAATGGATTATGATCAATGAAATATCTCAATCTGATTAACAACAGAGATCCTTGGCATCTTTAATGGCCTCCAAAACTGGTTTAAAAGCTTCCCCAAAGGGGCAGCAGAAGACAGCTGTTATTCAGAGCCTACAAACTAATGATGTCCGGCCATTGCCTCAGCCTGTTTTTGGGTCGAGCAAACCAGAGCTTGCTACTCCTGAACAATTAGCTAAACCTTTACCGAACACATCAAAGATGATTGCAGTTGAAGCTTCTGAGAGTAAAAAGTCCCCGAATTCTAATCAGAATGGAACTTTTGATTCCTTGATTAATAAATTGAATTCGAGTTCGCTGTCAGAGCAGGCGTCAACAGAAGTAGATTCTGCTGTTACTGATACTCGTGGCTCTCTGGAAAGTTCCGTTGATCAAGAGAAGAAGACATCGGAGTATGGAAGTGTGAAGGACAGCTCAGTATCTGCCAAGGTTAGCGATGGGGCCAGCAGTCTTGCGAAGACTAGCGGGAGTGCAAAGATTAGTGACCGGGTTGATTTTGTTGAGAGTGGAAAGAGCAGTATGTGTAGAGGGAGCACAAGCAGCGATGTGAGCGATGAGAGCAGTTGTAGCAGCTTTAGTAGCAGCATAAACAAGCCTCACAAAGCGAATGACTTGAGATGGGAAGCTATCCAAGCTGTGCGAGCAAGAGACGGGGTTCTGGGTTTGGGTCATTTTAGACTGCTAAGGAGGTTGGGTTGTGGGGATATTGGGAGTGTCTATCTATCAGAGTTGAGCGGGACTAAATGTTATTTCGCAATGAAGGTTATGGACAAAGGTTCTCTAGCAAGTCGTAAAAAGCTTCTGCGTGCTCAGACAGAACGAGAAATACTGCAGTCTCTGGATCATCCTTTTCTTCCGACGTTGTACACTCACTTTGAGACGGAGAAGTTCTCTTGCTTGGTGATGGAGTTCTGTCCCGGAGGAGACTTGCACACTCTCAGGCAGAGGCAGCCAGGGAAACATTTTCCCGAGCAAGCAGTGAAGTATGTTTGCTCAACTTTGTTTACACATTCCTTGCAATTTCTTGACACCTTTTGCATCATCCATCTTTGTTTTTTAATTGAGTAGTTATGTAATCTCATGCACTTGTCCCTTGCGGGAAAATTTATGCCATACAGTTTTTATGGTTTATGGGTTTCATAGTTTTATTTTTTATTCTACTGTAAGTATTTCACATGCCTATATTTCACTACAGCAGATGAGGCAAGTTATGTGTGGTAGGTAGTTTGTCATATTCTCTCGTTTTTAGGTATAACTAGATGCCCAGACTAGGAAGAACAAGAGATTCAGAAATCCCATTTTATTATTTGAGATCCCCTCTGGTGGAAGGGCCATATACACCTCCAATTATGTTCTTTTTCCTCTGGTGTTTTGTTCAGGGCATTGTGGAATTCAGTCAAACTTCTATTTTCTTCCTTTGTTCTTATTCATACTGATTTTGACGCATGAAAGACTGGTTGAAATAGAGACCTCCTAAATCATTTTACCTGCTAATGTTATTTGAGAAGATATTTGAGAGTTTTGTGCTAGGAATGTTTTGATTTGTTAGGTTTTAAGTGGAGGATGCACTATAATAGATTGGGTGGTCCAATGGGAGTTAATTGAGCTCCAGAGCATCTTAAAGAGATAGTAATTGTGCACAAAAGTTGATGGTGACAACCGTTGCTTTTCATTATGACTTGCAGATTTTATGTAGCAGAAGTTCTGCTAGCTCTGGAATACCTTCACATGCTTGGGATTGTCTACCGTGACCTTAAGCCAGAAAATGTGCTGGTGAGGGATGATGGACACATAATGCTCTCCGACTTTGACCTTTCCCTCCGTTGCACTGTCAGTCCAACTCTTGTCAAAACCTCATCAATGGATTCCGAGCCCTTGCGAAAGAACCCTGTCTACTGTGTCCAGCCAGCTTGCATCGAGCCTTCTTGTATCCAGCCATCCTGTGTAGCTCCAACCACATGCTTCTCACCCCGTCTCTTTTCTAGCAAGTCCAAGAAAGATAGGAAACCCAAGAATGAGGTTGGAAACCAAGTTAGCCCTTTACCTGAGCTCATTGCAGAGCCAACAGAGGCTCGGTCTATGTCATTTGTTGGCACGCACGAATATTTGGCACCAGAAATCATCAAGGGTGAAGGTCACGGAAGTGCTGTTGATTGGTGGACTTTTGGAATCTTTTTGTACGAACTGTTGTTTGGTAAGACTCCATTTAAGGGATCCGGAAATCGAGCAACGTTGTTCAATGTTGTGGGGCAGCCTCTCCGGTTTCCGGAATCACCAGTTGTCAGTTTTGCTGCGAGAGATCTTATAAGGGGTTTGCTGGTTAAGGAACCACAACACAGATTGGCGTACAAACGGGGAGCAACTGAGATTAAGCAACACCCCTTCTTTGAAGGCGTAAATTGGGCTTTAATACGCTGTGCTACCCCGCCCGAGATCCCCAAGCCCATTGAGATTGAGCGGATACCTGCTCTGGCAGCTTCATCAAGTGAAAAGGCTCCTACCATCATAGGAGCTCCAGATCAAAAAGGCTCGAATAATTATCTAGAGTTTGATTTCTTTTAGTGATAATCAGGACGTGGTCACAAGGCAAAGACTTCTCTGGGCATTTCAGGGGTCGTTGGTTAGCGAGGTTTAAGTTCTTTTCTTGATAGGTGCTGAGGAATTGTATGCTTGTTGTTGTTTCCTATTGACAGTTTTTCAAATTTGTATCGCATACTTATTTTGCATGGATTCTCTGTCGCCTGCTTTAAGGCGTGAAAATGGTGCCCTTTTTATTACGTTTTGCCCTCACAAGTTTCAAGTCCAGCCATCTGAATTCTGACCAATGTAAGGAGACAGACAAATACCAAAGTTCTACCAAAAGCTATAATAAACTCTTGGCAGATAATGCCTACACAAAAAAAATATTCTTGCCGAGTTAGTAAACTAGTTGCATTAAACTGACAAGCGAGCATACTTGAACTTGAGAGGCGGTCTATGTGGCTCAGGTCTTGAAGAGGTGTCTGAGTCCTTGCATTAGATATGCAAACAAATTTATAACGGACTTCTCCAAGAGAGGACCTAAAGAGTAGTGTGTGGTTATAAATTCTCAAAATGTTTTGGGTGGTGTTTAAAGAATTTGTTTGTGTTTCTTCTATAATATTAAAATAAATAAATTCTCACGTTTCCACAGCATGGGCATGGTTTTTATACACAAACGGCATCTTCTAAAAAAAAAAAAAGGCACGAACTCTTTTTCTAGACTCTGGAGCACACCACTATTTTTGGACTGTTTAAAACAAAATAACAGACAAAAACAAGTAAAGTCTTCCATTTCCATGTCGTATAGTCGGGGAAAGAGCGGTTTAGAAAATATACATATATATATATATATATATTTCTAGATTGCGGTGAGCGTGGATCGAAGACGCTCTCCCCACTGTGCTATCCCCTCTCTGTGGGGTACCGTAATTACCTGTACTATACTATCTTGGATCTAAAACACATGCAGGAAACCAAATTGTCGCGTTGATCTTCTTTTTCTTCTTCTTGCACGGACTTGGAGTTATCAGATTCCTTGGAGCTATCAATATTTCCACGTGGAGACGGTGACTCAACTGCCTGTGCCTGGTCAATCATCACTTCATTTCCTTCACATATGATCTTAACTTCACAAGTTTCTGGTGCACTCTTCACTATCTGATCCACCGTCCCTGTTCCTTTCCTTGACCTTAGTTTCCTATTAATTCCCAAAAAAACAAGAACTAAATTAGGATGGAATAGATTTATATGCTAAATTGGTCTAGTATAGTTTTCCTTAATATAAAGTACCTTATAATTACCTTAAACTGGATTTTGTGGTTCCAACCACAAGTTTCTTTATGTTGAGAATATCAATTAGGTCCAAGATAGCCTTTGGTAGTCCATCACTCTCAATCAATATGGTATCCACCTTAACCTATTTTGTCATGTAATTTTTTTTTCCCTTCATTAGTTCAAGTGGCAGATTAATTATAATTAAGCAAGATTTACATGATAAATTGATAATAAGGTTAATATAAATGTGTAATATTGGTGTTTCTTTCTTACATTGGCAACTGAACATTTGTGGAGGAACTTTTGTAAGAGCTCTCTTCTCTTGCCTCTCTCTTGGGCCATGTGGCTTTCCACCTGCTCTGGACTCACTTGACTCAAGGGAAGCTTTCCTACTATATTAATCACACAATTAGTTATGATCCCAGATCATGCAGAATTAATATCAGAAACAAGTAGCTAACTCAGTCTCTCAGCAAGAAAACTGAAAAGAAGAATCTTCTTAATAAAAATTGACTACTTTCTTCTATCTTATTTATTTTTTTTTTTAAATTTTTTTTCCTGGTAAGGAGATGTTTTTGAGGGTGTAAGTAACGTAAAGAGATAGAAGGTGTAAAGTGAAATTTATTTTATGTAATAGCACTTTGAAATTACAACAAGAAGAAATTTATCTATTGCATAATAATGTTGCATTTTCTTAAATCATTGTTACACGCAGAATAAAATATCATATAACATTAACGCCTTGTACTTTTATATGTTATAATGGAGGACCAGTCCTTCAGTTTTAATTTTTAAAGATTTGACATAAGTTTTTGACCCACTAATTAAGAGCATGTTTGGCAATCTGACTTTCAACTAAAATTTTTGATTGTTAGAGTGTAAAGATCTCACATGTTATAGTGTTAAAAAAAAGTAAACTATAATATAAAGCTCTTACATGTTGCGATGTTTTTAACTAAAATTGATTCAAATCTTATTTTTCAATATAAACCAATTAAGATTGGGACTGTCGGTCAAGCCTGACGGAGAAAACTATCTAGACAAGTAATAATAACAACAAGCAATATTATTTTAGAGGGATTTTGAGAAATGGCTTTAAAAAAAAGTCATTTTGGACAAATGACCTCTTTTTTTATTTTTTGGACCAAAAAACAAGCTTTTTGGATAGGAAAATAGTTCCAGTTTTTTTTTCTTCATTCTGTTAAGGTTCCTTTTCCTCACTACAATTCTTTTTCTCTTTTTAAAAAAAAAAACTGGAGCAGCTTTCCTGTCCAAAAAAGCTCGTTTTTTTGTGTAAAAAAAAAAAAAAGAGGCTATTTGTTCAATTCGAATTTTTTTTTTTGCCCTTTTTTCAAATTCTTCCTATTATTTCACACATTTTAATTATGATCACGGACAAAATTACTTCAGTTCCAGAATAGAGCATGAATAGTCCTTTCTTCTGTCTTTTTAACTTATTGCTCATTTAGTTTATTTTTCCTCAAGAGGGCAGTAGGAGATAACTTTTAGGCAAAGGCCTAAAGTTCTTTACCAAGAAATTAAGTCCAACATGTAAGAAAGATGTAGAAATGGAAGGTGTAAAGTGGCATTTATTCTATATAATAGCAACTTTCATAAAAATTATAACGAGAAGAAATTTATTCAATTGTGTATTAATGTTACATTGTCCTAAATCGTTGTTACATAAGTTCTTGACCCACTAATTAAATCAGCTAAGCTTGGGGTCAGTCAGTCAAAGCCTTGCGGAGAAAACTAGCTAGACAGCTAACAATAACAACAAGCAATATTATTTCACAGATTTCGACTATCCAAAATCTTCCCAGTTAATTGCACCAGCATGGCATCTATCTTACATTGATCTAGTTCACAAATACTTGCAAAATTAATAAATCCAAACCAATTAACTGTATGCGGGACACTTAATAATGCATCAAAGGGACCAGCTACTGCTGGTGATATAGGACACTTAATGCCAACATAAATAATTAGTAAGATGATTGACAAGCTGATTAAAATTAAAAATTTTAGGTTAAAAATAATAACACATAAAAATTTTATACTGTATTAATTTTTTATTTTTTATTATAACTATAAATAGCTTTATATAGTTAAAAACACCCTTTTAACTAGATAATGGAATCTGTCAAAATTTTCAACTACATGTATTGATCTAGAAGCCAAAAATATCTCATCCCTACTTTTAATTGGTTAATTGTAAAGCATGGTCGATACTGTCAACATAGGCCGGTTTGACCGTGGACTTTTTAGCTCCTCAAGAGAGAGAAGAGACGAATTTCCTGGACAAGTAATGCTAGGACACTTGTAAATTCTTATTAATTGTTTTGATAATTGGATGTTTTTTTAATATAGTAATTCGTTGCGCCCAAAATTTGATAGACAAGCCGGTATCAAATGGTGTATGATGAAAATTTGAAACTTACAAGGAGTTGGAATTTGCCGGATCTCGGGATAAATATGAATGAGATAAACCATGGTCGACGGAGGGTCCACCGCGTGCCTCAACGCCCAATCCAAGGCGTCGAGGCTGGACGGGCTCTTCCCGACGGCGACGTAGACGCTGTGATCCTCTGTGCTGGAGCGCAAACTCCCCTTGTCATGTTCTTCCTTGATGGACGGCATCGGCGTGAACTTCCTCATCTCGAAAAGCTCCTTGATCTCCGCCGGAACGTCGCCGTTTGGACCCTCTTCCTCTATCTCGCTTATACTACTACTACTAGCACTACTTCCGAAGTAGTGGTGATAGTACTGCTCCTGAGTATTAATTGCATCCTTGTTGGGTTCGCCGTGATCGGTATCCGTTAAGGACAAAGACATTTTCCGACGGCCGACTTTTCTTATTTAGTTTTCTTCGAAAATGGCCTTTGGTTTTTGTTTGGCCAGATTTTGAGGCTGGTTTTTTTTGACCGCTGTTTATAGAGTCTGTGGCAAAAAGCATGAGCTGTTACAGGAAGGAGAACGGAAGTTCATGCTGAGGCAATAAAGCAGGTGACGCACGAAAAGGAAGTTTATGTCCTTTCCGTATACGCTTTATTGCAATTATATTAATATTGGTTTTGTTTTGAGAATTGTTAAAGGTATTTTTATGTATTTTTTAAAGTAAGAATTTTAAAAATATTTTTTGTATAATTTTTTTTAAAAAATTTATCTTTTAAAAATAAAGTTATTTTTATTTATTTTAAAAATACTATAAACAAAATTATTGTTTTTTTAATATATAATATGGATTATTCTGATTTGACTTTTCTAGCCTAGTTGGGTCTTGTAGAAAAAGAAAAGAAATTTGGAAATAAAAAATGAGATTATAAGTCTATGTTTAATTATCATTTATACCGTCGTATTACCGTGTATTAATTAATATGGTGCTGATCTGGTTGATATGGGGATTGGCAGGCTAAACAAATCATAATTGATTTGGTCCATTTTTAATGTTATACGCAAAGGGACTGAAATTTTTTTTTTTTTTTTTTTGTGAGAGAGCAAAGGGCCTGAATTAAGTGATTGTCATATTGTGATTATTTTGAAGTGCAACTATGAGAAGCAATTGCGTCATATTTTGTGCCAAAATTTCCATGTTTGTCCTCGTTGATTTGATATCGTATACAGAATATGCGAATATGTGAGGGAGAATCATTGCCGTTCATCAAGAATGGGTCATAATTTCTCACTAAACAAAAAAAATAAGAAAAACTTATTTATAAAAAAAAAGTCAAAATTTTTAGTCTACAATTTTTGCGCAGTCATGACAAGTGGATAATATATTAGAGGCTCCAATTGCCCCAGAAACAGATGAAGGCTCTCGTAAGTGTTAAGTTGCACTCCGGAGGCATTTTCAAATATCCCGAGGAGAGAAATTATTGAGGGGTCGGCAAGCACCAATTACATCGTCATTTTTTTTTTTTTACATATACGTATCAAAAATGGTTTTTTTTCATCATTTTTTTAAGCCAGAGACATACACATCAAAATTTGGAGATTTTTCAATAGAATAAAAAAAATCTTCTAAGATTGTGCATAATCATAAGCCGTCAAATTTTCCTCCTAATCATTTCGATTTTTATACGGGTCCAACGCCTTCTGCTCTGATTGGTATGAGTGAAAAGTGAAGTGAAAGAAACATTAGAAGAATTTTAAGATGGAAATAGATATGATGGGGTATTTAGTGGGAAAAAATTAAAATGGAAAGGAAATATAAATAGAAGAAATCGTCTGTAGGTTCCACCAAAATTGATCGATTCAATATGGATGGATTTTATGAGGGAAAAGTTTGACAACTACGCAAAGAAAGTGAAGTTATCAATTTATCTTCTCTTCCATCAAAATTCCAACAAAAAATTTGAACACCAAATTAAGAAAATAGCTAAATAATATTTAGGCAAAATAGTAATTGTATTAATAGTAGTTTTTTCATTCATTTGGTTTTTCTTCCGATACCAAATAAGAGAAGATAAAATCATTTTCTTTCCACCTTCATACACTAAACAAGTAAAGGAAAAAAATCAAAATCTTTCCATTTCCTACAGTTTTTCTTTTCTTCATAGTTTTCTCTTCTCTTTTATTTTCTTTCCTTCTTACCAAACAAAGCATTAATGAGCTAGCTTGTTAGAGTAAATTAAGTGATATACTACTTCTTTAATATTGTTATTGTGCTCTAAAACTTATTGTTTTATTCCTTTGATTCATATTACTTTTTTTAGCCAAAAAGATGAAATACTCTTAGATAAACATGTTTGTCTAACTTTAATTCAAAATACTAGTGAATAATTATGCCTATAAACTATTAAAAAATGATATGTTTAAAACTTTTTATAAAATAGGAAAAATTAACAACAATGCCATAAAAACGGTATTTATTAAATTGGACCTCCCGAATGGCGGCCCAATTATGTCTTTTAGGCCGCTGGAAGGTTCCGTCTTTAGCTTTGGCATGGGCCTTCCGTGGAAGCCCGTCCTTATTTGCCTTCCTCTATAGCTTGTTTGACGTGAACAAGTCCCAACTGAGGTTCGCCAATGTAAGTTCTCCATCGAAAATTGGCCTGGTGTAAGACAATGGAGTATATGGAGTATATGGGCACTCTTTTTACTTCAAAACTTGAAGCTTCATTGAATTGAGTTAATTATATAAATTATACCTCTTAATTTTAACTATTTCTCAATTAATTCATCTGTTTTTAGAAACTATAAAGATATCTTTAAAATTTTAAAAATTTATTTCAATTTCATTCCCATGAATAAAAAATATTGGGCAAAACAAAATGACTACCCTTAAATGGTTATGATAAATATTTTATATATTAAAAACATTAAAAAAATCCTAAAACAAGACATCAAATTTTTAAAAAAAAATCTTAAGTTTTATAACTTTTTTAAATTTTAAATTTTTTTAATTTTTCTCAAGAAAAAACATATATTTCATAAATAAATTAAATTTAGTGAAAGTGAATTTTTATCTTATCTCTTTGTTTTTTAAGTCAAAAAGTCTACAAAGGATAAAATGAAATAATTTTTTTAAATTTAAATAATACCTTTGTAGTTTTTAAAAACAAAAAAATAATAAAAATTAAAAGGTATAACAATGTGATTACCTTGAATATTAAATTGTCCATATGAACATAGTTATAAAACGGCTTTACCACTCGTAGAAATCCAGTAGATGACTAGATATCACGTTAAAAACGAGGTCATATTTAGAGAAGCCATGGTCCAATATAGCGTGCTCAAAGCTTAAAAGTGGGCATAAATTATAGTTTTGGTTAGTTAAAGTGGGATGCCAATTCTGCTGCAAAACTAATCAATGCATAAAATTCCCAATTGCTTTGTGATATTTGGGTGACGTGAGCCTCAAAGAAACTAGCAGATTGATTATTCAAAGACTTAAATTTAAATAGAGTATTTAAACAAAGATTTAAATTTTTATGAGGAAAATATTGTAATAAAATAATTTAAACTGTGATTTAAGTATCGAAACAAACGGCCCTAATTAATCACTGATATATGACATGCCATACCGTTGATCCGAGAGAGGGAAAAAAAAATTTGAGAAAATTATGTTCTTTCCATTATTCATATTTTATATCCCTTGTTAATGCGTTTTTTCGTCCGTCCCATTTTCTTTCCTTCAATTATTACCATGGTTGGAAGGATCCTTGCAACGGCATTCCGACATCAACGTGTCCTTTTTGTTTTGTATATAAAAAATCATAGTTAAGACACGGCAGCTGTCGTGATCATTCGGCAGCAGCGTCACCACTCGGACCCAAATCATAAACCACTGGTGCCTTGTCTCCATCCTTGTAAAATATTGGGGCCCACGAATATGCATAACCTTTTCTTTTCTTTTTTTTTTTTAACCCTTACTCCAAATGAAAGAAAAAATATATTTTTACGGCCCTACTATTTGCTATATCATCGTAATGCCCCTTTTAAGCGAGTTTTATTACATGAAAACCCATTGGATCCGAAAAATTTTACATTAACATAATGTGTTTGGAAAATAAATTTAAACTCAGTGAGTTTTAATCGATTATGGTGTAAAACTCTTATATGTATAATGTAAAATAAAAAAATATTATAGTATAAAACTCTATCATGCGATAGAATTTAAACTTATTTTTAAATTCAAACTCATTTATAAGCATTCTATAACATTCCCTAAAAGAGAATCTATATTTTTTTCTTTTATTTTTTTGAGAAATTGTAGTGAATAGCATTGTTCCAAAACCTATTAAAGTAAATAGTAGGTTTTAAAAATATTTATGGTAAGTAATAAATTTATGATATAAATAATTTTTTTGCCATCTTATTTTCACTGTAAATAATTCTCATTTGCACAATAAATAGGTTAAATGTGTAAATAATTTACTTTTCCTTATTTATAGAGTAAATAATTATTTTGTATACAATAAATAAATTATTTATATCGTAAACCTACTATTTAATACAGATATTTTTAAAACTTGTTATTTATTACAAAAAGTTTCAAAGACTTGTTATTTCTCCCATTTCCTTTTTTTTTTCAAACAATTACAACACCCCTGTAATGGTAATGATAGAATTGTTAATTCTAGATATTTATAAATCTGTAAAACCCTAGAACAACTATATTATAATTCTAGGATCATACCATGTCAGATTATCAAGAAACTGAATTAGGAATAAATACATGTATCTATGGAAGCAACTATCAACTCTTTTACGGAATTTCTATGATGATAGATGAACGAGATAAACGGGTTATTATCTTTCTCAATCAAACCACCTTAGTCTTCAATGGGTTCTTTCTTTTCATTATGAGAAGAGGAGAAAATTTTAGAATGATTTGATGTTTTAGAAACCAAAGCCTATAATGCATTTATATACTTTTTCACCAGGGTCCCATAAAAACTAGTTAGATCAATATTGGATATACACTCATTAAATTCATTCCCGATTAAGATCAATATTGGATATAAACTCATTAAATTCATTCCCAATTAATAACCTAAGAGCTTTTTATAATTAAATTACTTAAAATAACTTGTTATAATTAAATAGCTATAATATAATTGTTATATTAATACTTTGCCCAGGAAACTAAAATTTCCTATAATGTAAAAGATGATAACAACACTTGAAAGTCAACATAAAATAATTTTGTCAAAACAGTGATTTTCCAACAGCGTCCAACGACTCCATTTGTTCCGCGTTTGATCATGTGTATTATCATTTGTGTGTGCACATTATATGATTGACGTTTTCTTCTCCTTTTGTCCATCTTTCTCACAAGTTTCTGTTTTCTTATTTGTTTTGGGCGTCTTATTTTCATAGTCTTCCTAAATCCTTATTCGAGTATTTTTGTAATTTTTGTTAAAAAACTAACAAGTTAGAAGAGAGTTCTCCCATAATATATGAAAAATTGGAAAATTACATTCCGGTAGCACATGTTTTTTTTAGTTGGTTGGTGAGACTATGTAGACACAACACCAGATAGGTACCTTTTTCTTTCTTTTTTTTTTTTTTTTGAGAATTACCGTTTAGGTATTTGTAGTTTGGAGAATGGTATATTTTAAAGCCGTTCTTTAGAGCAGAAAATATTATTTGATATATTTTAGTATAAAACATATTAAAAAGAAAAACAAATTTTCAGAAAAACTTGATCTTGATTTTTTTTTAAAATAAAACACATGGTACCAGGACACAATTTTCTCATAAAAATCTACACATTTTTTATACTCAAAGGATTTGGATTTTGGGAGAAACAAATAGGTATCCAAAGGATTCTTGATACTCGAATCTAAATTTGAGTTCATTGAGTACCAAGAGTATTCAAAACAAACAACCCCTTAAAGTGTTTGGCAGAGGTGGTCTTAACCATTAACTCAGTTACAAATAGTATAAAACTCTTACATGCTACAGTAAAAGGGACAAAATTGATGCAGTATAAAGCTCTCACATGTTACAGTAAAAATAATTCTAACCAATGATTTTAACCATCATGCCAAACACCCTATTAGTTGTATCAATCTAAAATAGGAATAGAGTTTGTTTTTCTTTTTATTTTGTTCATTATCTAAGAATTAAATAATAAATGATTAAAAGAAAAAGAATCATGTATTATTTATGGGCAATAAATTACTAAGCAAGTCAATTTTAATTCCAAGGATTTTTATTTTTTAATGGATTATAAATGATTGGACTCTTGGTTTTTCTTCCCCTTCACCTTTCTCCACCTTCTCTTTTCTATCCCATAAAATACCAGGTCTAAAGCTATGTTTGATAGGGGGAAATATAATTAAAAGAAAAAAAAGGATAAGAGATAGAACATAATAATATTAAAAGTTGGATTGTTTATTTGAAAAATGACGCATCTATTAACACCCCTTGTTTTATTTTTCACATATCTTTATTCAAATTGCCTCTTATTTTACTTGTTATGCCCCTCTTAAAATACCCAGAAAGTCCATATATCTCAATAATACTGTTTTTCTGCTTTTTCCACCTACTAATTAATCAAACTTACAATTTCTTTTTCAAATGTACTTCTTTTTATGTGAAAAAAGAAACCACACTTCTAATTTCGCTTCAATTCTAAAAATAATAATCGATATATTACAGACGATTTAACATAAATCAAACAACCGGTATAAATCAAACCATTTGTAGTTTCTTTACTTTTGATAGAATTAAAACTTTTTCATTTATTAAATAATAGTTTCTTTTTGTAGGTGTTATTTTCTTTTCATCAAACCATACAATTGATTTCTTCCCTGCATATTTTATATAGTTTTTTTAGGAAGCATAGTTTATTTAGTTTATTTATATGAAACCATTAAAATTGAATGAAAAAAATTAAAGAAAGTCAAACGATTAAATCTCCTACTCTATCCTAGAGACACGCTTAATGATCAAATAATAATAATAATAATAACCACAACAACAATAATAATAAAAGACAATAAAGGGTTAGGTTATCTTGCTTAGGGGTTGACTAGATCCCGCCAAAGTTGCACCGTGCTACATTCGTTGCAAGAGGCGAGGACACCTTGGCTCTTATAAGGTTGAAAACTGTAACATGAGAGCTTTATACCAACAGCTTATTTTTTTTATCAGTGTAGTAAGTCAGAGCTTTACACTTTAGTAACTAAAATTTTTAGTTAGAGCTCAGAACTAATTTTACCAAATACTTTTTTTTAGTCATAAGGGGTTCTTGCCTTTAATGTTGTTGGTGAGAGTAATTTAGTTCTTTTTTTTTCCCCTTAAGTGAAAGGGACTTATAATGCATGTGAATTACACATGGGAAAGTAAACGGCATAATTAATTTAGAAACCAACTGACATTAAAATTTGAAAGTTTAGTAACCTATATGCTAAAATTTCAAAGAGTTAATTAAATAACTATACCTTTTAGTTTTTATTATTTTTTAATTTATCACTCTATTTTAAATTTAAAAAACTTGTTTCAATTTTATCATTTGTAGACTTTTTGACTTAAAAAACAATGAGAAAAGATAAAAATACCATTGACTAAACCTAATTTGTTTATGAAATATATGTTTTTCCTTGAAAAAAATTTAAATATATATCTTAAAATTTAAAAAGCCATAAAACTTAACATATTTTTCTTTAATTTGATGTTTTGTTTTATGAATTTTTTATGTTTTAATATATAAAATATTTATCATAACTATTTAAGGGTAGTCATGTTGCTTTGCCCAATGTTTTCTATTCTTAGGGATGAAATTGAAATAAATTTTTAAAATTTTAAAGATACTTTTATAGCTTTTAAATACAGAAAAATAAATTGAGAAATAGTTAAAATTAGGACATACAATTATTTAATTAACCCAATTTTCAAAATGAGCACCCACTTGTTATAAGTTTAAAGATTTACACATATAATATTAGGCATTGTTACTATCTGAACTTATCGCATATTAACATTTTGCTCATCAAATTTTTAATTTTGATATATTTAGAGACAAATTGTAAATGTGCCAACAATTCCTCAAATTTGAATTTGAAAGAAAATATAAGCCTAAAAATTCCGAATCCATCTCTCACATGAAAAATTGCATTTGCTTTGTTTGTGACCATCTGGCAAGAAAAAGAAAAGAAAAAAAAAAAACTACACGAATCTGCTTGATGCAATTGAAGTCAAAGTCAATAATGCCTTAATATTCCATTTTTTTTCTTTCAGAGAATAATACTAAATATTCTACATGTTTCCTTTTTATATTTCTTTTTTAAGCCTTTTTTTATAGTACTTTTAGGGGTATATACTCCGCGTTTTTTAAGCTGCGCCAACGAAAAATGGTAGAATTTCTGATAAAGATTCGCCCACAAACCGTTGACCAACTGATGGATGGCGTTCGGGTCCCCGATATTGGTAAGTAAATCAAAGAGTGGGACCTCGCACCCGAAATCGTAAAGTACTTTTTATTTATACCTAAAACAAACCGTTTACGAAAGAAAGTTTTATATTATAATAAAATTTTATTTTTTTATTATAATATATAAAAATTTTACATTATAATTAAAACTTATTATTTTTAACGTATTTTTCAAACTCATAGTTATCTATAGCACTTAGGCAGCATAGGATATTTTTACAAATTTATTGAATAGACAATATGAAAGAATCTCAAAAATGGATCCGGTATTTATCTGTCTTAATCTGCATCTGCATTCAATTTTCAAACAAATGATTAATGACTATTTAATTCAAACTCGTGACTCATGACCTCAATTTTCTTTAAAGCAAAAACAATGATGTACCTCAAAAAAAAAAGGACATTCTCTCCCTCCTTTTTTTCCCCGCGGTTTTGGGTATTCCGAACCAGATCCATGTCTTAGGTAAGGAAATGCCAAAGCAGGCTTTTTTCCTCTATAATTGTGGTTCACCAAATATTATGGTACCGTCCGTACTTTCAGACAGGCATCTTATTAAATTATTAGGAAAACTTTATATTAGTCATAATAGAAGTCGTCCAATAATTATTCCTTTTAATCCAATCAGTTAACCTAAAAAGGTGTTTGGCATATGGTAATTTAGACTACTTTTATAGTTATAAATAATATAAAACTCTCATATATTATAGTAATAATAAAAAAATATTACGGTGTAAAGTTCTCACATGTTACATTAAAAACAATTCTAACTAACGGTTTTAATTACCCTACCAAACACTCTACAAGTCATGGAATCTTAAAAATAATTTCCAACAAAAAAAAGAAACTTTTTTAAAATTCTTCCCATTTTTGTTCGAGTCTCTCTTTCGTGGTAAGAAAAAAAATAGTAATCTTCCAATGATCTCCTTGTGTTTAGGGATGAGTGCAAACTCATGAGTTTGAAATGTTTATGATATAAGAGTGTGTTTGAAATCGTTAGTTGAAATTATAAGTTATAACCAAAACATTATAGTATGTGGGAGCGTTACACTATAGCTGTTAAAATTAATAAATTATAACGATTTCACCAAACACACTCTAATAGGGTGTTTGACATTGTCAGTTTCAGCAAATATGGTGTTTGAGAGTAGGGCCGGCAATTTGGACACAACACGATAATACGATACGAAAACGACACGAGATAAACGGGTTTGGATCGCACGTTTATTAATTGTGCCATAAATGGGTTGGCACAAATAACACGAAAATAAACGGGTTGAATTCGTGCTAACATGCTAAACACACCTTAACATGTTTAATTAAATGGGCCGTAAATGTGTTAACACAACACGACGCGACCCGCCCATTTATAACACATTTAAACTTAAAAATAAAAATATTTGAAATATGTATAGTAAGTTAGTATTAATTAGATATTGTGTTTTTGTTAATTTTCTTTATTGACTTTTTAAAAAAAAAATTAATTTTTTTTTAATTTTTAGTTAATTAGGGTCATAAACGTGTCATATGCGTATTGTTATCATGTCAACCCGTCACGGCATGTTTAATAATCGTGTTAATCGTGTCGTGTCGTGTTACGCATGCCATAAGCGTGCCGTGTTCGTGTTTGTATTTCTGGCATGTTTATTAATCGTATTGTGTTCGTGTTTGGGCTAAACATGTCGTGCTGTAAACGTGCCGACACGGACACGATTATTGCCACCCCTATTTGAGAGCATTAATTAGAACCAATGTTTTGAGCTAATTTTGGTTGAAAACACTATAGCATGTGAAAGCTTTATAATATAGCACAATTTTTTTGACACTGTAATACGTGAGAGCTTTACACTGTAGCAACTAAAATGTTTAGTTCTAACCCACATAGCCAAACAACAAATAAAACTTTAAAACTTTTAATTTCTATGGTGTAAAGCTTTCACATATTACAGTGTCAAGAAAAAGTGAGTTACAGTATAAAGCTATCACATACTATAATGTTTTTAAACCAAAATTGGTTTAAACAATTAGGTTTGAATTAATGCTCCCAAACACCCTATAAAAGCTCTCACATACTACAATATTTTAAACCAAAATTGGTTCAAACTATTGGTTTGAATCAATGCTCCTAAATACCCTGTAAAAGTTTTCACACGCTCAATGTAATGCAAAAGTATGATATAATGTTAATCTTTCACATGTAATAGTCCTTGAACTCATTTTTTGAGTTCAAACAATTTTACCAAACACTTTATTTATATTGAGTTCAAACCATTTTACCAAACACTCTATTTATCTTTTTTTTTAAGAAAAAAATATTTCCTCATTTTCGCTTTAGATGATTCATGAATCACAATGATCGCATGGTGTAAAGCCCTCTTGTTTTTCCCCATTACAGATTTAAAAGTCTTCACTTTCCAAACAAAACAATAAATTTCTTTCCCCAAAAAAAAAAAAAAAAAAAAACCTCACCTTAAACTCCACATCTGACCAAAGCTTGTAAATGAAATTTAGTAGCTAGAAACCTCTATTTTTTCTCGCTACTCTCTTGATTTTTGGCTAAGCCAACCCTCTGCGTGACAGCTTGTCAACTTTGAGTATATTTAGAAAGCAAGTTAAAACTTATTACTTTTAACTGTTTACAATTTAATGACCCATTTGTTTCGTGGTTTGAATCACGGTTTGAATTATTTTGCTACAGTATTTTCTCTCATAAAAATTTAAATCTTCATTCAAATACTCTATTCAAATACTCGAACCAAACGAGCTCTAAAGCTCTTTTATGCTATAATGTAAAATAAAAATATGGTAAAATATGCTCTCACATACTATAATGTTTGAGTTTTAATTTTAAATTCTAACTTCTTTTCTAAAATATTCTGTTTAAGTTTGATATTTGAAGGACATATTGATGCCCTCCATTACCATTTATTTCTTTAACGAGAAGAAAATCATAAAACAATTTAACTACGAAAACAAACAAAGAAAATGTTAATAAAGTTAAGGTCACGAATGTTTGAAATAGTTTTTTTTTATTTGTTCATATAATTAAATGAATGATTTTTCTTATTGAAATAGGTATTCTTTCTCTATTAAACTCAAACAAATCATGTCAATCTCTTTCAATTTTGGTCAATTAATGCTTTCAAATGGAAATTCAAATTTGAACTCCTCATTTTAAGACGGTATATTATAAACATATAATTATTTTTAATTCTTTTGATGGAGTAATTATTTTTAGTTTTGTCATTATTATTTATTTATTTTAATGAGCAAAATAAACATCTTGTTTTTTTTTTTTCAAATTTTCAACAATTTACAATGTTTCTTAGTGAGAGTCTTAAGTTTAAAACTTCCAGTTTAACTAGCCAAGGGGGGTTAAATGACATGTAAATTGCACGTGAAAGAATTAACATAGGGATGTGTCGATGTCAAGAAATTGCAAGTTTGAAAATCAAAATATCCAAATATTGAAACGAGGACACAAATGTGGCATGTACAAAAGTTTGGGAACTTGCAATGTAAATTTTTTCAGTTTTAACTTATCAGTTTTAATTATAAACAGTATAAAACTCTCAACAGTTATATTAAAAAACAAAAAATCATTACAGTATAAAGTTTTTATATGCTTCAGTTTTTAAACTTAAAATTTCAGTTAAAACTGAATTGTCAAATAGCGTATTTCTTAAATATCATAATAGCATGTTTTGAATTTGTTTTTTGGTAACTTTAAGTGTTTAACAAAATCTTACATCCAGATCAATACTTTCATAATGAAATAAGATACACTCCATGAAAACCAGGACGTCAAACGAAATAAATGAAACTACAAATATGAGCACCGATTTAAATATTTACAAGTCAACCTTCCAATTTAGCCATATTTTGACTATGATCCACTGATTAATATCCACCAACCAAGATTATAAAAAAAAAAAAGAAATTAAAAAAAAAACCACCATGAATAACCACTGAAGGCAGAGTCTTTTATGTTCTTTTTCTTTCTGAAAATTCAAATTTCCTAATTTACCCTCTCCTTTTTTCTCTGTCACAAAAAAAAAAGGAATAAAAGGAAAGGAAAGAAATAAAAAGGAATGTGAGAGAGGAGAGAGAGACTGGTCGTACCATTGTTGGTGGAGGAGAGAGAAAGGATAGAGAGAGGTTGGGTGCCTCGTATGTTCGCCTTTCTTGAATCTTGACCTCTCTCTTCACTTTTCAGTCTCCTTTCTCTCTCTTCTCCCCCGTATATCTCTGTGTATGTAATATATACAGGAATCTATAGAGAGCTCTTTGGCTCTTAATTTTTGTCTTTTCCCCTAAATCTAGTATATTATTATTGCAGAGCTAAAACGAGTGAAGATAATATAGACAGACAGAGAAGCCGAAAAAGAAAAAAAAGTAGTGCAATTTTGGGGTTCGCTTTAGTTGCCTTACCCTTTCCTTTAATTTTGGGGTTCGCTTTAGTTGCCTTACCCTTTCCTTTCATCGTCTTTACACTAGCATTTTCTGTATTGTCTTGAGAGAGAGAGAGACTAGAGAGAGAAAGAGAAACAGAAGAAATGGGAACTGTTTCTCAGGAAGCGATCAAGCTTTTAGAAGCTCTCATGGATCAAGGTCAGCCTCGTATTTTTGTTCTTCAGTTTTTTTTTTTTTTTTTTTTTTAGAATTTTTGCTTTTACTGTATATTTCACTTGGCAAACTTTGTCTCTCTAAATTTTGTCTCACTTTCCTGCCATGGAATCACAATGGCAGTCGAGGAGCCTTTGAAGAGAACGTTTCAGGTTCGCATTTTTTATTTTTTCACTTTCATTTACTACTCTCTCCCTCTCTCTCTCTCTCTCCCCCTCACTCTGTCCGATCTGATTCGTTCTTTGACTCATGACCCTTCTTCTTCCCCTCACCCTTTTCGCCCGCGGGAATATGCGAAATTACGTATTTATCCTTGAAGGATGACGATATTTGAAAGAAAAAAAAGTGGGGTGATGATTTTTACATCCTATTGATCTGTCAAATAACTGGTTTTCTGGGTTTGATCTGGTTTGGCTCAAAAATATTCAACTCAATCCAATCCAATTACATGACTATTTTATAATTAGACTTGATCAGTTTGGCTTAATTTTTCTGCTTACGCTTTCAGGTACTTGAGAAAGGAGAGTAAAAATTGTGACTTTTCATTTAAAAAAAGAGGACTTTTTAGTCAGTGTATAGTTATTTTGAAGCATATTTTGAAGAGAATAAATCTCATATTCAAATTTATTAAAGCAATAAAATTAGTTAGAATAATGATTTATAAAATTTTATTGAAGTTCTAGCTCAAGTTTCCCAGAAGGGGCGCTTTTCAAAAGTCTCATTTGGTAGCTTTGACTAGAGCCTCCTTTGAAGGGTCTAGATAGTAGCGTCTTTTAGACGTGGAAAGCTAAAAGTTTGCTTTCTTCCAGGAAGCAACCCTGGGCTATCCCTTATCAGTTGTGTTTTTGTGTTCAGAATGTTCATCAAGGATACAAGGCAGAAACTTTGGCGCGTTTTCTAAAAGCAAGAGAGTGGAATGTTAACAAAGCCCATAAAATGGTTAGATTTGCACCTCTTTGGCTAGAAATAATTTGCAAATTGATTAAATTGAATTACTGTGCAATAATTACTTATTGTTTTGGTCTAATAATGCTTGTATAATGTTCCAGTTGGTGGATAGCTTAAATTGGAGGGTACAAAATGAGATTGATAGCATACTAGCGGTAAGTTTTTTTTTGCATTCATACGAATTCTAGTTTTGCAAACGTGTTATCTAAGATGTCTATTAAATGAAATGTTTGACACTTGTTGTAATGCATTGTACCTGGGGGCTAGGGGTAGGTTAGTGCTGCCCTTTTTGACAAAGTCACAACCTAAAAATTTTATTGGATAAAAAGTCAACTTATTCAACTTGCATGCTGGTTTTGACGTAAACATATTTTGGTTTTTTTTTTTTTTACGACACTTTTTGATGATCTTGTATATTTGCATTTGTAATTTTGCATCTTTATTCTGCTGTTTATGCTTAAATGCTAATCTAGTTAATATCTGTGATGGTTTATGAAGGTTGAATACTTGTATCTGACATCTATATCATTTGAAAAAAAAAAAAAATTAATGCAGAAACCCATTATTCCAACTGATTTATACAAAGCAATACGTGATTCGCTGCTCGTAGGACTTTCAGGTTACACAAGAGAGGTGCTCATTCTTAAATTACTGTTTATCTTGTTAGTGGTATTTATAATGTTTATTTCACCATAAAGCCAGCATGCAAAGCTCTCCGGTGTCTTGCTCCATGGATTGAACGTTTGCATCAAAGCATTGTTTATTGTTCATTTGTTTCTATTTAGAACATTTATTTGATGAACATTTTGTATGACTTTCTTCTATATTTATATCCTTTGCAGGGCTTGCCTGTCTTTGCTCTTGGTTGTGGGCTTAGTACATTAGATAAAGCGTCTGTAAGTACTTTGATCATTCTTGTATTCTAGCAAACTTAATTTTGGGGAAGCAAATTCTTCGACCTTGTCTTGATTCTGTGACCCTCAGTCTATTCTAATACTTTATAGAGAACCCTAAACCTTTGTATTGTGTTTCTTTTCTATCCCCGGAAATGCAGGTCCATTACTATGTGCAGTCACACATTCAAATTAATGAGTATCGAGACCGTGTAATTTTGGTGAGTATCAATCGGTTCTCAAATTGTTAATGAGTTTTGTGATAAATGAGTCCTTTTTCTTTCTTTTTTTTTACCTGACCTGTATTCCATGTTGTAGCCTGCTGCTTCGAAAAAGTATGGACGGGCTATTACCACCTGTGTGAAGGTTTTGGATATGACTGGTTTGAAACTTTCAGCGTTAAGTCAAATAAAGGTATTGCACTATTACTTGCAACATTTTAGAATTATATCTTGGTCTGCGCATGAATGTTTTTATATTTAATATTTATATATATTTTTGTTTCAGTCAAAACCTGTGAATTTGTTTAACATTCTTGTCGTTGGTTTTATGTTCATACAGCTATTGACAATCATAACAACCATTGATGATTTGAACTATCCAGAGAGGACAAACACCTACTACATTGTAAATGTTCCATATATATTTTCAGCTTGTTGGAAGGTAAACAATTAAATCGCAATTTATACGTCTCATACACATTTTCTTTCCTTACCCTGGATTTTTATTTTTTATTCCTTAAAACATGAGCTGCTCATGTTTTTATTAGAATAATTTGTCTCAGAGCCTCTTTGCTACTGCGTTAGTGTCATACTTTTAAACCTTGATCAGGTTGTCAAGCCTCTTTTGCAAGAGAGGACAAGGAAAAAGGTGCAGGTGTTACAAGGCTGCGGGAGAGATGAGCTGTTGAAGGTGAGTTTTTAAGCTTATCATCCTTATCGTTACATTGCTCCTTGTATAATTCCTTTCCTTTTCGACCAACTCTTGAATCTTACTATTCACACTTAACACTAGTTGTAAGGGGTAGCATCACGCATTCTACCCTTCTTCTCAACACAGTGATTTTTCTAACTGGACAGAAACTGAATAGTTAAAACATGGAAGGAGACTGGAACAAAGATGATTTTTGAATTTGTCATTACTTCCTGGAGAAAGAAAAGAGATTTTGAAATTATAGCTAAGAATCCAATTTTATTTCACTCCATTCAGTCTAAGTTCTAACCGATCTGTTGTTGGCACTGCCTTTCATGTAGATCATGGACTATTCGTCTCTTCCGCTTTTCTGTAAAAGAGAAGGCTCTGGATCATCTCGAAATTCAGATAACGGAACTGACAATTGCTTTTCCTTTGATCATCCTTTTCATCAACAACTTTATAACTACATCAAGCAGCAATCCTTAATCAGTGAACCAGCCAAACCAATCAAGCAGGGGTCTTTTCACGTCGACCTCCCTGAGCCAGCTCCAGAAGGAACAGAGATCGCAAAAACCTTAGAATCTGAGTTAAACAAGATAGGGAATGGAAATGGTCCAAACGGACTATCTGACTCTCTCAATGGCGTCAGACTAAATGGTGCTTGAAACTTCAAAGGCAAACATGCTTGCGTGGCTTGTACTGAAGAAATTTGCCCTTTATTCTTTATCTCTTCTGCAGAGCTCTTCGAATAGAGTCTAGTGTAGCCAGTTAGCTATGGTTTTTGCAATTATAAATGATTGCAATAGCAGAGCCTCACATTATATCTACGTGAAAAATTAATACGGCATATTATATACGTAATTTGACATGTTGGCTGGATAACTAGTACGCAGTTGTGCTTAGCCTGATCTGCTGTCGGGTTGCTGCAAAGAATCATTATCTTTTGTGGTCATGGTTTTAAGTTAAAATGTTAATAGCACAGATTAACCTGCTTTTCTCCCTAAACATTGATGCTTTGAAATGTTGACATGACAAGAATTTATAATCAACCTAAATGATAACCTGTTGAGGATGGAAAATAGATGAATGATAAGTAGTTTCTTTTTTCCAATGTCATCATTCTCTCCTTAAAGATCCAAAACGGCTTTGTTGTATCTGCTTTTATGATCCCTTTCAATTTTGTTCTTTCTGGCGCCACCTTTGAAGCTCAACCTCAACCACTGTTTTTGTGGAGTCGGCCAACTCTGCATTCTTCAGAGCTATGTTTGTTGCAACCTTTATTTCCTCGATTGCTTTCAAGTTAGCCTCCAGCTTTTTCTCTGCTTCAGTTATTCTTGCCATTATTTCTTTTGCCAAGGCCTCGTTCTCTGCCTCTTTCGTCTCTGCCCGGTTTTGTGATTCCTGAACTTTCCTCGTCAAAGCATTGAACTTTTCAACCGATAGTTTCATCTTGGCTCCATCTTCTTCACAGGAATCATCAGTCCTTTTCCGTCCCTGGGACAAAATCTTCATATCACTATGCGCCCTTTGCTCTGCTACTTTTGCTTCTTCTGCTTCAACCAGCGCCATTTTTAGCCTTTTCTCTATTTCACCTGCTAAAAACATTGAATCTTTCGCTTCTATCCTTAACTTATTGACGGCTCTCTTCACCTCCTGTTCTTTTCGCTTCGCACTTTCGATTTCTTCTATTAGCTTCTGTAATTTGAATCCCTGCTCATCTTGATTAGTGGCATTAAATTCCATTGCCATTTCCTTCTTCACATTCTCCAATTCCATCTTAAGCAATTCCACTAAGCTTTTAAGAGAGCTTTCTTCTTCAGCAAATTCTTGCAGTGTATTTGCGGCCTCATTGAGCTCCGTGGTCACTGCTCTCGCATTCTCCATTTCTGATTGGTGGGCTTTTCTCATCTCCTCCTGTAAATATTCAATCTCTGAAGTTGCTTCTCTAAGCTTTGCCTCTAGATCTTTGGTTTCTTCAGGATTAACTTCTTTCGTCAGAGACTCCAATTTCTTCTCCGCTTCTTCCTTAGCGGCAATGTAAGCCTGCAGGCTCACCTCTTTCTTGGCAGCAATCTTCGCCTGCTCTTCCTGGACTTGCTGACAGACAAGCTTGAACTGATCAATGGAGGCTCGCATTTCGGAGATTTGCCCCGAAATCTCACTGACCTTCTCTGTGTTCTCATTTGCCAAACGTCGTGCATCTCCTGCCCGCTGGAACGCAGCCAGTTTGGCCTCCAATGCCGCGTCGAAATCCTGCCTGATTTTGTTCAGCTCCTGCTTCGAAGCATCCAAGTCAGTAACTGTGGTTTTGTACTCCTTCCTCGTCTGGTCTAATTCCCGCTTCCATGCTTCAGTTCCTATTTCTTTCTCTGATTTCTCCATTTCAAGCTTCTTGGCCAGTTCCTTGACTGCTTCCGCTGCTGCAATTGCCGATTTCTTGGACTCGTTCACAGTGTTGAACTTGGCGGTCAAATCCTGCAGTGTTCTATCAGCCCTCTCGAGATCAGAGAGTGCTTTAGATTTCGTAGTCTCGGCACTGTCAAGCCATTCCTTGATCCTGTTTAGTTCTCTCTGAGCCAAGACAAGTTGTGTCTCCTTTTGCAATACATTCTGACGTAGGATTTAAAAGAAAAAAAAAAAACGATCAAATAAATTGACATGAAAATTAAAGTTTCAAGTAAAGCACAAAATATATACATAATGTACCTCGGAAGAGAGTTTTTTCTTGGTGGAAGGTCTTCCTGATCTAGGGGTAGCTACTTCGCCAAACAAATTTACAGCAGCTTTGACAGATTGGAATGGAGCCCTTGTGTCAATCTCTCCCACCTCAACCCTTGGAGAACCTGAACCTTTTTCATTCTCTTTTACACGAATTTTAATCATTTTCAAATTTTTTTCTTTTATCCCTGCAAAAAGCTCAAATCAAGTTTACATTTATATCATCTATCGCACATTTGGCATGTACATATGCATAGCATCAAAAGACAACATGTAAATAGAGGAACCAATCAATCACAATCAGTAATGGACAAGATTATTTGATTATTCATGATCAGATTGATATCTGGGAAAAAAAAAAAAGGGCACTCTAAAAACAATCATACGAGATTCAGAAGATTAGAATGACATGCATGATATGATCATGCAGGACCTTTATGACGCGGAAACTTTATCAGAACATTAGAACAAATCAATGAAACACGCAGAAAGGCTTTGAAAATGCATTAGAATGGCATATTATGAACACTAATATTGCCAACAGAAAACGAAACGAAGGCATTGATCAGAACGTAAATGAACGTACCTAGCTCGATATTAATGGCGTTATGCGAACCCAATCTCAATCACCGCCAATAGATGAGTAAATTCTACGTAACATGCCCAATTAATTAACATAACGTGGTCCAAAATCTGATTGATCTAGATCAAATATTCGAACTCAAAATATGAATTATTCTTTTCAAACGTGGGAATATCTGGGCAGTGCCTGTTTTGTTCTATTTTTTTGTTTGACTTTCTGTTGGAAACGTTGGATATGTGATTTCGGTTGTTTGTCTGTACATCTGGAACTAATTTTCCTCCTGCTATTTTAGGGGGGACAGGTAACAACCATTTGCGGTGGTAAGGGGAATTCCCAACCGTTTAAATGGATACTCGTGAAAAGACATAACTGGCCCTGTTAACTGCCATGATGTATTTGTTTCCGTATATATATTAATTAATATTTAATTTTTAATTTTTGGGTTGAAGAGACTCTAATTGTCAGCTTGACCGTTAACCAGGTTGGTCTGGCTTCAGTATTGGAGGTGGTTCTAAGGACACAAACTGGTTTCTATTCATGTATTATCTATAATTTATTTAACTAAGATAAATAATAATAATAAAATCAAAGCTCAATTTGTAGATCAATTCATGTTCCACGATGCATAATATTGTGAGCAGTGCTAAACACTGCCCTTCATTGAATTGCGTATACAGACGCTTCTTCCTTTGCATGCCACGTTTCAATCTAATTAATTCTTCAAGAGTTTATTCTACCGATGCCATTGCTGTTGTATCTAATGATGAGATTGCCGCTGACAAATTCTTCCTTGTATATGCAAAAGAAAAAAAGAAAAAAATAAATGGTTCAGTTCTCTCTAATCTTTTTAAAATGTTGCAATTTGATTTTTAATTTTTTTAATTAGATCTAACTTTTAAAAAAGATACAATTTAGTCTTCAACTGTAAAATTTAGTTGTTAAAAAATATTTTGACCACTTTAATGATGATATTTTAGTAGAATAACTAATATGTTTTAAAGAAATTAAAATTAAAACATAAAAAATTTTTAAAAAGGTAAATCGAAGGAAAATTTACTAAAAAAATCAAAGGAAAATCTTCCTCTTCCTCTTCCATTGGTTCGACGAGGACAGATGTCGGTGACGGTCGATTACACCAGCCACAATGACAGACGGACCCAACCCCACCCTTCGGTGGTGCTGCCGCAAAGATCGACTGCCTTCTGTAGAGATCGGCAGTTGTCGTGGCGCAAAGATCAATGACTGGCTCGCATGGTAACAGTAGAGATTGCCTGGGCTCGATTGGCTCATGAAAAAGGTGAGCTCGATGATGACGGTGCTTTTTCTTGTGTCTTTGTCTTCGCTTGGGCTTGACAGCTTGTGAAGGGGTTGGATACAATAGGGTTGGGGTTGATGGGTAGGATGGCAGCGATGGGGTTGGGAGCAGAGGAGGGGTCATCGGCGCGGGAGGGGGTGGTGGGTAGGGGTGGGCAACGGTTTGGACAAGGATTTTTTTTTCTCTTTTAGTTGTTTTTTTTTTAAAGCAATATATATTATTTCGACTGATTTTTTTTTAAAGCAATATATATTATTTCGACTCCTTCTTTTATATCAATTTTTAAGATATAATAGATTTACTTTTTCTATTTCTGTGATTTTTTTTTTCCGTCTAGGTTTTTTACAAATATTTGTGTATTCTTTGTTGTTTGTTATTGCTTATTTTTCGACTATTTTCTAACAAGTATCATCGATATTATTTAATCATTTAACATTCCACCTTTCCGGGTAATTAAACATGATTCCGAGTGGGTCCCATATGCGTACTTTTCCTCTAGCTTTTTTGCATATAAACCTCTCCAATCTTATCTCTATTCACTGCTCAATAAAGCTTTTATATATCATTGGAGATAAAACCGATCAAGCTGGTGATTAAAAAAAAAAAAAACATGAGAAAAAATGATTCTGATCTTCCTCTTTTCGAAACAAAGTTGGCCAAGGGCCGTACCCTTTTCCGGTTGTTCGTTACAACGATCTTCTTTGGCATCTGTTTGATCTGTTTCTATAGAACAAGCTACATGCCTCCGAAAGAAGAAGCTTCTAGAAGATTTGCTTGGATTGGCCTGTTTCTTGCAGAGCTCTGGTTCAGCCTCTATTGGTTTCTCACTGTTTTAGTTCGGTGGAATCCCCTCTATCGTTACACTTTCAAAGATAGACTTTCCCTCAGGTGATCAATAGTATGATACACATTTGAACTAATTTAAATGTTTTTTTTTTCTTTCTTTTTTGACTGCTGGCTAGATACTGCATGAAGCGGAGCCGTGCATGGTCAAAAGTACTAAACCGTTGTCCCATCTGAATTTTTTTTCTTCACAAATTTTATTCTGTACACGCACAGTATTTTGTTGATTCTAAATATGAAGTTGTGTATCCTTTTTATTTCTTTGGCTCCACCCTTGACCGTACGGTCAGGTATGAGAAGGTTCTGCCAAGCGTGGACATATTCGTGTGCACCGCAGACCCAACAGCAGAGCCGCCGAGTATGGTGGTAAGCACGGTGTTGTCGGTCATGGCTTTCGACTATCCTCCAGAGAAGATCAATGTTTACCTATCTGACGACGGATGTTCGGACTTGACATTCTATGCCATGTTAGAGGCCTCACGTTTTTCCAAGGAATGGCTTCCTTTTTGCAGGAAGTTTGGAGTAGAACCAAGATCGCCGGAGGCTTATTTTCAAAGTGCCTCTCAGCCACTCGGTGATGCTGCCAAGGCCAATGATCAGTGGACCTCCATCAAGGTACGTATGTATGCGTTTTTGTCCTTTGTCATTATTTGAAGGGACGTTTCATGGATAGTCCATGTCCTTCGGTAACGTATGTGATCATGCTGCTTCATTATTTCAACATAGTATAAACAACTACTCAAAAAAAAAAAAATAATAAAAAAATAAAAACTACAAGGGATGGCCCATTAATCAAGAAATTAAAGTGAGGCAGTACTTCTTCTACCATCCAGTTGTCCCCTGCTAATTCTTTGTCATGCGATCTAATTAAAGTTAGAAACTTTTTATTTTTTAAATAGAAGCTGTTATTGTTATTAAAAAAAAAGTGTGATACAAAAACAATTTTCATATTAGGGGATTGCCCCCAACTAAATAAGCCTATTATCTTTAGTAAAAACATAATTAGTCAAAAAATAAGAAAATATATTTGATTACTTAAATAATGGCAAAATTTAGCTTTTGAAAAAAAGATAATAAGTTACATACATCTGACAATAACATTCTAAACTCTTTACAAAAAAAAGAAAAAGTCTTCGTAACTTGAACAATTGTTAATGCATGACTCTATAAAATAAAAACTTAGATCAATAGGGACCAAATATTCTTGAAGATGATGCAGCTATCAAAACCTGAGAACAAGAAATAATTTTTAATGGGTATGAAAATAAACTAATATTATTGAAAAGATTTAAAGATTTAAAATTTAATACTTATCTTGTATTTGCTTCGTCAACATAGATTCCTTTTGCTTGAAAATTTCTTATATAACCGACCGGTCAAAACATTATTGTAATAAACGACTTTATAAAGATATTCAAAGAAAATTGAAACTCTCACAATAAAGAGACTATGAAATACGAACCAAAAAAAAAGAGACTGAAATTCTCCTGAGGAAAAGACTTGAAAAATATTAAAACTCTTACAATGAAAAGACTATCAAATTTTTATAAAGAGAGAGTCAAATTTAATAATTTGACCACATAAATAAAAACTAAAACCAAAAATACGATAATAATTAAATAAGTTGGTAAAATTTAATTAAAAAGGGCAACCAATAATAAAAGAATAGCTTTTAACTCATACTTCATAAAGGTGGGGAATCGAATTCTTTTCCGATAGTTGAGTATGTGGTGATTTAAACAAAAAAAAAAAAAAAGAATTAATCGAAGTATTTTTTTTTTGTGGAAGAAAATTTTTTGTAAAAAAATTACAAAAATTCATCGATATTGTAGTACTTTATGAGTGGTCTTGAAATTAACTCTGCCGTGACGACTCCAAGTGGAAGAATTGACAGGTTTGTCCTATTATATTTAGACGAGTCTCAAAAGTACGTTACAAAAAAAATTAGATTTTTAGTTATAAAAATTCTTTTAGTCACAACTAACATTATGGCCAATATATAATCAATCATAAATTTTAGTTTAATTTTTTTAACTATGAAATTTTTAGTCACAAAATATTTACTTGTTTAAAAATTCTATAGCTAAAATTTGTTATAATAAAAATTGAACTAAAGTTTATAACTAAATATATATTAGCCACAATAAATATTATAATTAAAAGTTTTGTTAAAAGATATTTTCACAAAATGTTCAGTTTTTTATAGGGGTAATTTCTAGCTTAAAAATTGAAATCAATCGCTCATTTGTTCCCTCCAATCACCATCTCCAGCCCAACTTTACTAGACATCTACATTACTTCAGTATGTCTATATGCGCACTTGGTCCAAGAATATGCTAGTCATTGAGCTGAATTTTTGCTTGGACAAAGATGGCTTTAATTGATTTTTAATTAATTGAATGATAAACTTTACAACCTCGACATTTCAGTCAAATACCGATACTTGCTTTTGTTGGATACGAAAGGGTTCATCAATTGATAGATACTGTTTATATGATGTGGTGTAAAAAACCTGCTGGACCACCAGTGTACCAACTAGTCAGTGACCAGTTGCAATTGACGAGCTACTTATTACAATATTGAAAATACAAAAATTCTTTTCATAAATTTCTCCCTATTTTACTTTGCCTTGGTCCCGTTCAAAATGCTTCTCTATTAGTAGAAAAATACTTAAAATGTCCCTTACATCCAATTCTATCCACTAAAATTAATCGGTTTTGGGCAAAACGAAATAGGGTATATAATTTTGGGTATTAATTATGCATTAATAATCAGACACTTAAGAGTCAAACAAGCTGGGAATTTCATTAAGATCAATTGTATTTCCATTAATATATATTCCAAGGCTCATTATAAATTTCCCTATGAATGAACTTGTTTTTGCATTAATTAGGATTGGAACTTTAGCAGGAAGTCGTACTATCTCAGCTAATCAATCTAATATATAATATATGAAAAAAAAAAAGAAAAGATAAATCAATAAATATGACGAATCAACTGAAGAGAGAAACCTAAAAAATCGAGTGTTGCCATGTATTAACATGCTCTTCTCCTTATAGATCTCTTGCACACTTTAGTTTATTTAACTTATTCTTCACATTAAAATACAGAATATAAATTCTTCTCATATGAATCATGACAGAAACTGTACGAAGACATGAAGACAAGGATCGAGAGTGCAACAAAGGCTGGCCAAATTTCAAAAGATATACGCAAACAACACGAGGGGTTTCGCGAGTGGGACTCCGTTTTAAGCAGACATGATCATCAGACAATTCTTCAAGTACTGTAGTTTCTCTAAAAGTTCACTAAAAAAATATTCGTAATACATTAATTTTCAATTAGCATGTATTGATATGTATATATATGTATATATGTATGTATATGTATATGTAGATTCTTATTGATGGAAGAGATCCAAAGGCTGTGGACTCGGAAGGACAACGTTTGCCTACTTTGGTGTACTTGGCACGTGAAAAGAAACCACATATCCATCACAACTTCAAAGCAGGAGCTATGAATGCACTGGTCATCATCTTACCAAATTTTAATTTATTTTGAGTCTTTTTTTTATTTATTAATGTACACTGAGTGGTGTGGCCTACCAGCAATAGTACTACCGTAAATTTGGGATTAAAAGAAGAGTGTTGAGTGACCCTCTTGAGGGTCTAAATATAAAGATTTGCATCAACTAACCTGTTCATTTAGAGTGTTTAAGACCATGCCCTTACATAGCCTTACCGTTAATATATTTGGTGGGTCTAAGGCTTCTTATCACATAGTAGGGCCCGACTATATATAGGGCATTCAGTGAACATTTCTAGGAGTGTTTGAGGAGCCTTTGATAACACTCAATTAAAAATACTGTCAACCTACTCAATCTAGAGTGCTTGAAATCTCGCCCCTACATAGCCTTGCTGCTAATGCTTGTGGTGGGGTTGGGGCTTCTCGTCATAGAGTAAGGTTTGATATACATGACTCTCAATAAACTTTTTTGGAACGTTTGGGTAACAAACAAATACTCAATTAGAAATATATGCTAAAGCTCACCGCTTCCTTCCTACATTCTTCTATTGTAAAAATAATAAATAGCAAATAATTGTATATTAATTATCAAATGTCAATAGTTTTGCATGGCAAAACTATGATTAGTAGAAAAACAAAATAAAATGATGCTAGTGAAATCTTAATATTCTTCAAGATACACTAAATACTCTTGTACGTAACATATATTTTGTTTTGTGCTTTTGGTTTCCTCTTTGAGAAGAGCAGATAAGAGTATCATCGCGAATCAGCAACAGTCCGATAATTCTGAACGTGGACTGCGACATGTATTCGAACAATTCGGAAGCAGTGAGAGATGCGATGTGCTTTCTTCTTGATGAAGACAAAGGCCACGAGATTGCTTTCGTCCAGTTTCCTCAGGCATTCGAGAATCTCACCAAGAATGACATCTATGGCGGTTCCTTGCGTGTCATAATGGAGGTTTGGCTTGATTATTGCCGCCATTAAACAACTGTTATGGGATAGTACTTTATTATAAATTTAACTAGTGATTAATTAATTTGTGTTGTCAGTGCTTTTGATGGTCTGATCATGATCATATTCAAGGTTGAGCTTCGGGGAATGGATGGTAATGGAGGGCCTTGCTATGTTGGTACTGGGTGCTTTCATAGAAGGGAGTCACTTTCAGGAAAGAAGCACAGAGACGCAACAAAAGTAAACTGGAAAAGCAACGATCATTGTAGGAAGACGGAGGAAACTGCACATGTTCTAGAAGAAAAAAGTAGAGCTCTTGCAAATTGTGACTATGAAGAAAACACTCAATGGGGAAAGGAGGTTCCTCTTTCTTTCTCCCTGTCTCTCTCTCATCTAATATTATATGAATTATTAATATTATAACCGAATTATTTATCCGAGTATAATATAATTTTTAGCCCACCTCTTAACAACTTAAACTTTTAAAATAAATCGGTAAGTAATATGTTATTATAGCAGGTGGATCCTATTATTAGATTAAAAGATTAATAATATAATTATACTTTCTAGTTTTAATTATTTTTTAATCTGTTCTTTTGTTTTAAAAACTATAAAAGTATCCTTTATATTTAAAAAATTTATTTTAATTTCGTCCTTATAAATAAAAAAATTAGCCAAAATAACATAATTACCTTTAAACAGGTTTGAAAAATATCTTATAGATTTAAAAAATAAAAACTCTTTAAACAAACCACCAAATTTAAAAAAAAATCTTAAGTTTTATGGCCTTTTAAATATTAAAATATTTCTTAAAAATTTTTGTCAAGAAGAAAAATATATATTAAAAGCAGATTCAGTCTAATTAAGTTTATCCTCATTTTATCTTTCATATTTTTTTTTGGTCTGAAAAACATGTAAAAGTATGAGGCTCTCCAACATCTTTGCAGTGACGTTTAACCCCTTTAAATTATGAATTAAAAAATATATTTATATATGTGTGGATGCACAGATGGGGTTGATGTACGGGTGTGCTGTGGAAGACATTTTAACAGGACTAGTCATACAAAGTAGAGGTTGGAGATCCGTCTATTTCAGTCCAGAAAGGAAGGGCTTTCTAGGAGCTGCTCCTACGACACTGCTGCAAACACTTGTACAACATAAGAGATGGACCGAAGGAGATTTCCAAATCTTTCTTTCAAGATATTGTCCCCTGTTGTACGGCTACAAAAAGATTCCCTTACGACTTCAATTCTCATACCTAATCCTCTTGTTGTGGTGTGTAAACTGCTTTGCTTCGCTCTACTACACTATCGTGCCGTCGCTTTGCTTGCTTCGAGGAATCCCTTTGTTTCCACAGGTAACAACTAATGAAAGAACTCGGAACTCTCCAAGGATTCTCGCAAATCTTAAAATTAGTTACTACACTGAAATTTCATTGTTGCCAAGTAGAATGCCACTAGCTGATCTTGATTGTCTTGTTCCAACAGATGTACAACCTATGGGTGATCCCGTTTATCTATGTCCTTGTTGGAGATTGTGCTTATGGCCTTGTAGAGCTCTTGAGCTGCGGAGGGACATTCCAGGAATGGTTGAACGACCAAAGAATGTGGCTGTTCAAGAGAACAACTTCCTACTTAATTGCCTTCTTTGACGTCATCCTAAAACTGTTGGGATTCACCAAGTCGGCCTTCATTCTGACGGCAAAAGTGGTCGACGACGATGTCTCCAAAAGATATGAGCAAGAGCTGTTAGAGTTTGGAACTGATTCCCCAATGTTTACAATTTTGACAACCCTCGCATTTCTGAATGCTCTAGGTTTCTTTTGGGGTTTGAAAAGGTTGATTTTGGGTGAGCAGAGTTTGGTCCTAAACCCCTTTGCATTGCAGGCTGTTCTCTCTGGTGTGTTGGTATTCGTCAACCTGCCAATTTACCAAGCTATCTTTCTAAGGAAGGACAAGGGTAGGATGCCTACTTCGGTGACTTACCGGTCGATTATGTTCACTCTAGTGGCATGTTCAATTGCTCTGTATTAAGGTCTTTTACAAAAATCAAGCACAATTGTAATTTGATTAGTACCTGCTTTGTTCTTGGCGTATATCTGTCAAGTGACTTGAACAAGCATACTGTTCATACATTTGTCATGAACAGTTCTTTTTCTTTTTCTTTTTTCCCTCTTCATGTCAATCCCCAACGACCCATTTAATCAGTGTGTTCACATATTGTATAATGTTATCAGTGTAATAAATGTTTCATGCACGGATCTAAGTTTCTGACACATTTATCAATCATGTCATGTTCATGTTTATACTAATCATGCTGTGCCACAAACACGACAAATACAAATTGCAAGCCCTTTGTGTATACAATGTTTTCTTCGCCTAATTCCAAGTTAATTATTCTCCTGTAATTGGATGATTCTATTACTTGTATTGATGGTCTTTCACCAAAGTCTAAATCCCATGCCAAATGCCAGGTCGTTTATGGAGGCGAAAGTTAGACTCCATTAATAAGTGCACAAGGAAAAGAAGAGAAAACAGAAAGGCGCGATATATTAAAGAGCCAACAAAGCTTTTCCTTCTTACAGAGATGTGTTACAAGATTTTTATTCATTTTTCCATCTACTTTCTTTGTCTAGTAATCAAGTTTAGACACTTAAAGTAGAGAAAGTTGCACATTTATCTAAGGAAGCACTATGTCCATTACAAGGATGAACGTCCCACCCTTGTCACCGACCTGCAGGATGAAATAAGTTTGTTCAGGAACTGTAAAGACTCTTGAATACTCTTGATCGTAAATAGAGTAGAATTATGAATCAAAACTGAATAGGCAACAATACCATGACATGAAAACATATGGTAATATGGTAAATAAATTTTTTTTAATCTGCAATTGTTTTGGTAATACTAGTAAAAGGTCGCACGTGCATTGGTATTCATCAAAACCTGCTTCTTGGTTATCAATTCAGAAAGCATATTTAATTTAAGAACTTAAGAAGCTGACACTATAAACTTTATTGTTGTTAAATACTTGAAAAAAAAAAAGTCAACTTTTGGTTTGCATTAACATTAAGTAAACATTGCTTCAAGACGTTTCTTGTACATTTTAAGGAGGACACTTAGAAACGTTAAGAGTATAACAAATACTGATGTCAATAATAGCATTTAATTAATGCATTTAGGGATACAATTTCATTTGTCTTGGCTCCTAACAGTTGGTCCAAATAGATAGATCATTGATGATTTAGGGACACTTAACCTGTATTATGTATGTTTGCACTGTCTGAATTTCTTTAATTATTGGCATATTTGCATGCTAAACGTAACTCTTGAATGATCTCTAATAAAAAGACTCGACTGATATGTATTGTCTATCACTTAGATACAACAAACGGTTAAATTGATAAATATATCTACATACATTTGTCGTTAACTTGATTGACGATTGAAGTAACCTCTCAATCTTTTCACGTAAGATAAATGAGACGTAATATAATATGAGACGAACAACGATAGTGTAATCCCCTCTACCGTTACATGTAAATATAATATCTCAATTACAATCTCTCTCTCTCTCACTCAAGCCTCTAAAGAAAAAGACGTGATGTTTTCACACACTTTCGCCCCCAATCTTCAACAACAAAAAGAAAATCCCTACTCTAATACGTTCCTACTTTCTCTATTTTCCTCCTCACCAAACACATTTGTTCATCACTTTATTACTTTGACAGACTCTGAATCCACATCGAGTCACGTCAAAAAAAAAAAAAAAAATACAAAGAAGGGGAGAAAGAAGAAGAAAACCCCTACATTTTTTTCACTTCTGGCCCATTCTGGTATTGTTTTTCCGACACTCTCTCAAGCAAAACACACAAAATGAAAATATTAAATGAAGTTATCTTCAGATGGGATTATAGTTGAAGGTATCATAAAAGTACCATCAAAATGTTATTACAATATGCACCCATATATGCATATATATACATATGCACAAATTCGCTCTTTTGTTATACCAACATTAAAATATATAAACACCAATAATTGTACAAATACAACCAACACTAATTGTTTATCCTTGGTCAACGCATCAAACCTCTAAAAACATTAAAAGGAGCAGGTGAAGCAACTATCTAAATTTATAGCGTGAAAAAATACAGACAAAAGAAAGATACAATAACAGTCGTATTGTACCTTGGCAGAGTAGGAGTCAATCACAATTGGGGTATGCTCAATGGCCTCACCAACTTTTAGAAATCAATCACAATTAAAACTACCAAACTGCAGCTGCAAAGAGAATGTTTTAAGTCCAAATACCAAGAAATGGGAGCATGGAATTTTTCTTTGAAAAAGTTTTTTGGAACTCAAAAATTAACCGAAGTCAAGGAAATTGATATGTAGTTGCAAATAAAATTAAAAAAGAAATGCCTACATGCGTTTGAAATGAAAACAGGCTGTGTAACTCACAGGCACTCCATGAAAACAAACCCTTGTTTTGGTCACCTTAGAAAAGAACAACCAATGATTGGCATGAATCCAGTATAACAACCAGCTTAATTTTTGGGTTTCACTAATGAATTGTGGTAGCAGCAAGAAAGCAAAACAACAAGGCTAACAGAAATAAGTACTACATACCTGATTAGAAAAGTAGAGATTAGCTACCTGTCTGAATCGCCGGTTTAAGCAAAAACTGTGATCAGGATATCACCAAAATAACATCAGAAGTTGAACAAGAAGGGACTAACAACAACCCACTTAATGATATACATACTAAAGTCTAAAGTCAAATTTGAAGTAGTTTTGCAACCATTAAAATCAGAGAAAAGTATCTCAAAATCCAATATGCCTATCCTGGTGGTAATTCCACATCATATGTTTATGTGGTAAAAGGAGATTATCCAAACGAACTTCCATAAAATCAAACAACATAAAGGCATAAATGATTAAAAAAAAACCCGCAGAAAAAAAGAAACGGAAATCAACTCCTCCTGGCAATAAACGTAGCCCTAAGTCCCTTTAGAGGAAAAAAAAGTCCTAGAAATTATAAAAAAAAAAAAATCGTGGTGAAATTTCAAAACATCAAGAATGTAATAAAACCCCTAAACATACGGTGGAAAATCTGACCTCAAATATGAGGTTACTTTCTTCAATAACTTGAGAGCTCAGAGCTGTACAACATTGTTTTTTTGTTTTGTTCTTTAAAACTGTAAAAAGAGAATTATGAGGTTGAAGAAGAAGCCTGGAGTGGAAGAAAGGTAGGAACCGCGAAGGGGGAAAAAGGGCAGGACTAAAAAAGGCAAGAAATGTAATCGGCTATTAAGACTGTTTGTTTCGATTTTTAAATTAAAATTTAAATTATTTTACTATAATATTTTTTTTATATAAATTTAAATCTTTGTTTAAATATTTTATTTAAATACTCGTGTTAAAGTCACCTAAATGCTCCAAACTTTTTCTTTTGTGCAAAAATGGTTATTGGCAAAAACGACAAAGAAATCAGGTGTTGGAGAATTTAATTTTTGAGAAAAGAAAAGGGCAAAAAGGGAAATAAAAGTTAAACGAATTTGAGGCTTGATGCGTATGTACCACGTTTTCTGTATGTCTTGACACGTTCAAATGTACTCTGCCATCTTTTCTTTTTCTTTTTTTTCCTGAAACGTGAATAGCACGTTGCTCAGACGATGAAGGCCAACTTTGGCAGCAATTAAAAGCCAATGACAATTAAAGTAGTTTGAAAGGCAGGTTAAAGTCGTTGTTTAAAATTATTTTTATTGTGATATATAAAAATTTTATGTTGTAATAATTTTTTTTATTGTTGTTATAATATATATAATTTTTATATTATTTATAATTAAAAAAATGATAAAAATTGTAATTTTTACCACTTATCTAGGCATAAGGCATAGGGTATACAAGCGGTGAAAATTTGATAGAAGAAAAGGACAAAGAAGGCAAAAGATTTTAACAATTAAGAGCTTTTTGAAGAAGCAGGCAACGGTTAAAAAAGGAGATAAAAAAAAAAAAAAGAAACAAGCAGGCAACCATGATGAAGTACAACTGTGTGGTTGTTAGCTTACTCGGCTTTCTATATATACTTATAACCTCTGTTTGACACGGTTCTCACCACAAACTCAGTTATAAACAATGTAAAACTCTCACATGCTACAGTAATAATTTAAAAAATTACTACAGTGTAAAGCTCTCACATGCTACAATAAAAGTGGTTCCCACCACTTTCCAAACACCCCCTATTATAGATTTCTAGTAATTTTAGAAGAATATTACAAAGGTATAAATAAGTTGCCTATTTAAAATAATTCATAAATATTATGTAAATAAAAATTAATAAGTATTGATAAATTGGTGGTTTGGACCTTTTCATTTTAAAGCAAACCATTTATGTGAATTAGTTCAAACTAAATTGAATTCATTGTAATTGGTTTGATTTATTTATTTTATAATCGGTAGGATTTTATTTTATGATGGGAATCAGTTGGAACTCTCAAAATTATAAATAGAATCGATTACTTCTAAATAGACAGTTTAACAATTTCTGATGTATAAACATCTATAATCATAAATTAAGCATCCATTAATCATCATCCTCGTCTAAACTACAGAATTACAATCATAATCCATAAAAATTCATAATCAAGATAATACTAAACATCCAGATCAATATTAATGTAAAAATACTATCTTTCAAGATTTACTTTTTATAAATATCATACATGTTTATTTATAGCACAACTTAACATAAAATATAAATAAAAATATGACAATTTTTTTCATGTGTGACATAATATGTAATTTTCTCTTCATTAATTTTAAAATAAAGGTTATTAGATTTTAACATGTACAAATGCCTAGCCAAGAGCTTACGTTTATCCTCAAAACCGATTGTTCCGAACGAAGCTTACAAGGGTGTTTGACATAGTGGTTAGAACTATAAATACTGTAGCATATGAGAGCTTTACAGTGTAGCATGTGATAGCTTTACACTATAACAATTTTTTTTTTACTGTAGTATGAGAGCTTTACACTGCTTTTAACTGAAAAGTTAGAACCAACTATGTCAAATTGACTATCCAAAGGACGATAAGCAGATGCAGGCGCATCCATTGAAAGAAGAGATCGGGATCCAGCACCATGGGTATTCTCCAGACTGAGCTTGGGTTTTGTTGGCTCCTTTACAAAAACAGTCAATTCCCAAATAAGGCGCCTCTGCGTAGGTCATCCATCAAATCATTGGAGTAGTAGTCCAAGCTTAAAAAACAAAAATGGCCTTAAAGGCAAAGACAAATTTGGATTCAACAAGACATGGATGAATATAATTGCAACTTCAAGTCCATAGAAAATTCCATACTAGGATATGTACAAACTACAAACACATGGCTCATCAACACTCACCACACTAAAGACAGAAAATACCCACCAAACAAGCTCAGCAGAATTAAACTAGATCAATGCTAAACTACATAGGAAATCAAATCTGCTTAGACATCAAATGGGGTTTACTTAACCTTGGATGACTAAGCTAGATATATTCAACCTTCTCTCTTCACTTTGTTAGAAGTCTACTGCTAGCCGAACCTTAAGTTCTCCTCTTATCTTGAGGGAGCAAGAGCAACTGGGCCTTCAATCAGTTTGATTTTCAACTCGATCTCCCCGCATTCGACGTCGCATAGCCTTAACCAAACACTTTGCACCACCTCACCGTTGACACAAGTGATAGAGCTTTCCTTCAGCAGACAGTTGTCGCTATCTGGTACGACCTTCCTAAGTGTCGTTTCGCCAGAGAAGTTCTGCAGAATCTGCTTCAATCTAGCTGCTGAGACCAGCGGTTGAAGGCTGAGGTGTGCGTGTCCCATCTTGTCATCCGTCTTCAAGAGGTCTTTATCGAACACTTCCTAGAGGAGAAAGGCATTTCTTTTTATGTACCACAGAAGCTTAAAATTTGTAATATGCAAGGATATTCATACAAGTTCATCTTAGGAGTTGAAAGCAAACACACGAGGGGAGAAAAAAGCATGGCAAGAGAAAGAAGAAGATCAAGAAGATTGTGGTAGCACTTAAAAATTATTAACTTCATTGTTTGAACTTCAGATTATTCCATAGGGGTAGAATAAGTGGGCTCATGCTTGACATCGACATTTGAACAATTTCCAGCTTCAGGATGACAGAGAGCTTAAAGAAGTAAATTACACGGACATAGTAAAACAATAGACAGATGAAAGCCAAAACAAATAATGTAAGGAAACTAATTAAGGAATTGGGATATAGTACAATTTTAAAATCTTGGAAACTTACCAATTTTAAAACTCCAATAGGTTCTGTTAGCGAGAAAGTCAGCTCTTCGTTCCATACTGGATTAAGACAACTGTTGATAACCTTGGTTTTTGCTGTCTGCAACAGAAGATACAAATAAGTGAGAACAAACTTTAATATCCTTATGGGCTTAGATGAAGATGTTCAATCTTTGTAAGATTTTCAGTAGAAAATGTTGAGAATATGTTCTAATAGACCAACTATGAATAAAGATACAATTCATTTATACAACTATAGTCTTCTACCCGAAGAGAATAAAAAAAAATTCATAAGACTACTGTTGAGTTGTAGAGCCTTATGACCCAATCGCAGAGTTAGCACGCAAATTGACCTTACATTGGGGTACTTTATAAAGCGCATCATAGACTTCAGTCATGTATTTTTCAGTTGTCCTAAATCTACTTATATTGGGGAGCATCCTTTTGGCTGAACCCCAAGGAATGTCATTTCTCCCGTAACGAACTTCATCATAATAAAATTCTGCAGCAGCAGAAAAGTAAATATTATAAATCTTATGCGTGCTTGTTTCATTGTTTTTCTTCGATTTTATTGCTCTCGGCAGTTAAAAATTAGGCGTCTAATTCTTAACAACTACGAAAGACCCTTTTGTTGAGCTTTCAAAAGAGATCGGTTATAGTTATAAAGCTCTGCGAAAGGTATATCCTAAAGTGCAAATGTAACGAAACACGATTCAAAGGAGATTCAAAGGCCAACAGGTTCAACATCCCAGAACAAGAAAACGTGTCCACAATGGGAATTGAGTCAGAGGAAAAATTGATGAAGATTGAAAGTCACCTGATCGGCCAACTTGACTACAACGTAAGGATCACTGCTCTTGAAATCTCGGATCGCCAGTCTTTTCCCTCTCACCACTTCAACTTTTAGCAGCCCCAGTTGCTCCCCCATAATCTGCTTCAAAAATATGCCTTTAGTTCAACTAATCAATTGAAACATCAAACTAGGAAAAACCCAAAATTACGCCAACAAATTTTGCAGAAAAATGAAGTCTATTCCCTTGAAAGAAGAAACTAAAACCCGACACAGCATTGAAATTTTGATAGATAGATAAAAACAAGTCAAAATATTGACCTACTTAAAATATTACCCTAAAAAAATCTCACAAACAAAGTATGAAACTAACAACAAGTGTTCTAATCACCATTTTAAAACCAAAACAAAAAAACAAAAAACTTGGAAATACTTCATCCGTATGCACACATCTATAAAGAGAGAGAGAAACGGAAACGGCTTAAAGTGCAACAAAAACAATAAACAATAAACAATAAAAAAACAAAAATAGAGAAGCTGGTGTTTAGCAACTCAAGCTCCACCATTTCCGATTTAGACTCCAAACAAGATCTAGAACATACACACTAAAAATAATATGAAAAGAACAATAAAAAAAGGACGGGTTTAACGAAACCAGACCCTCCATTCACCAACTCCCTCTTATCAACTGAAAGAAAGCAAACCCAACAAAAAGGAGATATTAAACAAAAGGTTTATTTTTGGAAGCAAAAACAAACGGAGAAATAAAAAGGAGTTGAAAACAGAGGGATGGTGGAAAAATAAACACGCACCGACAACAAAGTTGTTGAGGTTTCGTGGCCTCACTTGCGCGAATGTTTTAATGCAACAAGATTTTTCGATGGCAGAAACTTGTTCGAGGACGGGAAAGTAGAGGTTTTTGAGGATTTTTATACTAGTTTTCTTCGTATAATTCGTACGTCAGCGAATGAATGCAACTGGCACGTGCCTGTACGGACCAACACGGGCTTTGACAAGACCAGTTCGTCTTAACTCTCAGGTTTTTGACCCCAGTGCGGTCCAAACTAACTCTTTGACTCTTTTACCAAGTATACGCGCCTTTCCTTTCATTTTTCATTTTTTTTTTTTTTTACTTTAAAAACTTTATAGCGGTATAAATTTTAAAACAGTTAGATCTAATCAATTTTTTTTTCCACAAATCAGCGATTAAAAAGATAAATGCGTAGGTGATTTTTTTTTTTTTTAGGAAAATGCGCTTTTTGTATGTTAAGTTATATGTGAAAAATCTTGTTTGGTGTTCAAACAGTGAAAGGAATGTGTATTGTAGCCCGGTGGAGTTGGAAGCAATTAGAATTGCAATTTTTTAATTAAACCAAAGTTGAAGGAAGGGAAAGTAATAATAAGAACGAGAAAAAGGGCAAAAGAAAGCAATATATATCTGTGTGTGTGTGGTCGGTGGCCATTGGGAACTGAATACATCAGGTAAGGCGACCCCAGTAAGGTCCATTCCAAATGTGAAAAGGCTATCTCTGACTAAAGCTAAGATCCAAGTGGCTTTAGAATTAACAAATCTTGCCATATTACGTAAAACATTATCAAATAAAGGAAGACATCTTATGGAACACGAGAACGATTATTTTAATTTATATTGCGTTGAACAGGTGCCCATTTCCAAAATACTCATCTGTTACACAAATGACCTCGTCTGATGGACCCTTAAATCAAGTATGTTAAACTACACAAGGAAGTTGTTCAATTTCTGTTTTGACCTGGTCGACCAGCATACTTGATTTGTGGGCAACCTTTTTCCACAATTCTCCTGAATTGATGGTTGTTGAGTAGTCATCCTGTTACATACCAATTAATAGTTATCCGTTGCCCATTTCCTGATTATTTATCGACAAAGCAGCGACCAATGAATTTCTATTCAATTCAAGGCCTTCTCAAAATAAAATAATAATAATAATAATAAATAAATAAATAAACCAAACTACATGTGCTTTGCACAAAGTATATTAGAATTCCACATTGCCAACACCACTCTGCTATTATCTTTCTACATTGGTTAGAAAGAAGCATATGCAACACATAGCATGGATACAGCAACCAATAGACGAAAGGAGGCAAAAGTATCAAGTATCAACCTTGATGGATGTTAGAATTTAATCATGAATAAACAACATATAATTAACTTTCCCCACGTATAGCTGTACATTGTAGACGATGGATTTATCGGTTATAAGAAGATTCACTAGGGTGTGTCAAAACCTACCATCTACCACTAATCATGTCCCGACATTGCTACACGCACTAACACTTGCCTACCTAAAACGTAGGACTGTCTACTGTTATTTTTACAATCTACAAGGGGCCTCCGGGGGGTTACAGCTTGGTACATTTATTCTTGTTTTCGGGCAGTTGAACAACATTCACCGTCCTCAAGTCTCCAAGCCAAACAACGAACTCAACAGGTACTGAAATCTGCCACAATACTACAGCTTTGTAAGGTTGATTTTGTACGGCGGAAGAACTGCTCTACCGCGCACACTTTGAGCCTTTCTTTCCCACTCGATGCTTCCATTTGCTCTGCATTTAGGAAAAAGATCAGAAGGAAGAAGGAAGAAAAAAGAAGATAAAGGCAGCTATATTGCAGCATGAAATCCTCGCAAGTTCGCTACAAGGCTGGAGACACGTACCAAAGGCTCATCATCAGAAATTTCAGCATTCCTAGCAACAGACTCTCTCTGGGCTTTCTTCAGTTTCAAGGGACTACTCCCGACATCATTTGTTTCTTGATTATCTTCAGGACCTGATTTCTCTCTCTCTTCAGCCTGTTCTCCATGGATATCTTCAGAATCCAAATTATCTTCCTCTTTAGCCTGTTCTTCTTGAATATCCTCGGCATCTGAGTTGTCTTCCTCTTTAGCCAGATCGCCTTGAATATCTTCAGTATCTGAGTTGTCTTCCTCTTCGGCCTGCTTACCTTGAATACCTTCAGAGTCTGCTTTCTCTTCTCCTGTAGCCTGCTCCCCTGAGGCTTGATTAGATTCATCATCGTGATCCTCTTCTGCATGTTGCTTCTCTTCACTTTTCCGAGCATCTTGTGGGTTTCTCTCCGCTTCTTCATCAGGCCTCACTCCAGTATCAGGTTTCTCTTCATCAGGCTCCTCCATAATATCATCGCTTTCCTCCTTATCAGTCAACCGTTTTCTCTTGGACACTGACTTGGCCTTGTTGTCAGATTCCCCCTCATCAGTTGAGTTCTCATCCATTTTCTCATCATGCTCCCCCTCCGAACTACCTGGAAACAATAAAGAAAACTGTTACGAAAATGGCTCCACGTAGCAGTCGGTCAAGTTTCATGCAGCAGAACAACCTACTAAGTCTTAAGCAGACCTTGATGATCAAATGCACCATATATAATTGTTGAGGCTCTATACCTGAGTTCATTTCATCAACTTTCGATTTCATGGTGGGCTCAAGATCCGATGCATCTGAATCCTCTTTTTCCTCCGATTCATATTTATTACTTTTGGATGCGCCCTTTCTCCCCGAGTTAGCTTTTTTGGGTGTTCTTTTCTTTTTATCTCTACAAAACCAAAGATCACTCTATAAGCAGAAAATGTGAGAAGCAAAACCATAGAGCAGCAGCGGCGGCAACTTATTACTCACGCCTTAATTGCTTTCTTTTTTTGTCCTAAGCCACCAAAATTTTTTGTTTTGCCAGGTGATCTGCAAAACATTCGAGTGAGAAAGGAAGATGGCATATATGGAAAAATAAATTCAGTACTTTCTAATTTCTATACAATCAGCACCTACTAGCATCATCACCATGAAACCAGTATGTGCAGAGGGGCACAGAAAGCAGATCTCTAAAACGGTTATACCAAATATTGAAGAAATGTGCATTATGCATTAAAAGAAAAACTTACATATCTTTTGCGAGGGAACTCTTTGATGAATTCACTTTCTGTAGATTAAGGTAGGGTGGTCAATGTTGAGTCATGATCCATAGCTCTAATAAATAAAAAATAAAAAAAAATAAAAAAAGGCAGTGACGAGAATCTTAGACCTTTGTTGGCTTGCGACTATTGTCAATAAGCTCCCATCGCTCTTTTTCCAGACGAAGTACTTCAACATCTCCATCATCATATAACACCTTCAACAAAAGATTGAAGTGTAGAAACTAATTTAAAAAACTCAAAATAAAAATTTGGAATCACTTGATCTAATCAAAGGGAGATGTGGGAGGCTAAAACGTGAAACTTACCACATGCTTCTTTTTCATGGTGTCATATGACTTCACCGTGCCTTCATAAAATCTGTAAATTTTCAGCAACAAAACCAATCAATATTTGGTGTTTCAATTACTTATATACGATTAATTATGAAAATAAAACAAATCAAAGATTAGGTTTTAATTATTAACATCAGTTAATCATTAAACAAATCAAAACTTTTTACTGAAAAATAAATTTATTGACACTTGCATAAGGTAAATGGAAGAGAGAAAGGTTCAGAAAATTTTGTTTCATCTGTTGGATGGTTGGTATTTCCTAAATTAACAGTTTCAATGTTTTAGCTTTTATTTTTATACCAGTTTACCAAAGAAAAAAAAAATTCTGTCGATCTTTTCTCCCCATTCATTATGAGCGAACTTACTGCTTATCCATAGGCCACCAAACTTTTATTCTGCAGCCAATTAAGTCTTCAATATCTTTTCCACTATCCTGAAATTTGCACCGAGGATGAGGAAAAAAATCAGGTTAAAGGATGCTACAGTAAATTCTAAATAATTATAAGGGTAACCAACAGACTTTTTTTTTGGCCTGCTAAAGAGCAACCAATATAGACTTGCGCAAGATACAATAAGAACATTACTATAGATGTAGGTACATATACAGCCTACACATGCACACACACGTGACGTGATATACGTGTATAGTCAGGAACAAAGAAGATTGGTGACAACTGTTATCATGGTTTGGCATAATACATGCATGATACACCTTAAAATGCCAAATCTGAAAGTTGTATTTTCATAAGCGCCAAATCAATATACATTTATGAGACAACTAATATTGCTTAAGAAAGATGTATACCTTTGCCAAACCCGAAATGCTTTTTCTTTTCCACTTCTTCGCGGATCCCACAGAAACCTGGGTATCATTATCCGTGTCAATCTTGCCAGTTTCCGTTTTCACATTTGGCTTCTGCAAGAGTAAGAGAAAAGCAATTGATATCTACTACAAACAAAAAGCATAAAACCGGGTAGCATACAAATCCAGAAAAGACTGTTAATAAGCAGAGGAGCCCACCTCTTGGTCACTGGCCTCTTCAACTTCATCTTCCTCGTCGTTACGATTCCGATCCAAACCTTTCCCTTTGCTTTTCGATGATGAGGTAGCATTCTTTTGAAAACGTGGTGTCAACAAATCCGACTTGTTGCTCCCAGCAAGCTTTCTCTGCATAGGCATTTTATAATCAAGATCAGGAAAAATCTCAGGTACCATATCAATATATTGAACCGTGTAAGCTCTTACTTGAGGTAAATCATCCCCAGCATCTGCCAATAGGGCTTTAGAAGTTCTACCTGGTACTCTTTGACCAGATATTGACCTTTTCCGTTTCGGAACTGAAACAGAAGTCTCATCACTAGCTTTTCTTTTTTCACCTTTTCGGTGCTTTAGATCAAGCCTTGATTTCTTACTCGGGGAATGTTCATGACCATTGCTTGATGCAAACTTGCTAGATTTCCCCAAGTTATCCAAATTTATTTCTCTCACCATTTTTAAGATATCAACATCATTTTCAGTATTTCCTGTTTCAGCCGATGTAAGCTTGTCCTTTTTCGACTTTTTGCCCTTGGCGCTATAAGATCTTATGTGCTTGACCATTTTCCCCAAATGAACTTCCTTTCCATTCATTTCACTTTGTTTTAAAATCCCATCTTCAGCCATTTCTGAGTCAATCTGTTGTAAAACCAGAAATGGAACAAAAAGAATAGCAGCAAAGGAAATAAGAAAAGAATCACAAGTTAGTCAATCATGGAAAACAGAACATAAATAAGATATTATAATGAATCTTGAGACGTCGTTAAGCAGCATAACATACTGTCTCTCTGGTTTCAAGCTTAAGCGATTCGAAGTGTGTCAGAGCACTGTCGTCAACCAGCCATGTTTGCCCTTCAGCCTACCATAGACATCCAATTCATTAATCCAAATCTAATTTCATCATGGAGCAGCGGACAAGTTCAATAAATACTAAACCACTAAGCAAAAGGTATACATGTACAGCCATATCAAAATTATATCTGGGTACACTATAACTGACCACAGACTCATCCCCTTCTTTCTTCTCGTATGGTTTGTACATCATTGGAGGTAAGGGAACTGATGCAGTCGGCCCTTGAACTTGATACTCCTTTGGAGCTAAGCGCTTAATAATTGACAACCCGAGGTCACAAAGAGCACGTGAGTTCTGAAAAATTCAACAAAACACAAGTAAGCCTGAGTTTTGTTCTCTTATCTGCAATTCCGCCTTTTTTTGCTTCTAACTTTCTTTTTTTAAAAAAAAAAAAAATTCACAATCAATATGGAGAGGGATAATTTAGCACCAACCTTTGACTTTGCGGCATCAACTATGTCTTCAGATTGTTTAATACTCTGAAAGATGGACATTACTGCAAAAATGGTCTCTTTTAACACGTTGCTACTAGCTTCGGATTTAGCATCTTCGTCTCTATGCACCATCATAGAAAGAATCAAGTACAATTGCCTGAAATTTTCAGAAAGAACTGGTTGCTTTAAGAAAAATAATCCAAATACCAAAGTATATGCAGTAACTCACCCTAATTTTGTAAACAGAGGTGGGGTCCTAACATTCATGACCCTACCATATCTCTAATTGGTTGCTTTCTGGTCAGATATCAGTTACAATGGAATAAAAAAATAAATAAATGAATAAATAAAACATTCCAAGGGAGAGAGTTCTTTTTTTTTCCTTCTTTTTGATGAAAAGGGAGAGAGTTCTAACTGTAAGTGTAATACGAAAAACCTAACTCCTGTTATGTTAGCGTACATTGGACAACATAAACACCAAGCAAAATATTAGTGCTCTCTTCCTCTTTCCGCTCTTCCTCTTTCCCAATCACATTTGGACATACACAGGGTACGAAAGATACCACGTGAAAGATATTCAGAAAAACGTTTAAAAAGAAAGAAAGGAAGGAAGGAAGGAAGGAAGGAACATGATATACCGGTATAGTACTTCAAAAGCTTGGACATCCTTGCATTCATCAACGTTGGGGCATGAATGATGAGCAAGAAAGTGGACCAAGTATGGAAGAATGTATTCAGGATAAGCTGTCGAGGAATTTGCATCACTTTGAACAGAGAGTTGCCGTGCCCTTGTTTGTTGATACATCTGAATAATATCAGCTAGGTTCTGTTTCTCCTGTCATTTCCGTCAGGAATAAAAATTATTTCATAAAGGATCATGCATGGGTAAATGACTACCCAAAAGTTTTGAAAAAATACCTCTTGAAAGTCAGATGGCTCAAATCCAAAAATATTAAACAAGAAAGCACATGCATATTTTCCATCCAAAAGCCGATCCTTTATGTAGTGGTGGACTTTGCTCAGAAATTCTTTCTTAGCTTCAGGGAAATTAATCTGCAAAACCAAGATATAATAATTAAGTGCTTGTAACCAGCTTGTTAATTGCAAGAGGATGACAGTGAAGTAGCTATCTAAAAATATGAAAAAATAAAATAACTAAATTGTAAACACTACAAAGAAAAATCATTAGGGGCCCCACCTCTGACGTCCTCAAGGTTAAGTAGAAGATGTCAAGAGGTATTTTATCATCCCAGATCTTTGACAGACGAATGACTGCCTTTGCAGAAGCTAGCCGCAGATGGGCCTTGTCAACTGAACTGCAAATGGCAATAAATTGTACATAAAGTTTCAAGCTACAAACCACAGGCAATAATTTTGAACAAAATTTATAAATCAAATAAAAAATAACGTATTTCAGTACATTACCTTGATTCTATATCTTTTGACATTTCTCCGAATGAAAGTATGTTCCGGAGAATTTCAAGAAGACCATGAATATTAGGACGAACATTCGCATCTTTGACAGGCAAGTAGCTATTGACCAATGTCTTAATCCCAAATATCTGCCACCGAAAGGAAGGAGAGAAAATATTATGGTCCAACACAATGCAAGGACTCGTTAAAATAAAGCCTAACAGTATAGGGTCAAACCACATAAGCATAAATGTTCCTAGATCTTATTTGATCTTTTCTATTATGTCCAGACAAATACAACAGCTAAAGCAAAACCCTCCCAAAAATTATCAACCTTTAACAAACAAACTTCGCTTCTTTCGTCCCAAGATGTCTTCTTTCCACCTTCTTCTTTCTGCAAGAATAGAATGGGAATGGATTAGAACTAATCCAAATAAAATCATAAATGAAAGATATATCATGCGTCTAATTATTTTAGGCAGGCATACGTCATTGCACTTCAAGATCTTATTGATTATGAAGTCTTCAACTTCACTCTCTCTGGTTTCATAAACGGGCATTGCAGTTTGTGCTATACAACCCAGCGATTGTAGGACAGCGGGCAACTGTGTCTTCTCCTCCAACAAATCCACAAGCCGCTGCAAATTGAGCAACATGATGTTTTTTTAGAAGCCCACCATGGATAAAGAAATTGTACAGAATTGAAGAATTCCACCATGACTCGTGTAATAACAAATATAGAAGAACCTTGTAAAGAACAGAAAGTGACTTAAGTCCATCATCCTTTGTTATTGCTGCAAGGGCATGTACAGCATACTTTGCCTGCCTTCGACTGCCTTCTAAACATACTCTCTCCAGCATAAGGTCTATGGAACTGCAAGCAAGCAACAATATATAAGCACTTACACTAGCAAATGACTCATGATTAAACAATACCACAAATCAGACCTTGTTGAAACAGCTAGTTGTTCTCGAATGGTACCACCAGCCTTTGCTAAAACATGCAAGACACCTTCTTTTATAATTTCATCGCCATCTTTAAGAAAATTTATGAGTTGGTCTTCTGCACCACTTAGTAGCATTGGGCTGAAGCGTGCAAGAATCTGAAAATTAGTCAATACAAGATTAAATCTACTTTTGAGAAAACAAAGGGTAAGATATAAACTTTATAGCTACAAAGCAGCAAACTCATTCTAAGGCCAAAAAGAGAGAGAGAAAGAGGACATGTTGAAACACTAAAGGGATCTCGCTTTAAAATGTATTTAACCCACAAAATGCAATAATTTTCTACCCTACGTAGGAAACCATCACAGGCAAGCATAGAAGAAGATGGCACATAGTTGTTGATCAGAAACCGAGAAAATGCATGATACAAAGAACATATATAGAGAAAAAAACAAATTACACAACTAATTGCAAGCAAAAGAAGGTGCAAAAGATAGAGACTAGAACACTACAAGCAAGCTTCTTTATGCTCTTGTGGTAAATGAAAAGAGATGCAGGAGCGATGTGCTCTTACCACAAGTATATTCATGCATGATGAGGTATACAGTGAATTTTCAATAGATTTTTGAGCGGCAACCTCCAGAAGAAGTTCCTTCACATGCTCCTTGTCGAAAAGTAGATAAGAACTCTTCAAAGAGAGAGTGCTAAGAAAATCGTACAACCGGTGCTTCTCACCAAGAATCTTAAGCAAATCATCCTGCAAAAAGGAATGAAAAAACTTGTAAGGCAACAATTTTTTATCTTGTAGTGAAAGTAAGGCAGGCACCAAAAAAAAAAAAAAGGAACGTAATCCGCCAGTTTCAATTTTGAAAATTGTGGTAAAGGGAGCAATCCTTTCCAGTTTTCATTATCAAAGTCGATTTGGAATCAATAGACACATGTTTCTCATCTAATTGAATCAAATTATCCAACCGTCAATTTAAACTGCTGCATTTGCCATTTGAATATAATTTACTCTAAAATGTTGAACCATTATTCTTTCTTACCCGAGAAGTACAAGCTTGATGGAAGCTAGTATTTGGATCCACAAGACTCGTGAGAATCTTCCAGATGTTAGCATCTTTCAACTGATCAAGAATCTGAAAATTCTCTTCAGCCTTTATTGGGTCAGCAAATGATCGTGACATCATACGGAAGCAATAAAGAACTTTTTTTTGGATCTCCGGACCATCACTGTCCTGCATTTAAATGAGAATCATAAACTTTCCTTTTCATAGCGTTTCTAATAGTCTTTTTCTGATATCTAACATTTTTCGAACCTGATACATCTGCCTGAGAGACAGATACCTCTGCATCTCTTGCTGTAACCTGCAACCCAAGAGGAAACCTCCTGAAAATCAGTTTATAATTCATCGAAGACCACAAGTGAAAGTGTGAAGGCTGATCAAAGGTTGCAGCCTGGCGAGGCATTTACATTATACCTTTGCTTCTGCTCCAGAATCTTCTCAAGAGCCTTTACCTCAACTTTATCAAATCCTGAGAAGACTCTTGCCCAATGTTGAACTTTATCTTTGATTGAAAATTCAGTTGGGAACAGCAATCCACAAAGAACAGATTCAATTGTATCAGATCTGCATAATGAAGTATTCAAAACATGAAAATCCAATCATTCAGAACTTAAATAAGGAAGGAGAAAAATTCGGAGATTCTGGACGTACAACTTGGCAATAAATCTAAAGTTTCAAAATTAATTAAATTCCTGAGCAAAAAAGAAGCCTTAACCATCCAGCTTTCTTTCTTGTTGATGTCTATGATCCATAAAAGAGCAACAAAAAGAAAATGATATTTGAAGCCTACTAATATTGGTACCATGGACTGCACAAACTTTAAGGTTTTACCTGAAATCTTTGTCATAAAAACATCTCAAAATCTTTCCAGGAATCCAATCAAATTCATTATTCTTGATTGACCCGTCAGCACACTTCATGCAATAGACCCTGTAAATCTCAGCTAACTTCTCCATGGTATATTTTTTAACAAGTAGCTGAAGATTTGGATGGCAGGAAAAGTAAGATAGGTAGCCATCAGCAGAAGGGCAAAATCAAATGAGAAAAACAGCACGTTAATTATTTACCGATTTGTCACGAAGACGTTCAGCAACAAGTTTCACCGTTTCCAACGGAATGGAACTCAAATCATGGCATGCCACATCGCAAATAACAGCAACAACTTGCTTTCTTACTTTTTCATCGAAGTCCAGCAGCCGGTCGCAGAGTGCAGCTATAAATTTTTAACCAAATACAGTTAGAATAGAGCAATACACCAATAGATCTGTACAACATTAAAGGCACTTACAAATAATTTGGGGAACTTCAGCTTTGGAAGCATTTGACAACAGACAGCTCTTCACATGTTCGAGGACCGACATCCTAACAGTAACAACTCTATCGGTCAACCTCTTCAAAAACTCAGAAAAGATTGGCTGAAAGGCCTCAGAGATAGTGGAGCCCGGTAAAGCAAATAGGTCACCAACTAAGCCAACTGCCTTGAGACGAGTATCTAGCTGGTCAGACTGCAAACATTGAAAGTTCTAACTGAGAAACAATTCAGTAAAAGCTCACAAATCTTCAGAGAATGACATATACAAAGATGATTTAGCGTTTGATGAATCTTTAAGAAGGCAGTATACTACACATTCAGAAACAAACATCAGCCTGAAGATAACATGTTCAAAAGAAGAGGTAAAATAACAGCACATTTAGAATCAGGATATAAGCAATTTGCTACCTTGCTGCCTTTAAACACAAATTTGACCAAATAGACAGCAAAGGAAAGGGAACAAAAATCACGTTTAACATTACAAACTTTGATTTAACAAAACTAAGATCCTGAAATAATCAGCAGAAACAACTTCATGTCAGGAAACACAGATCATTATAGCAACATGTAGAAAAGGAAAAAAAACAAAAAATAAAAGACAATATATAAACCATGAATCAGTATTTACCAGTAGTTCTCCCGTTAGGTATGGTGCAACACCTGTAATAATCTGGGGAGCACAACGGTATACATCGTAAATGACTTCATGGTAATCAATCTGATACTTTATTGACTTGCTATCTCCTGACATTGACGATATAAGGAACTGCTTGATATCAGCTTCAAGTTTTGCTGCACATTGTTCTATAACATTCATAGCAAGCCTCCTTGCAGCCATACTAACATCCTGGTATTAAAATTTCACGAAGTCAATTGAAAAATAATATGAGAGTAGGGGTAACTCAGTGCGTGACTATAATATATAAATAGTACACCTATAACAAAAAAGAAGAAGATAGAAAGAGATCCTTACACTTTTATAGCGACCCAATACAGACAATAAAATAAATAAGAGATCCTCTCGTATTTCCTCACTGTCCTCTAAAAGAACGATCATGATGGTCTGCATCGACGAAAGAACACTTTCCGGATGATCATCACTGCATGTCCCAGAAATTTTTACAGTATGGTTATTAACTAACCAAACAGATGTAAATAAATGCATGAAAGAGAACGCCCCTCATATGCACACCAATCACCAAAGTCATTAGGGAAGAAGTAACTATTATGTATTATCCACTAGTAAAACCAACCAGAATGATATAACCAAAGAGATAGAGCTTCCATTTTGACAGTTCCTGTTTCCTATATCAACTTCTTCCACAAGCTTTTCACTCTCACATTTTAAATAGGTAGAGAAATCCTAAGTTATTTTCTTGTTAAGATTCTAAAAATCCAACTAAGACAGATTGATCAAGCATCTGATTCACAAAATGCTTTAAAAAAAAGAACAGAAAAAAGCAAATAGAGAAATATTGGTTGATGGCCTTTTTAATGCCTACATTACACAAATGTCCCTAGATTTGCTGAATTAAATAAAATGTCCATTTAAAAAAATGACTTTCCCAAATAGATGTCTCCATGGACACAAATTTCACCAACTCATCTAAAGAACCTAAATGATACCTCAGAACAGTCATCTCTCTATAGACAAACTATACTTTAACCGACTAAAACCAAACGTCCAACCCACTTAATGACCATGATTATGAACAATGGCGTCAATTATCAGACTTTATATGAAGTATTGTTATAATTTGATGGTGGAAAAAAGTATAACCGTCCAAGACGATAGGGCTTTAGACCAGACTTTTTGCAGAAATAAGTATCAAATTACTTTCAAGACAGGACACATTCCTGGTATATTCCTAAATGTCTTTAAGTTAAAGAGTAGAAGAACAAAACATACCTGGCAACAGCAAGAAACGTACTGAACATTTCATTCACCAGATCATAACATTCAAGATCCAACATTACAACGCAAGATCTATACTTCGCAAGGGTTTCCAAAATGACAACCCTCCTGCTAAATGATGGACCACTTGTGTCGCGTAATCCATCAAAAGTGCCAACAATCAAATGAAAGATATCCTGCAAACAAATCCAACTCAAGTTATGTGGAAGATTTCAGAACCCTAGGGATGAGAAGAAACATGAACGATCATATCCATAAATTAGTCCACTTTTGCCTAAGAAATGCACCTTTAGAACATCGTCACTGTAAGGAGCTTCAGGTGCAGTAATTCTTGTAATCTCACATACACATGTTGCAACTAAAAGCTTAACATCCCTATCTTGATGCTTCAGCAGTTCTGGCTTGACAACTGCATCGAGGAAAGGCTGCATTGACTCTAACATTGATGCAGATGGTGATTGGTCCAACTCAGAAAGACATGTTGCAGCTTGCTGCAATTGGAAAAAAAATAAGCCAAAAATATTACCAAGTAGCCAAGATCTTAACTTTACAGGGAAATTACTTATATATTCTTCTTTATAAGATTGAGGAAATACACAATGTTTTATGGACCAAATTTAGGCATCATCCACATTTATATCTTGAAAGTTCTAGGACATCAAATTAAAACCCCCTCACAAGTCACAGCTAATTTGCTTAGCACGGATTAGTAAACTGGTTTCTAGAAACAATACAACGCAAAAAGGGCATTTTTTTCTCGTCATTTTTCAGCTTCTTCAGCAGGCAGACAAAATATTAGTTTATGAAAAGCAAACCACCCCTAAAGTAACAGAAATCAAAATTCAAAACTTAAAAAAAAAATAAAATCATAGGGAATAACGAACCAACTTGATTCATAACCAAAATGGAAAAAAGACATTCTTTCGGACAGTGCCGTAATATAATCCCAGCTCAGTATAAACCTCCTTACGAACACCAAATTTACCAAAATTGAAATCCCTAACCAGGCAAATTGAACTTGCTAAATACTCCCGCCTATCTTCGGCAATCAAAATTGAATTTGAATTGTAAATCTCAACAAAATTTTCGACCTTTAACTCCAAAAGAACAGAAACGTTTGCCAGCTAAAACCCTAATTCAACTATTTCGCTTACTTACTGGAGCGGAGAAATTCGGTCTCCGAGGGAAACTTTGAAGAGGAGAAGAGAGATTAGGAAAGAAAAATTAGCTCAAGAAAACTCATTACTTTCCAAGGAATTCCTTCGAGTACTGAAAATTAAATTTTGACGGAAACCAAACAGAAGCTAACTGAAATAACTACCCGAACCAGAGCGTGAAATTCTCGGCCAAAAAAAGAAACAAAGTTTGACAATTGATTCAGAAACAGCTCGAAGAGGAAGCAAAAGTTGACAATTTGAGAAAATGGCGAACCTTTAAGAGCTTGACGAGAGCGTCTTTGGTGGAAGGAAGGTTCTCGAGCTTGGATCCCACCTCCCTGAGCTGCTGCTCAAGCTTCTGAGCCATTTTCTTCGTCGAACTAACGGCGTCGTTTCAGAACTCAGAAGCTCTCTCGCTCATCTGGTCGACGAGGGTTGAGGAAGTTTGAAAGTCCGCGAGCGATAGAGAGAGAATTAGAGAGAGAAAGAGAACCTGGGTTTTCTCTGTTATTTTTCTCTTTTTTTTTTTCTTTTTTCTTTTCTTGGTTCGGGTTTCACTTCTCCTCTCTCACCCAAAAAAAAGGGCTTTTCAAACAGCAAAACGAAATGAGCAGCAAATGAAGCGAAATTGCACGGATTTGCACATGTCTATATCCCCGAGTGTTTTGATAGATTTTTTATACTTGGTTTTGATTCGCTGGTAGCCATGTTTTTATCTTCAATTCTGCGAGCTTTGTATTTGTGCATTTGGCTTGATTTTTTCTTTCTTTCCATTTGAACCCTCCTATAAAGAGATTTTAAGTTAGCCTCTATTTGAGAAGACAATTAGAACCAATTATTAAAATTAGTTTTTTTGTTTAAATTTTATGAGAAAAAACAATATCCTTTGCCAAATAGACTTTTAATTAAGCCCCTAATTTGAAATTGGTTCATCTAGGTATCTCATCTGTATCCTACTAATTGCTTGTGTTTGACAAACCATCTACAATGTAAAGCTCTCACATGTTAGTGTAAAGCTGTTACATGCTACAGTATTTTACATATTTTTTAAGTTTAAGTTTATTTACTAAACACCCTAACATCTGTTTATTTAGTTCAAGATTAGCTTATATGTCCACTGATATTTTATACGGTCAGTTGATTATTATAATTTTTTGGAAGAAAAAGGGATAAAATGCTGGATTGGTCCCCCAATCTTTTAAGAAAGTGAGATTTTGATCCTCAATCTTTTTTTATTTTTTGGTCCCTAACCTTTCATTTTAGTTGTTGAGGGACCATTTTAACTAACTTCAATTAACTTTTTTGTCACATGTCCTACACACGATATCCTTAGTAAGGGCATTTCAGTAAAATACAATATTTTTAAAGATATTAAAATAAAAACATATGTCTTTAAAGAATTAAAATTAAAATTTAAAAAATACAACAACATGTCTCTATCTCGACAGGGAAGCTCCCGCCATGGAAGGGGGGGGCTAATGGGGGTGGCGGCGATAGAGTGAGGGGATGCGACAGGAATGGGCACTAAGGCATAGGGGTTGCAGGGGCTTCGGTGGACGCATTGGGGTTGCAGGGGCGATGGGTGGGCTTAGTGCGATAGGATGGCAGGTGGGGGCTAGGCTAGACACCATCTTTTGCCGTAGGGGGCCCAATGGGGTTTGGGAGCTCCAAGAGGGGCAATAGCGTACGGGGGATTGCCAGTTGGCGTTGGGGTGGTTGAGCGCTTTGGTGGGTCCTTGGCATGGGAGAGAGGCGGTGGGCAGGGGTAGGCCTAACAGGAGAAGAGAGAATGGAATAAGAGAAAAGTAGAGAGAAAGAAAATAGGGGAAATTTGAAATTTTTGATTTTTTGAGTTTTTGTTTTCCTTTTATTTTTTGCTCATTTTTAATTATTTTGGGTAAAAATCAAACCAATGTTTGTGACTTAATGTTTTTAAATCAATGGTGGTGATTTATCTTTAATTTTTTAATCTATCCATTATTTTTAGAGTAATTCAATAATTTTAATTACAAAAACGATATCTAATCATTTTAACGGTCAAACGTAATGATATGACCGTTAAAATGGTTCCTCAACAACTCAAATAAAAGGTTGAGGGCCAAAATAAAAAATGAAAAAAAGGTTAAGTACCAATCTAACAATTTACCAAAAAAGGCATTTTTTTATTGGTTCCTAGCAAATTCAAATCTTTTGTTACCGTAAAAATTTTAAATCTCATATTTACTTTGATTAAACTTCGTGCAAAATGCAATTCGCACACGTATAGTATATATGCAAAACAGAATCTTATTAGATTCATAAACTTTGAGCTATATAGACATAAAAATATCGAAGGTTTTTTTTGTTTTTGAATTAAAAGGCTTGTGTTATTTATAAGGGCATTTGGAAGTGGGTTGAAATCGAAGTTTGAACTAAAATAACATTGTAACAATTCAATTTTTTTAATCAAAAAAGATAGTAATTTTATAGCAAATTTGGTTCGAAGTAAAACTTATAGTTGAAACCAAAGTTCTCAAACACTATAAATTGAATAATTAAAATTTTAGCAGAAAAAAATATTGTAAACAACATGTAGAATTAATCGAGACATTTCTTCTAACCAAATAAGTTCAATGAGTAGCTTTATTAGTTGCTTTGTGTGTACACGGATAAATTTCTTTCTTAAACAAAAGAGGGGAAAACCCCAATATCTACCTGACTGCAGTATTGTTTTAAGAGTGTTTGATATTTTCGGTTTTAATTAAAACTTTTGTGTTCTGGTGTAAAGTTTTCACATACTACAATAAATAAAAAGTAAAATACAATATAAAGGTCTCACATATTAAAATAATTTTAACTAAAAATGATTTGAACCAATACTTCCAGATACTAAATTAGTTGAGCAACAGCACCTTACATTCATTAGCAAATCTTTACGCTGCACGTACAATATTTGTGAGCACGTGGAAAATGTTTCAAGACTAATATCTTCATTACAAGCAAATAACACTTCCAAAATTATAACTCAAAAGTCAATCCTTATGTTGACCAGATAAGACTACTAAAAACCTCAGGCCGTGTTTGCACGCCAAATTCAGACTCCTGTTAGAATAATTTATCTTAATCTCACTTTTGTGACATATTGACTAAATAAATTGGTCTTTAAATAAAGTATAATTCTTCATTTGTGGTATTAGTGATCCCTTAAAAAAGTGGGATCTTATGGACTAGATTGCAATGTTTCTCAATTCATATTCTAGTCTTCGTTGCAAGCCCAATTAATAGAGTGTTTAGCATAGTGTTTAGAATTATTGTTCAAAACTGTAAACATTATAACGTATGAAAGTTTTATATTGTAACAATTTTTTTGCTTTTACTGTAAAATATGAGAGTTTTAGTCTATTTCTAACTGAAAAATTAATTAAAATCAACTAATATCAAACAGGTTTTGTTGCCCTCACTCTCAGAGCTCTTGGTCGCCACCCCTATGAGATCTTTGTCGCATGTTGCAACCCAACCTCCACCCCTGGTGCCATGAAACCCAGCCTCCACCTCCACAGGCGGTTGTGAAACCAAACCTTTTCTCCCACGGTCATCGTGAAAACCCAGACTCACCACTTTAGTAGCGAAACCAAGGCACACATTCTTCCACAAAACCAAAGGTCTATGTACTCCGAAATTTATATTCGTTATCATGTATAAGATTTTTATTTTTTAAAAATATTGTTAAAACGTGTAATTCTTTGATCTTTAAGAAATAATAGACAATGTACTTAAATATATATATTTTGTAATAGAAATTAATTTTTCAATTGAAACTTTTTCTTTATTCAGGAAATGGATGTTGTCATCAATTAAATTGTTATTTTTATTAAAATTAATTCCTCATAGTTATATCTAGAAAACACGAACTTAAATAAACAACTGGTTCTACCAATAAACTTACATAAAATGTTGAGAAAGAAGTGTACACCAAATTTAAAAAACAGGCACTCAAAAAGAATCAACGAGTGAGCACACACATAACCCTTTAATTGAATTCTACAATTGATAATTTTTTTCCATCTCTTAAAATCGGAAATCTCATATCATTAAGACCACACAAAAAGCACAACGAAACAAATATAATAATTAGAAAACACAATCAAACACTACAAATTGGGATAAATCAGGACAACACAATTTTGGCATTTAAAATTTCACATATCAAATTAATGACAATAATTGGAGGTTGATGCCGAGAAACTAATATAGGGTCTTGATTGTTTCTTCTATGGCTTCGTATTGTATCATCAAAGTGTCAAAATGAATGGAGGCGAGATGTGGATCATCAGATACTTTATTCATTTGAGTAAAAAAAAAGTTAGATGCCAAAAACATTTAAAAGGTGTTCGGTAAAAGTGGTCTAAATTATTTTTTTAGTTATAAATAATATAAAGCTCTTATATGCTACAATAATAATAAAAAATTACTACAGTATAAAAGTAAAAATAATTTTAACTATCCTTACTGAACACTTTATTAAAAAATATATATTTATTTAGTCTATTTAATTGTAGTAGTATAGGATTTAATACGCAAGGTGTAAACGTCACTAATTGATCACGTGTGTGCTCTTTTTTTAATGTAGCAGAGGCTCCGCATGTGACGCAAATAGAATGACTGACTACCAAAATTGACCTATTGTTTCTGTTCAATAACGCTGATGCCGTCTGGAGTTTTTTCAGCAAGGAAGTCACGTGCAATTTGCACAGTGAACTGCGAGGGCCTGACCGGCTGGCAGAGGCGTTATTGGAATCGCCACATGGCATTTGGCAGTTGGTGGCGCTTTTTCCTTTTTTCTTGTTAAAATAAACATTAGCATGTTAATGGAAAAACTAACACTGTGTTTGATGAGGCTTGTTAGAACAAGTTTTTAGTTAAAAAATAATATAAAATTTTTATATGTTAAAATAGAAGGTAAAAAATTATTATAGTATAAATTTTTTATATATTATAATATTTTGTACTAAAAATTTGGCTTTAACTTTATTTTGTCAAATATCTTATAAAAAAGATAAAAAAGTAAAAAAAAAACATTTCGAAAGATTATAAGGAAAAAAAGTTTCAGAAAACAAAAATAAAAAATAAAAAACATATCATATAGGAAAAAAACATTTTGCAAAAAAAAATGTTTCGAGTTTTAAGCGCTCTACGAGCATCCTACAAAACTTACTCTCTTTATATTTATATTGAAGATAAGTAAAGAATGGGAGTATAATTTTACCAAAATAACGAGGTTCGGTGGTAAATGGTCATTTTTAAGAATCTTTTTAAGTAAATAACTTAAGTTTTTGAAAATTAAGAAAATGACCTTCTTTGTATATCAATGACATATTAAACTGTACAAATGATGTAGTAATGCTAGTCAATATATCATTGACAAACTGCAGTGTATAAATGATGTACTGATTTATAGTTTATCATTGATTAACTTGTTGATTTATTTATTCATTCAATAATTTATTGGTTTCTCAATAATAAATTATTAATAGATCAATGATAAGCCAATCTATTGGCAATAAACTATACTTAATAGGTAATTTAATATCAATGATATATCGTGTTTATCATTGATATACTGCTAAAAAAAAGCCTTCTTAATTTTTAAAAAGTTTAGATATTTATTAAAAAAGGTGGTTAAAAATAAACCATTTTTCTATTTTTTTATAAAAGAAAAGAAAATGATGGTTATTATCATTTTCGTACCTTTATATTATAGAAACATCATGTTAATACCTTACTGTTTCGAAAATATAAAATGATATCTTGTAATTTTTTGAAATATAATTTTGGTACCATGAGCTCATGTTTTATGATATGGAATTTCCTATTTACCAATTTATTAATGAACCCTGCATTATTTTTTTAATAGTTTGTTTAATAGAGTGATGGGAATCATTTTTTGGTTTAAATTTTGAGAGAAAAACACTGTAATAAAAACAGTTTAAACCATAAAAATGTTAAAGCCGTGATTGCCAAATAAGGGCTAAAACTATAATAAAAAATAAGTACAAGCAATAAAAAAAAGAAAAAGAAAAAAGAGTGTTTTGCAAACTAGATTGAACTGAAAAATTAGTTAAAAAACTGTCCCATATAAGAACTTTATACTATAGCATATGAGACTTTATAGTGTCACTAGTTTAACAAGCTTGTCAAACAGAGGGTAAACGAACATATAAATTTTTTTATGAGTTTTGTTTAATCTTTTATTTTGATTTCCTATTATTTCTTCACAAAATTAATTTGTGGTTAATTAATAAAAAGGTACATAGAACATTTTACGTCATAAAACACAAGTCATGGTACTAAAATAATATTGTTAAAAACTATAAAGTACCCTTTTGATATATTCCAAATGACAAATATCAATATAATGTTGTCTTGAAGCACAAGATAATAAAATGTTAGAAACCCAAAAAAATAATATATACATACATGTATGTATACATATATACATGTAATTTAGCATAATTTCACACTCAATAAAGTCTGAATTTTTAAATAAATTAAAATAGTTTTATATATAATATAAATACACTTTTAGTTTCAAGACTTTATTGATTATCCCTATATTCTCAAAAATTACAAAAAAGTACCCTTAATGTTAGAAAAGTTTATTTCCATTTTATTTCTCATGCATTTTATGGAACAACCTTAAACGATATTTGAAAAAAAAATAATTAAATGAGACAATGTCGTCACACTACTTTCAAGTTTCTCCTCCATTTGGACTTATGACATATAATGACTTCTCAAAAAAGGCTTAAACTTTTCAATTTAAGATTGTACTTATAATTAAAAGTTGGAACCAATTTTATTGTAACATGTGAGATCTTTATATTGTAGCATAATTTTACCATGTAACAATTAGAACGATATTGCCAAATTCTCTTAAAGTTTGTTTGGGGAATAAAATTAGAATGGAAGTATATAAAAGCTTTACACTGTAATATACTTTTGCTTTATATTATAATATGTAAAACCTGTACATCGTAGCAATTAGAACTTTAAAGATAGAACTTTTTTTTTAAATACTGTCAAAATCAATGGTGGAAAAGTTCTAATTCCAACTGCACGTAGTTGGGTTTCTATCCAAAGAGCATTTTTCATCTTAGATTATCTAATAATGCATATTAATAAGATGTTTGGGAACTCAAGGTAAGCTAGTGGTTTGAACGAAAAATACTGCAACAATTTAAATTTTATAAGAAAAATATTATAACAAAATTGGTTAAAATCTCAAACTACTATTTAAATCACACTTCTAAACACCATATAAATTACTCCTAACAAATTTTGTACTTCACAACTATATAAAATTTGTTTTTTTGGGAAATAGAATTTGTTTATGGCTTTGTTTGAGAAGCAAAGTTTCAACTTGCTATACTATGAATCTTTCATATCTTACAGTAGTTTGTTACAATATAAAACTCTCATATACTACAGTGTCTAAGTTCTCACTTGCTTTCCAAACGAATTGTTTAACTTCCCATAAATATACATATTACTTAACAGAATACGATTATGAGGAATGTTATTATTCCATTATCCAAATAGTGAATAGAAGTATAACATGTCGTTTTGGCCCATCAATTCAAATCGTGCTTCTTAACTATAAACTACACGTTGTCATATAAATAATACATTTTTAGGGTGATTGATACAGTGGTTAAAACTATTTTTATTATAACATGTAAGAGTTTTACGCTGTAGCGATTTGTTTTTTTTTAATATAGTATGTGAGAGCTTTACACTATTTATAACTAAGATTTTGGTCTCAATAAACTTTGCCAAACAAAGTTGTTTTTATCCCAAAAACAATAAAGATTGAAAGGCAACTGCTACAATGTAAACCTATGTTCTAATACCTGTTGAACAACAGCAGAATTGTGAACTATATACAACACGTCGTCTAGTCAAGATGATGGTATTCATGGAGCGGGCTTGCCAAACAACCATCATGTCATTTAAATTCAATTTTACAATTATCGTGGATATAACCCGTCTTTGACTCACAGGTTGGGATCAACAAAAATATCGATTGCTGAATTTATTCGGGAAAAAAAGCATCTATAGGAAGCTGTTCAGAACACAAAACAAGGCCAACTTAGCTAGCCAATCAAAAACGATACGAGGTTCATCAACATAGAATTAAAAGTAATAAAAGCGGGCTCAATCATCATTGCTAAGCCAGGGGCTTAAGGTCACCGGTCTGTTTTTGCCCCCTACCAAAGACGGAATGGTTTTCTCTCGCTCTTCGTCGACCTTCTAGCTGGAACGTTTGCCTGTTTTGTACTCCTTGAAGAGCTAGTAGCGAGCTCTTAAAGTAGCATTCGTGTATTGGTTCACGATCATATCCTTGAGCTTGGCAATCTCGGCGTCGTTAAGAGCAATTGAGCTCTCCGCTTCCTTTGTCTTGATCTCCAACTCAGCTTCCAACTGCTTGACTCGTTCGAGAGCCTGGCCCAGTGCCTCCTTGATCTTCTTCTTCTCTGCCTCAGCCTTCTTCTTTGATTGCTCGTCGACCTCCTTATTTAGGGTTGCGATTGAGGCAAGGCACTGCAGGGACCTCACTTGCTCCTCGAAGAATCGAGTGAGCATGATTCCTGCCTCCATGGCCTGCAAGAGCAATGTCGGTTCAAATTGATTGTAATGAAAGGAGGAATTCAAATAAATACAAATCTTACAGTAGCCATATGAGAAGTCCACTTTTTGTAAGTCTTCTCCGAGCCCATATTTCAAAGAATGGCCTCTTCAGCGGGAAGAATAAAGCTGAAAACTGCACGGAAGGCTGCACCTTTGTCCCTCAAAAGGCTGGCGTCCTTGGAAACCATGAGTGAGTGCTTCTGTTTGGTTTCTTTCCTTTGCTTTGGTTCTGGCTCCGCCACAACCTCTTTCTTTTGTCTCTCGTCGAAAGGCTGAATGTCGAAGGAGGGGGCAGCAGGGACTATGGGCAAAGACTTGGTTTTCTTGGCAGGAAAAGCATTTTCACCCAATACGGCCTTCTCTTTTTTCTTGGCTTCTTTGGCTGCTTTCTTCATTGCTTCATTTGGTTGAGGTTAGGGTAATCTATCTTCACATCTGACATGAATGTGTCTGTGGACGGAGCATCAACGTCATTCATTCTTACTTGGGAAGTACAAGGTTGATGGAGGCCAGTATTTGGATAGACAAAGCCCGTAAGAATTTGAAAATTCTCCTCAACCTCAACCGGGTCAGCAAATGAGCGTGACATCAAACGGAAGCAATAAAGAATTTCTTTTTACATCTCAGGAGAATCACCAACCTGCATATGAATGAGAATCAAACATTTTTCTTTTCATACGGTCGTAGTAGTTCATATTTTTCTAATTTCCAACATTTTGCGAACCTGATATAACTGCGTGAGAGACGAAGACCTCTGCATCTCTTTCTGTAACCTGCAATCCAAAAAAAACCTCCTGAACTTCGGTTTATAATTTGTTAAAAGACCAAAATGAAAAGTCCAGTAGGCTGATCAAAAGTTGCAGCTTGGCCAGAAAAGAATTTACACGATACCTTTATATCTGTGCTAGAATCTTTGCAAGAGCCTTCACCTCGTCTTGATCAAATCCCGAGCAGACTCTTTCCCAATGTTGGACTTTATCTTTCATTGTGAATTCAGTAGGGAACAACAATTCCCAAAGAAGAGATTCAATTGTATCAGATCTGCATGATGAAGTTAAACATGAATACCCAATAATCCATAACTTAAAAAACAAGGGAGGGAAAGCTTCAGAGAGTACTTTTGAGCATTGAACTTTACCACAGAGAGCCTAAAGTTTCAAAATCGGTTAATGCGAGGGCAAATATGCCTTTATCATCAAGCTTTCTTTGTTGATTAATGTTTATGTTCTTAAAAAAATAAAAATAAAAAACATGTAAGGCCAAGTAATATTAATACAGTAAATTGTGCAAGCTTTACCTGAAATCTTTGTCATAGAAACCTTTCAAAATCTTTCCAGGAATCCAACCAAGCTCATTATTCTTGATTGACCCCTCAGCACACTTCACGCAGGGGACCTTGTATATCTCAGCTAACCTCTCCATGGTATATCTTTTAACAAGTAGCTGAAGATCAGACAACAGGGAAATAAATATGGGGGCTAGCCATCAGCAGATGGGCAAAATCAAAGGGAAAGAAGAGAAAAGAAATGTTTACAGATTTGTCCCAAGACATTCAGCAGAAAGCTTCACGGTTTCTAGTGGAATGGAACTCAAATCATGACATGCCACATCACAAATAACAGCAACAGCTTGCTTTCTTACTTTTTTGTCAAAGTCCAAAAGCCAGTCACAGAATGCAGCTAGAAAATTTTATCCAAGACAAAATTAGACTAGAGCAATAGACAAATGGACAAGTAGATTTATACAGCACTCGATGCCTTTACAAATAATTTGGGGAGCTTCAGCTTCGGAAGCATTTGACAGCAGACAGCTCTTCACATGTTTGAGGACAGACATCCTCATTTGATGAATCCTCAATATACACGGGCATAAACAACCGAATCAGTATTTACCAGCAATTTTCTTGTTAGGTATGGAGAAACTCCTATTATGATATGGGGAGCACAACGGAATGCATCGTAAATCACTTCATGGTAATCAATCTGACAATTTTCCAATTTGCTATCTTCTGACATTGATGACATAAGGAATTGTTTGATGCCAGCTTCAAGTTTTCCTGCACATTGTTCTATAACATTCATAGCAAGCCTCCTCGCAAGCCATACTAACATCTTGGAATTAAAATAGCACGAAGTCAGCAGCAAAAATCTAGTGCAGCTCATACACTTGTAACCCCTCAAAAAAGTTGCATACGCTAAGGTAGGAAGAGATGCTCACTCTTTTATAACGACCTTTCGAATTCCTAAAATTTTCATCTTTCTTTTCTTCTTCGAGCCATTTCTGAATCAATTTCCAAAATTGATTTTTTTTGGGCTGAGAATTCACACTCTGGTTGGGGTAGTTTATTTGGGTTAGATTCTGTTTGTTTTCCGACAGAATTCAATACAAGATCTCGAAGGAAAAGCCTTGGAAAGTAATGACTTTAGTTTGCTATGTTTCTTTCTTTCCAAGAAAACGTTTCTGTTCTTATTTCTGAAGGTAGGCAGAATAATTTTAGAAAGTTTAATTCGTCTGGTTAGGGATTTCAATTTTGTTAACCCTGAAATTCTTGGGAGATTTTTGTGGACTGTCCAAAACATTAGCCTTTTTTCTTGTTTTTCAATATTAAATTACTTTGATACGTTATCCCGATTGATTTATTTAATTTATTGTTGTTTGGAATTTTATTATTTTTAATTGCTTTAGCATTGGCTTTACATTTCATTGTTTGCACTGACTTCAATTACTCATTCGCACTAAACCAGATAGTTGTGTCAAGATTGCAATTTGAATGTCCTAATAAAAAAATGTGAATTTCTCTAAAAAAAAATCTATGTTTTAAAGTTGGGATCTTGGATAACTTCAGTTACCTGGTAATTGTTTTTTAATTGTAGCTAGCTACAACATGTCTTTCGAGGATAGAACAATTGCCGTCTGCATCGATGACAGGGTCAATGCTGCCTTTCCGCAATGCAGTTGTCAAGCCAGAACTGCTGAAGCATCAAGACAGGGATGTCAATCTTTTAGTTGCAACATGTGTATGCGAGATAGCGCGAATTACTGCCCCTGATGCTCCTTATGGTGACAGTGTTCTAAAGGTTCATTTCTTATACAAAAGTGAACTAGTTAATGGATATGTGTCATTGACTTTCTTGTCATCCTTAGGGTTTTTAAATCTTCCAACTAATTTGAGCTGGATATGTTTGCAGGATATCTTTCATTTGATTGTTAGCTCTATTGATACATTACGTGACACAAGTGATCCATCATTTAGTTGGCACGTTGTCATTTTGGATACTCTTTCAAAATATAAAGTACTTGTTGTAATGTTGGATCTGGAATATGATGATCTGGTGAATGAAATGTTCAGCAAGTTTTTTGCTGTTGCCAGGTTTGTTTTATTCCACTGCCCTTTATTTTCAATAGCTTTATGAGTACTGGGTATATGTCCTTGTCTCGATTGTAATTTAATAATGGACATTACAATTTGTACTCAATGGTGATTAGGTTGTTTGGACTTTTGTTTTTAGTCGATTTAAGTTTAGTTCCTCGGTAGGGAAAAAAATTACCGTTTTGTGGTAGAAAATGATTGTTTTCTTTTGCTTTGTTGAAAATTCGGAATCTTAATTAGAAAATTTTTTGGTATCTTTGCTGGAAAGAGGATTCTCGAGCATCGATCCAACCCACTTGAGCTCCTGCCCAAGCGTCTGAGCCATTTCTTTCGTCTAGGGAGTTCAGCAGTCTTAAGGGAGGGTGGGAGATGGAGTTTTCTTTTTCTTTTTTCATTGTCAGAAAAAAAAAGATAATTAGTTCCAAAATTACCTTGAATTATTATAACTTTTATAAGATTTCACTCCCTAAATTTTAAAACGTTCTTTAAAGTATTAACTGTTAATAAAAATAATTTTTTTAAAAATTTAAACAATAAATTGATAAATAAATTTAAAATTAAGAGATTTTGATAATTTTATTTATAAAAATAATAAAAAATTAAAACTATAGCAAAAATATTTTTTATTAAGGTTTAAAAAATTAATTAAAAATATACTACTATGCTATATAGGTCCCTCTTATTTGTCAATATGCTGAAATTTTTTATTTTTGTAATTAATCAAAAAGAAATATATAATTTCAAATTCGTGTCCCACGAAATGACACGTGGCTTTTAACTAAGAATTTCTCTACCCTGTGCGGAAGTGACGACGTCGTTTCAGGTGTGTGACCTGAGAACTCATCAAATTTACATTTCCCGGTCGCCAAACAAGCCAACAAACCCTAAACCCTCCGAACGCAGCACCTCTCGCTTAAACGCAAAAGAAGCCTCCAATGGAGGACGAACAAAATAACGAAGAAGCCCTCGAAAACCTTCCAACTTCGGAACCAGCTCCTTCTGAAGCTCCCCAGCAACCTCTGTCGAAGAGCGCCCAAAAGAAGCTGCTAAAGCAGCAGAAGTACGAGGCGAAGAAGGCGGAGAAGAAAGCTCAGGCGAAGGAGCAGAAGAAGAAGGATGCGGAGCGGAAGCGGAAGGAATGGGAAGAGACGCTGGCGAGCGTCCCGGAGGAGGAGCGGTCGAAGCTGATCGAGTCGAGGAAGAGCCTGAGGAAGGAGAGGATGGAGAAGAGGTCGGAGGAGAGGGAGAAGAAGATCGAGAGGCTCACCAATGCCAAGATTTCTGGACAGAACATCATCATCGACCTCGAATTCTCTCACCTCATGACGCCCTCCGAGATCAACAGCCTTGTTCAGCAGGTTTTCCTCTTTCTCTGTCCGTCGTTTTCTTGGTTATGATGTTATGCCTCGCATTGACCTTTCCTAGAAGCAAAATTCATCTATTAATTGGAATTTCACGTGTAACTGTATATTTAGTCAATTTCAGGTTCAAATTGGTGTTTTCCAAGATTGTTCTTTGATTGTTGTAGATTTTGATATGTAGTTGTTTAGTTCTGTTTTGATAATAAAGAATTTTGTCATTCTTTGTTGTTACTGACAAAAGCCTGCAGATTATGTACTGTTATGCAGTGAATGGAAGATTTGCGAACCCGGGTCATCTTTGGTTGACTGGATGCGCTGGAGAGATGGGTAGCCAATTGCAAAGGCTTCCCGGATTCGACAAGTGGATAATCGAGAAGGAAAATCGGTCTTACATCGAAGCCTTGGAAGACCAGAAGGAAAATCTGGTGTATCTCACAGCTGATTCAGAAACCGTTCTTGATGAACTTGATCTGAAGAAAATGTATATAATTGGTGGATTGGTTGATCGAAATCGGTGGAAAGGGATTACCATGAAGAAAGCACAAGAGCAGGGCATCCAAACTGCAAAGCTCCCAATTGGGAGCTACTTGAAGATGTCTAGTTCCCAGGTATAAATTCAGTAACATGCACTGTTTAGTCAACTTTATGTCTAGTTCCCGAATCGAAGAAATTAGCAAGTCACTCAACAATCCGATGGCTGCATTACGAGGCAATTTGCATTGAGTTTGAGCTATACACCACGTATTGAACACATAAGGCATAGATTTGAAAGCTAATCTCGGTGGCAACGTGCAAAAATGGCACCACTGTTGGAACACACAAAAGGCATACATTTAAACATAACTAATGTCAATGGCACCAATGTGGAACACAGCAGTTTCCCTACGTTGGTGCCGATGGCAACTGTAATTTTGCGGGATGTAGGGACTTTCATATATTTTTTTTTTTGGCAGATAGGGACTTTCATTAATTAGGGAGTATTAAACTCTGTTTTTAGATTGCAGATTTAGTTATCATTCAGAGTAGAGTTGTGTTTGATTGACCAACACCTGTGTTCCCATGAATACTTATTAAGATGCTTTTTTTTTTTTTTTGGTTTAACACATTGTTTAGTTACATATTGAAATCTTGAATGCTAATAAGAGGCAAAACCATCCGCCACAAGTGGCAACTAGTTCTTATTTTAAGTCCTACAAATCTAGTTTATCTCAAATAGTTTTCTAGACTTAGTACATTGCCATTTCGAGTGCAGGTCCTTACTGTGAATCAAGTAATAGAGATACTCCTCAAGTTCTTGGAAACTAAGGATTGGAAGGCTTCTTTTTTTCAAGTGATCCCTCGAAGGAAAAGATGCGAAGCTGAGAGTGAGACAGAGGAACTCCAAGAAGTAGACGGAGAAGAAAACCAAGAGAGTAATGGCCAAATTGATACGAAAAGGCAGCGAATTGACGCCCCTTCGCTTGGTTAGAGGGATACTCATCAAGGATTTTGCCTTAACTTCATATGACACCCAAATTTGATGTTTTTCAATGTGAAATTGAATTTTTAACCGCTGTCTTTCTACTGCTAAAGAATCAATACCATGAAAGTCTTTTTGGCGTGCACCGGCGCATAACTTGTATTGATTTCCCATCCTAGCGTGTTAAAACAACAAAGTTTAAATGCAACGGTTCTAAATTCATAGCTTGTTAAAAAATAAGAAAAAATAAAAAACCATAGCTTATTCCATCGGTGGTGAGTGAGTGAGTATTTTTGCTAGACATTAACGATTCAATTATTTAACAGAAGCGCCAAACGGCAGCTTGCTTCCATAGCATAGTGGTAGAGCGTTCGCCTCGTAAGCCAAAGGTCACGACACAAGTTTGATCCTCTCGTTGGGAGTTTTACACCTTAACGTGTGAGAGCTTTAGTTAGGGTTTAAACTATGTTTTAAGCAAAGCATTAGATTACTTTATTTTTATCTTTTTATTTCTTGGCTGTTACAACTTAAAAAAAATAAAATACTTTGCATGACAGCAGTCATGCACCATGCAAAATAACAGCTACGAAGACTTAAGAAATGGCCACAGAAGGGTTTCTTAGACCTCAAGCAAAAAGAAAGACCTAAAATAAAACCAGTAAAATCGTCCAGCAGCAAAAAATAATTAAAAATAAAAATGCAAGCTTATCCCTGTTGGCCGCACACTCAAAAATCACCACCCCAATTGTCCAAAAACCATGACCCCAAATTATTTATACTGCCCATGTTGTTCTCCATTGGTCACGCAGGATGAGAATGGGAATTATTATTACGGGAGCCTCCGGCTCCGGGGCCAGTATTATCCTTCAAGTGTCCAAAAAACCCGTTCTGATGAAACGCCGCCGCGACAGGAGGGAAAGCCGCGACGCTTCCGTAGTCAAGGGCCCTCTTCATAAACGGAGCTACGTCACCTCTCATGGACACGGCGGAGGAGCCGCTCCCCTCGGCGTCGCGGTAGCAATGGAGGTAGAGAGTGAGGGGCTCTATGTAGTCGTCGAAGCCCAGCTTGCTCATCGCCCACAGCACGTCCTCCGCCGTGATCGTCTTCCGCTGCTCCCTGTGGCACCTCTCGTTGGCCTCTCCCGTTATGAAGCTTATGTACTCCGACACGCACTCCTGGATCGTTTCCTTTGCGTCGTCGGAGATCTTCGCGTGCGGCGGGAGGATCTTCCGCATGATCCTGATCACGTTCGCGATCGGCATGAACCGGTCTTGTTCCCTCACCGTGCATTCGTTGTCGTCTCCAGTGGCGGCGGGGGGTTGGTTGGGGTTGATGCCGGAGTGGTTGATGATCCGATCAGAGAGCCTCACGTTAGTCTCTGATGGTCTGTTCCCTGCAGGTGTACAAGTATTATGATCGAGTTTAATTTAATAAGTACAAACGCAAGATCAATTTCCCAAATGACAAATTAATGTGACAATTGATTTCATCATTTGTTGTTTTTTTTTTTTTGGGAACTGAAAATGAAAAGAATTCACTTGGCATATTTTGTATTTGAGAAATGTATTGTCTTAAATTTAAAGTATAAATGGAAAGTCTGCTTTTTTCTTTTAAGAATGGAAATTAGCCGACACAGGTCTTCTACATATGTATTACAATGATAACAGTTATTTGTTGTTGTTGCTATAGCATTACACGCAGGCAATAGTTAGAACTTGATAAACAAGGCCATACTACTGCAAAGTATAACAGTATTAGTTCAACAGCTTATGTAAAAATAACACCAGCCGATACATACATACATACATTACATATATATACAAATATATATAATATAATATGTCTATATAAAAATATTCCAGTTATCGCTTCTGAATTCTTTGTTTAAAATGTCAGGAAGTTAATTAGTTTTTTGAAAGCTTTTTAATCACAGCCAAGAAAATGTCAAAGTGTTAACTTGCAGTAGTGATCCTTGTTATTATAAAAGTGGGTTTGGCGTGCACAATTTAACATAGGAAAACCATATATGGCAGAAAGAAAAAGAAAAAGCGACGAAGACGATATATATAACGGGCCATGCGAGAACAAGTGAGCACTGGTGCGGTGGGGACTAACCCTGTGGGACCGGTTTGGCGTTGTTATATAAATAATGCTTACGTTGACCAAGCAGATGTGGCTTTCTGGAGGTGATTACATTAGCAGATTTATGGTGATTAAGGGCCCCATTGGCCCTCGGAACTTTTTTTGCACACACACACAAACACATATATATAGAACATAGAAAACGACAAGATTGAAAAGCTTTAACGAATGACATCGAAAGAAGAAGAAAAGCAGACCCAACCAACCATAATCATCATACGGTTTTGTCTGTAAGTCTGCAATTAGTTTAGGAGGATGGATTTTGGTTTCTCAGAGGATGATACTTTGATTTATAGGTTAAATTTAAATTTTTATAAGAGAAAATACTCACAGATAGATTTAAACTGTATTTGATAAATTTTAGCTATAAATGACTCAACATGAGTTTCACTCTATTAGTAGGACAAGCATTTGATCTCACAGTTGCAATCTTTGAAGGAAAAAAAAAAAAAAAAAAAAGAGCCACTGCAAGGAAGAAACGGTTCAAAACTGCCAAAAATAAAATTGTTGTGGACCTGTGAACAATAAAATAGGGTGATGAATATAGAGGGTGGGGCCCTATTAATGGTTGAGAATATGGGCATGAGTGCCACTTGTTTGATGTTGGGTCATACATTGCATGCACGGGTCATGCCATTTGTTCATACTCGTCTCCCTCCCGTAAACACTTCTCTTTCGGTGTCTATCATTTTCTCTGATCATCACCAACATCAAGACAGTGGCTTTTTCTTTTCTTTTCTTTTCTTTTTTTAAGTGCCATCTTCACAACAACACAGTGGTGATCTTTAAAAACTATTCTTGATCCTTTTTTTAAGCATATCGGAATTAATACACAAAAAGAAAAACAGTAACTTATGTATGAGAGATCAATGTACATATATATATATGTATATATATCATGGTCGCTAATGGCAGTTACCCAACGGAGATATCATTAAGTGTAACAATTTAATGAATTCTTGTAAGATCGCCAAGCACAGAGAGAGAGAGATCGCATGACCGAAGAAGCATCAGAATGTATATACGCAGCGAACTTAAAAGTTTAAGCTATAAATATATGTCATTTTCACACGAGGAAATAAGGGCATGATTTGATCAGCTGGACGGGAGAGAATGCCATGGAATAAAACAATGCATGTGAATGATCAAACACTCAAAAATACTCATCAAATGCACGCACACTGCATATATATATATATATATATTTATACTATAAGCCACCCAGGAGAGATCTCAACTAGTACTGAACATAAATTAACAGTTGCATGCATGAAAAGATCACCCCGAATGAGACTGATCTAAACATGAAAATGTACTATTAGAGTGTTGATTTTACGTGTTTAATCGTTACCGAATATTATAGAATCATTCTGGAGAAGCAGAAAGAAAGTAGCATTGTTAACGGTTTAACTAAATAGATCATGATGTAGAAAATTAACAAAATACTGGTTAACAATATTTCACAGGAAAACGTGTATGCATATATGTGTGTGTACATATACATAGTTGTTTACCGGAAGCGGTGTTGGGGATCTTGCGGAAGCCATGAAAACCTCCACGTTCCATTTCTCTGTTGCCCAAATATTCCCACACTCTCTCTGCTTCTCTCTCTAAAATTAGCCTGGCTTTTGATTTGAAATTGCGCAGACGTTAGAGGGTTGGACTAGTACTTGGCAAGTGTCAAAATTTATATATATATATATATATATAGTAGCGAAAAGCGCGATCGACTCACCACAGAGGGAAAAAAATAGTTGTTACGATCGAACAAGTGGTAAGCGTTGGCGAGCTCCACGAGAAAACCCGGCGTTTGCCTGTTATTAATGGCATTCACTGGTCGACAGCACACTAGATTGACGTTGATGTTACCGGCAGTCGTAGGTTGCCACCCCTCATGTCTCCGTCTTTCAATGCTTGCGTAACTTACTCCCCGTTTGCCCAACAGGCCACAACAACCTTTCACGTAATTACAAATCAGCCTATCCTAAATAAAATTTACAACTAGATCCTACACACACACACAACTCAGAAAGCAAAGCTATTAGTAAAAAATTTCTGGACTTTTTTCAGGATAACATTTTGGTTTTTCTATTTTTTTGGTTGATTAGTCTCTAATTTTGATTCTACTGTTGAATGGATTCTATGGCCGATAAACTTATGAAATGTTGGAGATATTCATGTGTTCATAGCATAATAACTTAAAACATTTTTACAAAATCTGTCACGTAAACTACAAAAATCAAAGGTTTTCAAGGACAGAGAAGTGAGCCTGTGACACCCGTTATTCTCCTAACGGGTATTGAGGTAATTAAATTAATTTTTAGTGTATAAAAAAAAATTGCTTCATTTAAATATATTTTATAATATTTATTTTTATCTATTTTTAAATTTTCTAAAATTCTCCTATATTTATTTAGTATGATTACTAAAAAGCCTTAGACCTTCTAATAAATCTCAAAAATGTCATATTGGCATTATGTGTGTTAAAGTCTTTAGATGAGACATAAGGATATCTTTTGCAACTACTCTTGACCCTCATTTTCTTTATTTCCTCCGTGACATGCTGAAGCATGTCTCCTCTATAATTGTTTCTATCACTTCTCTTCAAAGACTTCATCTTTTCTTCCTTTCTCTTCCACGGTTCCCACACTCTTCTTCTCATTTCTTTGCTGAAGCAAAATACTTAGAGAACTTCTTCAAGGCAGCCATAAAAATCAGCCACCATCACCTCCATTTGAGCAAGAATTTCAGTCATACCGAACTAAAGGAACCTGTTTTGAAGCCATTTCAAGCTTCCAACTAACCATAATCCGAGGTTAGAATCTTATGAACAAATTTAGTCTTTCATTTATAAATTTTCTTTTATACTAAAGGATTATTCAAATTTGCGTTCTTAAACCTAAGTATATGTTTGTTGCTATTTTGGAGCATATGTATGAAGTCTAAGTGTATATGCCCTAGACAGAAAATTTATATTGTTAAACTTTATAATACCTCTATGGGCAGTGGTTATTTCTTGAAATTCTAAGATTAAATTAAAATAAATTTTATGAATGTAGTTGTATGTTGTGCTTTAGTTTTAATTGTCCTTATGCACGCCTTAGGATCAAGGGAGTATGGAGCTAACGTTAACTGATTCCAGGATTAAAAGATTGTTGATAAGCTTGAAAGGTAGGGATTCTCTTACTCATCTTTTGTGAGGTTTTTATAGAATTAAAATTGATTGTTTTGCTGCAATATATATATATCTATGTTGAACTGATATTATATGTGTATCACATATGAAACTATGACATGGACTCGTCTTGTATTGTACGGCGAGGAACATAATGAATTGACACATGTTATAAATTGAGAAGCATGGTTAGGAAAATTAACTCTATTAATAATGATTTAATATAGAGAAATTGTGAGACATGAAAAGGGCGACGGTTACGTCCTTGGGCATAAATACCCTAAAAGGTAAAATAGGGGGAAGGTGATGACGCTTCCTTGGGTTGAAAGTCCCAGAACACACTGTACAGGAATTGATTTGGTGAGGACTCGGGGCTTGATGTCCCCTCACCGGAACACCCTTGGAATGTTTATAGGGTGATCAAGTGCGCCTATTTGGGTTTCGATGAGTTGAGTGATACTCAATTTAACATGGATACCTAGGAACAATGATGATTGGTAATATTTGTATAAATGTGTAATTATGACACTTGGTAATGATTAACTACGGTATCCATAAGATGTGATCATAATAAACCTCATAATCTGGAATATGATGTAACCTACTAACCATGCAGATTTTAATGTGGTAATGATAAAAACCTAAAGGTGAGTAATGGCTTTCTCTACTGAGCATAGTGTTGCTCATTCCCTTATGTTTATATCTTTTCAGGACTCACTAAGTGTGAGGTGGCTACGAGAAATATAGTTGAGGAAGCGATGTAACTATATTACATTGGGACTGCTCAATTGTAAAGAATGTTCTTCATGATAATGTAAGCATCAATTGTTACTTTCTGTGACTGTATTACAATGTGTTGAGGGTTAAAATGATGATGACAACAGTTTATATTATTAAATTTAAGGTGCTACATTAAAACTGTGGTTTATTTGTCGTTTATATTTTTATTTTTGAGTTATGAGAGTTTTCATTTAAGTCCCGGGTAAATTTTAATCTTTAAGGTTTTACTTTTATTATTTATTTTTATTTTATCTCATTAAAAACTGTTAACCCCCATATAGGGGCGTTACAGAATTTTTGGTATCAGAGCCTAGGTTCGGTTAACCTAGGGAGTGTAGCACCACTTTAAAAAAATATATTTTTGAGATGGTTTTGAAGCTGAATTTTCATTGTCATCATCAAAATGAACCTTCACATTGATTTATACAGTCTAGAAGGATGTAACATGGAAAGGCCATAGAATGAAAATATCAATAGTTATATGAGTACAATAATTATATAGAAGGAAAGTATTAATAGTTATAAGGGAATGATAATTATATGGAATGAGTTTATAAGTAGAATGCTTATGAGAGATTCGTATAATATTTGGATCTATAAGCATATCTAATTCGTATAAACGATGAGAAATTCGTATAGATACGAGGATTTAAAAGCCTTTTGTCTCGTGAAAAACAATAAGAAATATAAGGCTTGATTTATTGATTTTAAAGTTTGACATAGATATGCCAAATTTTTCGTAATTGATTCAAACCTAAGTAATGATTATGTGTGGATTCGATGGAGCACATAAGTGTCAATGTCTTTTCTTAAAAGTTCTATATATTCGAGGAATATGATATAAGTTGGGAATCATGGTATTGAATCTTGAGAGAGATAAATGTTAGACTTTTGGTCTGTTGAGACTGTGTAAAGTCTAGAATGCATGAATCTCAAAATTGGAATATTTCGTTACGTATATTGTATTTAAGTGTATCAGTGAATCTTTTGGTTACCTAAGGTTTTGTTATATGAGGAAATTATATATTGTATGAGTAGAATTGTGGGGATTGTAGATGTTCTTAAGTAGTAACATCTAGTGTCTTTGTTCATTGATATGGTCTACGTTGAAAGGCGTAAATCGTATTGATTTCAAGGTTAGTCATATTCTAAACCCTTGGTAGCAATGATGATGAATCCATTGATAGATGTTGAGTATTAGGAATAATATATGGGTGTATGCATTGTTCAATAAGGTTTTGATTAAAACAAAATTATTTGAGTTGCTGGATCATTCAGGAAGATCCTTGTTGTCGTTAAATTAGATTTGTTGTTTATAGTTAACTTTATCTATAGTGGACTTTGAATTGGGTTTAAGATTTATACAAATTGGTTTTCAATTTTATGTTTGTTATTTAACTCGTTCTAAATGTGTTAAGGCCCGAAGCAACCTGACCATTTTCAACTAAGAACATTTGGGCCTAGTTTAAATCTTAAATCATTTTGATTCACACTGTCTCTCCCACGTGGTTTCTATACGTGTCATATACAGTGGTTTAATTATTGTTTACAAATACGTTTACTGTGCATAGGAGCTTATTTCTCCGAGTTCACTTTTTCTCTCTTAATTTGTTATTTTCTCTTTAAATCGCAAATCCTCTTCTTTTTCATTAGAAATTCTTCTTTTCCTCTAAAAGAAGAAGGAATTCTAGGATTCTGCAATTTACTATCTTAATTTTTCATTTCTATTTACTCTTCTTTCATCTCATCATGGACCCAAAGTACCAACACCTGAGAAAGTATTTCCCATCACTCTCCCAAAAGATTCTCAGAAAGAAATACAAGGCTAGAATTACTCGGTTGTGGATTCTTATGCGTTTTGGTATCCCTTGTGATGTGAGAATGTTAATAGAGGGGAAAATCCGTCCGAGTGACTTTAGTCAAGATGTCGGTTTACCAGGAACAGGTACCAGTCGTAGTGCAATGAAAAGAAGAGCCCGTGCCATCGTGGTCGCTTGTAACAAATGTGGAAGACAAAATTGTAACGGTAAATGTACTTCACCTGGTTATATGTCTACGAATAGAGAGGATAAAATAAGGTTTTGTAGGGATGGACTTTCAAAGGAGAACTTGGATAGCATCCATCCTCCTCTCCACGGTCACCCTAGTGGATATGTTCAAGGAGCTATTTTTAAACTCTGGCCTAAATTTTATACAGAAAGACAACGCCTCAGGAATATGGTATTTCTAGATCCTGTTTGCCAAACCATAAGAAAACTGGATGGGGAATAAGTCATCGCTCTATAAAGGTTATTTAGTCTTTGCTTATTTGAAGCAGTTTTAGCTGATGTTCAACAGTTTGTGTTTTTCTTTTACTCAGAATATTTGCTTTTGTGTTTGAAATAATTGTGATTATTAGATTGATACAGTAAGTGTTAATATCTTATTTAATTTATGATTTTCTTAAATATATATATAATAAAATATATTATCTTATCAGACACGTTACATACGGTATAGTAATATGTTTGAATTTTGAAAAGCTTATCCGGATATTTCAAGATTTGTGTCTCAAATTTCAAAAGTTCTACAGTATTTGTCGTTTATATTAAATTTCTAGACTTGGTGTATATTTGTCAAAAAGTCTACAGTTGTGTCATGAGGGTCTTCTGTCGAATTGTTCTCAATTGTCAAAAGTTATACAATTAGAGTCTAATCTTTTTCAAAAAGTGAATCAGATTTTCTGTAAACTATCAATCACCTTATCTTACTTTCTTATCCGCACAAGATTTTGTTTAAATCTTTGGATTACCTTTTCATTATCTACTCGTCTATCTCTTTAGCCCTTTTTGTGTATTTCTCATCTTTAAAAACTCATGTAGAACCCGAAGTCTAAGTGGAGCAGACATTAAGCAGCCACTTCTATAAACCAAATATGTCTACCTCCCAGTCCACGAAGAAAATAAAGAATGTCTGTGTCTTTTGTGGTTCCAGCCTTGGAAAAGATAAAGCTTATTTAGAAGCTGCAAATCACTTAGGGCAAGTCCTAGCACGCAAGAATATTAACATAATCTATGGGGGTGGTAGTATAAAAATGATGGTAAATATGGCACTAGCAGCTAGGTCTAGCGACGCTACTGATGTAAGAATTTGGCCTCATATTCCAGTTGAAGGAAACCTTTGTAAGGAAGCCATAGGTAAGGGAGAAGGAGTCAGGAGTATCCCTAAAAATTTTAAAGACATAATCTATAATTCTGATGCTTTTATAGCATTACCTGGTGGTCTAGGTACTCTTGAGGAAATATTTATAGTTGCTTGTGGGCAATTGTTGGGCTTTTATTCCAAACCTTTGGGACGGCTGAACGTAAAGGGTTTTTATGACGGTCTTTTGAAATTTCTAGATTACGCTGTGGAAGAAAACATCACTACAGAATCGGAGAGACAAATCTTTGTCACTGCTTCAACAGCTGAGGAATTGATAGATAAAATGCAAATCATACATCCAGAATCCGACACTGTTAGACATGTATGCTCTAAGGAGTAAAAATGTAATACGTTTTTGGAGACATTTTTATCAATAAAGAATTTATTCATTTATATATATACCAAATATTGTCCTCTTTACGTTCATATTTGTTGAATGTATGATAAGCAAACAGTAGTCTGAGACTGTCAGTCTAAACCTTAAGAGTTGGGCATATGATGGGATGATTATGCGGTAGACACGACTCTTAAGGTGATGGTCTAAAATATATGATCCGCAATCGAGGGAATAAAGTTGGGCGCTTTATTCATGTAAAGATTGTTATGTTGTCTATATCCCTTTTGGGAGATGGTTTGTCTTGGCCATCGGAGTTGGACTCCGTGAATAGAAACATTGGCGCATTGTCATAGGTGACGATGTGTTGGATCGGGACATAAAGTGAATTGATTTGGATTAATAATTCTGTCTTGTCAAATCGATTCACTTTAGACAATCATTTGTATTGTATCTTAATCCTGAGATGAATAATGGGCCCGTTGTCTCGACTTGTGTCTTTTGATGTACCAATGGGTGACTCCCACATCTCTATAGTGGCAAGCATGCCGGTACGTTGGAGGCATGACTCTTGGTAGCGTAGACTTGTTATTCATAGATATGGAATCCATAGCTCCTCTTTAGGAGTAATGATATCCTCTTATATGCGTTGTCCTGTAATTGGAAAACTGGAGCGCTCAACCATTTGGATACATAGGTGTAACCGAATGGTATACTATCTTTGGATGGTAAGTTTTCTAATGGTGAGAAAATGGAACGTAAGATAAAAATAATCGGGAAGGTAAGACAGAACTTGTCCTTAAGCCGATTATGGATGATCATATGGGGATGCGATACACTATGATATGTCATGGAGACTTAGCTACACGAGCTTCGTAATTCTATAAAGTTCGAGAGTGCAGCTCCAAGCTTTTAGTGGAGTAGCGTTGGAGTTGATAATTGTGAAATGTATATCTGGGATATTGGGTTTCATAATTATCATGAGCTTGAACTTTATAGGTCCATTTTGGTCCCCTTTGCTAGCTCACAAAATCCTGTAACGACACGGCGTGCTTTTCCAATAATTGGTGACTTATGTCGGATTTATCAGATTGGTTTAAAATTTATAAGAATCAAATAATTCATGTCTGTTTATCGGTTGAATTAATTATGTAAGAAATTAGTTCAAGATGAACTTGTTGAATTATGGCGTTCGGATAATTCTTGTCTGTTTATCGGTTGTTTTAATTTTGGACAATTAGAACAATATAAACTTGTAGAATTATTGTGAATTGATTTATTTTCTTAGAGATTATCTTGATAAAGTTTGTTTTGATCAGATATCTTTTCTATTGGGCTATTTGAATCAAAACTGAGACTTTATCCTTTAGAATCTCGGGTGGAAAATAAAAGATTCGCGGAGATTTTTTCTCGGCAGTTCGGCATGCCGGATGACGTGTTCGGCCTGCCGAACTGGCCAGTTCGGCCTGCCTATCTCACAGTTCGGCATGCCGACCGCGACAGCTAAGATTACGCGTTTTTCACGCGTATCTTATCAGATATTGATCCGAACTTGATTCTATTTCGATTTTTGAGACCTAATCTGATATGGACTGACCCCAAGGACCAATAGGTATAAAAAGGGAGTGAGTCTAATGATTTACTCAGATCAATTTGAGAGATTAAGAGTGATACTCTTCTAGTGAGCATCTAAAAACTCCCTGAGAGCTTTTGTTCACAAATCACGAACACTAGCTTTGGGTTCTCTCTATTGGTTGGAAGGAGAGTCACCGGTGGAAGAGCTGTACGTGTGAGCCCACACTCACTCCGGTTGTGGATAGAGAATAGCAAAGAAGACCAGTTGGTTGAGGCTCTTCTGGAACGTTACTTCTCTACACAGGTCGCGGAGGTTCTTCGGCATACTGAGGTTAGTAAGATCTGTTTAATTTATACATATAACATGTCAAACTTGTGTTTTGGAAAATACTCTGATGAAAAATTTTTAAAATTCCGCTGCGCACTTTGTTTCCAACAATTGGTATCAGAGACGAGGTTTTTACATAAATTTGCAAGTTTGTGATCATGTTATATGCATAAATTTTGTGATCTTAATCTCTCCAATGCTTGAATTAAATTTTATAGAGAGATGGCACTCTAGGTTTCTATATATAATATATATGTTGTCATGGATTATATGGTGAATGTTTATTAATTAATTATGGTTGATTAAATTGTTGTTTAATTATTTATTAATTAATTAATACCGGTTATGGTTCCTTAGAGGTTAGAATGTGTATATAGGTTTTTTATGTAATTAGATGGCGGACTATCATCTCCGTCTAGGAATTATTATTTAATTTGTAAGAATTTTGTAATTAAATAATTATTCGGAGAAGACGGAACGAGAAGTCGGATCTTGAAGATAGATGATGGCGCCTCCAGGTATTTCCTGAGTCTCTAATTTTATGTTTTTGAATTGTTGAAAATAAAATTGATGAATTGCATTAAAATTGTATTTTCTGGATTGAGGGTTTTCTGCTCGGTCGGCATGCCGGACCTCACAGTTCGGCAGGCCGAAGGTCACAGATCGGCAGGCCGGACGCATGGTCCGGCAGACCGACAGTGGGGCAGAAATTTTGGTGCTCTGCCGGCAGGCCGAACCTTCATGTTCGGCAGGCCGAACCACCATGATCGGCAGACCGATCACCCAGATCGGCCTGCCGACCGAGAGCTGCCAGGCGTCCAGAAAAGGTGCGATTTTTTTAGTGCAGTTTTAATTTTATTTTGGGACGATTCTGAGAAACATTAAATTTGGATATGACCGGAAATATGAAGTGTTCGATTCATACGGGATTGAGGACTTGAAGATGGATATTACATGAAGAAGGATACAGCTTAAGGATTCAAGGATGAAGAATCGATAAATGTCTCGATTATTCTCTTGTAATCTTATTTTTTCTATTCTCTAGGGTGGAACCATAATATTACGGTTATTATTATTATGCTTGTAGCTTTGCTTGATTGCTTTGCTTGTCTGCATTATAATATGATTTACCATGTATATTGATAACATGTCATATAGAATAGGGAGTGCCGCTCATATTAAAATTGTTCATGCATAATTTTAAAATAAAACCTTGACTTCAAAAGATTGAGTGGGAGAAGGTTTTCGAAGAGAGAACCTAAGGCCTCCATCGTTGGTCCATAGGAAGAACATGATGGTCCCAACCCCTAGGAAGGGATTTCTATCATGTACCAGATTGGATCTCTGAAAGGATAAGGTATTTTAGTATGATTTATGGTTGCACACCCCTAGGTGGTGATCATAAATCATGGATAAAATATTAAAACGGTGGTTATACACTCACGTTAACTTTATTATTAACCTCCCCTAGGAGCTCTGTTAATAAAATTAATGGCCAAAGAAACGATTATTAGTATATGCTGGATCATACGGGTCCTGGATGGCATATATTAATCAGGAGGGGATCCGTGTTCCTGATTGAATTTGGCATGACTCCCCTAGGAGCTTGTTGAATTCTGAGTTGGGAATTATCGTTGTAAGGTTGTGATATTTTCAAGGTTTTGACACATAAACACATTTGTATGATTTTACATGATTGTGTTATCTTACTAAATTATTATATATGTTTGCTTATGTTTGGTATATGATTCTTTATTGTAGATTGAAAATGTCTAAAAACGCTTTATCATCGATACTTGACAAAAACCAATTGACCGGTGAGAACTATAATGATTGGAAACGGAACCTGGACATCGTCCTTTCCTTTGAGAAACTGAAATATGTTCTGACAACTCCTTGTCCTCCCGAGCCTACGGGAGACTCAAGTAATGAGCAATTCCAAGCGTACGAACGCTGGAAAGATGCTAATGATCAGGCCCGCTGCTATGTTATGGCTAGCATGAATAACGTGCTGCAGGCTCAACATCAGGATTATGAGACTGCGAAGCAGATCTTGGATAATCTTGAGGACATGTTTGGAGGCCAGGCCATAACAAAGCGGCAAGGGGCGCTTCGGAAACTCTTAAACTGTAGACAGAGACCGGGGACATCTGTAAAGGAGCACATGATGTTGGTCATGGGTTACCTCGCTGAGGCTCAAACCAATGGAGCCGACATCGATGCTGAAACTCAGATGACTATGGTCTTTGAGACTCTGTCTAAGGAATTTATTCCGTTTAGAGCTACTTTTAATCTAAGCAATAGACGGGATATGACCTTGACAGAACTGATGAAACAGTTACAAGAGTTTGAACTGCTGATCAGGGAGTCTCCTGCTGGTGGAGAGGCCAATTTGGTAGCTGCTTCTGGTTCCAATCCTAACTCTGGGAATGGAAAGAAACAACGGGCCAAGAGTGGGAAGTCTTCTATTCCTATTGCTACCAAGAGCAAGAAGAAGAAGAAGAAGAACCCAAAGAAGCTTAAGTGCTTCTTTTGTGGTAAGGTCGGGCATATAAAGAAGCATTGCAAGGACTTCCTTTCCAAGGGAGGTAGGTGTGATCTTCTATATTTAGAAACTTGTTTGGTTGAGGAATCCAGTGACATTTGGGTCATAGATTCTGGTGCAACTAATCATGTTTGTGTTTCTCTGCAGGGATTCAAAGAAACGAGAAGTCTACTTCGTGAAGACTTAACGCTTCGGATGGGCGATGGATCCTTGGTCTCAGCGGAAGCAGTGGGAGATGTCCATCTTTATTTTGATAATTATAGGAGTTTAATTTTGCGAGATTGTTTTTATGTTCCTAAATTTAAAAGGAATTTAATTTCTGTATCTTCTTTATTTAAAGACTCCTACGTGGTATCTTTTAATGAAAAAGTGGTGATTCGTAAAAACAAATCCTTTATCTGTTCTGGATGGATGCAAAATAATCTATATTTTATCAAACCTAAGATGGACTTGTTGCTTAATGCTGAGATAAATGATAATAACTCAAAAAGACTTAAAACTTCTCACTCTAATAAGACTTATCTTTGGCATTTGCGCCTTGGCCATATTAACCTGAATAGGATTCAAAGGTTGGTAAGGGATGGACCTTTAAGTCACTTAAAGGTGGAATCTATACCTCAATGTGAGTCTTGTTTGGAGGGTAAAATGACCAAAAGACCATACGGGTCTAAGGGCAATAGGGCCGAAGGGGTTCTAGAACTTGTGCATAGTGATGTTTGCGGACCGATGAACATCCGGGCACGAGGAGGGTATGAGTACTTCGTTACTTTTATTGACGATTACTCAAGATATGGGTATGTGTACCTAATGCACCACAAAAGCGAAACTTATGATAAGTTCAGGGAGTTTCGGGCTGAAGTGGAAAAGCAATTGGGTAGACCCATAAAGGCACTTCGATCTGATCGAGGTGGGGAATACCTTTCTGATGAGTTCTTGGGACACTTGTTAGAGAATGGGATTTTATCCCATTTGACTGCGCCGGGCACTCCGCAGCAGAATGGCGTAGCAGAGAGAAGGAATAGGACTTTGTTGGACATGATTCGGTCCATGATGAGTTATTCATCATTGCCTTTATCCTTTTGGGGATATGCACTACAAACCGCATGTTATCTTTTGAACAATGTGCCTTCAAAATCGGTCCCTAAAACTCCTCACGAGTTGTGGACAAGACGGAAAACATCCTTAAACCATATTCGCATATGGGGATGTCCAGCTCATGTCCTGTTTAAGGATCCGAATAAGTTGGAAGCACGTTCAGAAGTTTGCGTGTTTGTAGGATATCCAAAAGGGACTAAAGGGGGTTATTTTTATAACCCAAAGGAAAATAAAGTCGTGGTTTCAACTAATGCAACTTTCCTTGAGGAGAGTTACATGAACGACTTTAAACCTCAAAGCAAAGTGGTGCTTGAGGAGTTGAGGGGTAATCCGTTTACTCCGGAGGTTCCGAACGAAACCATTCCGATCGGTGTAGAAAAACCAAACAAACCTGAACAACAACCTCAGGGGCTTCGGCGTAGTGGGAGGATCGGGCGTCAACCTGAGAGGTATATGTTCAATAGGGAGGTCTTTTTGGCTGAACCGGATGAACATGACAGGGATCCTTATACTTACGCAGAAGCTATGGAGGATGTTGATTCAAGACTCTGGACAGAGGCCATGAACATTGAGATGAAGTCTATGGAGACTAATCGGGTCTGGGAGCTTGTGGATCTTCCCGAAGGGGTAAAACCCATAGGGTGTAAGTGGATCTACAAGAGGAAAAGAGGAGTGGATGGAAAGGTCGAAACCTTTAAGGCTAGACTGGTAGCTAAGGGTTATACGCAAAAGGAAGGAATCGATTATGAGGAAACCTTTTCGCCTGTAGCCATGCTTAAGTCCATCCGGATTCTCTTGTCCATAGCTGCCGCTCTCGACTACGAGATTTGGCAGATGGATGTCAAGACGGCTTTTCTGAATGGCTATCTTGATGAGTCCATTTATATGGAACAACCAGACGGGTTCAAGGTCACGGGTCAAGAGGGTAAGGTTTGTAAGTTGCTAAAGTCTATTTATGGACTTAAGCAGGCTTCTCGTTCTTGGAACATAAGATTTGATCAAGTGATCAAGACTTATGGGTTCTCACAAAATGTGGATGAACCATGTGTTTACAAACACATTAAGAATGGGAAGGTGGTTTTTCTACTACTCTATGTAGATGACATTCTGCTAATTGGCAATGACGTTGGGGCATTGTCATCGGTCAAATTATGGTTGACCAAGCAGTTTGACATGAAGGACTTGGGTGAGGCTAATTTTGTTCTCGGTATCCAGATCTTTCGGGATAGGAAGAACAAAATGATAGCTTTGTCACAGGCCAGCTACATAGATAAAATTCTCAGGAGGTTTGCAATGCAGGATTCCAAGAAAGGTGGGCAACCATCTAGGTCTGGAATTACTCTTTCTAAGAAAGACTCTCCAAAGTCTTATGAAGAAAGAGAATACATGAAGAAGGTGCCTTATGCTTCGGCAGTAGGTAGTCTCATGTATGCCATGCTTTGCACTCGACCAGATATTAGCTATGCGGTCGGGATTGTGAGTCGATTTCAGGCGGATCCAGGACCAAACCATTGGGTTGCGGTAAAGCATATTTTCAAGTACCTGAGAAGGACTCGTGAGTATATGCTTGTGTATTCGGGTGAGGATTTAACTCCTCTAGGATACACTGATTCGGATTTTCAATCCTGCCTGGATTCTAGGAAATCGACTTCAGGGTTTGTGTTTACTCTAGGTGGCGGTGCCATCAGTTGGAGAAGTGCGAAGCAAGATTGCACTTCGGATTCAACGATGGAGGCCGAATATGTGGCGGCTAGTGATGCTTCGAAAGAAGCAGTGTGGCTCCGCAAGTTCCTTGGGGATCTTGAGGTAGTTCCTGGTGTGGATAAAGCGGTATCACTGTACTGTGATAACAGTGCGGCGGTAGCTAATGCTAAGGAACCAAGATTTCACAAGAAGAGTAAGCATATTGATCGGAAGTATCATGTGATAAAGGACTTCGTTGAGAGCGGGCATGTCACGGTGTGCAAGATCGCGTCAGAGGACAATTTAGCTGATCCATTTACGAAGACACTTTCTGGGAGAGTCTTCGAAAGGCATGTGGAAGCTATGGGGATGCGAAATTTGCAGTATTTACTCACTTAGTGCAAGTGGGAGATTGTTAGACATGTATGCTCTAAGGAGTAAAAATGTAATACGTTTTTGGAGACATTTTTATCAATAAAGAATTTATTCATTTATATATATACCAAATATTGTCCTCTTTACGTTCATATTTGTTGAATGTATGATAAGCAAACAGTAGTCTGAGACTGTCAGTCTAAACCTTAAGAGTTGGGCATATGATGGGATGATTATGCGGTAGACACGACTCTTAAGGTGATGGTCTAAAATATATGATCCGCAATCGAGGGAATAAAGTTGGGCGCTTTATTCATGTAAAGATTGTTATGTTGTCTATATCCCTTTTGGGAGATGGTTTGTCTTGGCCATCGGAGTTGGACTCCGTGAATAGAAACATTGGCGCATTGTCATAGGTGACGATGTGTTGGATCGGGACATAAAGTGAATTGATTTGGATTAATAATTCTGTCTTGTCAAATCGATTCACTTTAGACAATCATTTGTATTGTATCTTAATCCTGAGATGAATAATGGGCCCGTTGTCTCGACTTGTGTCTTTTGATGTACCAATGGGTGACTCCCACATCTCTATAGTGGCAAGCATGCCGGTACGTTGGAGGCATGACTCTTGGTAGCGTAGACTTGTTATTCATAGATATGGAATCCATAGCTCCTCTTTAGGAGTAATGATATCCTCTTATATGCGTTGTCCTGTAATTGGAAAACTGGAGCGCTCAACCATTTGGATACATAGGTGTAACCGAATGGTATACTATCTTTGGATGGTAAGTTTTCTAATGGTGAGAAAATGGAACGTAAGATAAAAATAATCGGGAAGGTAAGACAGAACTTGTCCTTAAGCCGATTATGGATGATCATATGGGGATGCGATACACTATGATATGTCATGGAGACTTAGCTACACGAGCTTCGTAATTCTATAAAGTTCGAGAGTGCAGCTCCAAGCTTTTAGTGGAGTAGCGTTGGAGTTGATAATTGTGAAATGTATATCTGGGATATTGGGTTTCATAATTATCATGAGCTTGAACTTTATAGGTCCATTTTGGTCCCCTTTGCTAGCTCACAAAATCCTGTAACGACACGGCGTGCTTTTCCAATAATTGGTGACTTATGTCGGATTTATCAGATTGGTTTAAAATTTATAAGAATCAAATAATTCATGTCTGTTTATCGGTTGAATTAATTATGTAAGAAATTAGTTCAAGATGAACTTGTTGAATTATGGCGTTCGGATAATTCTTGTCTGTTTATCGGTTGTTTTAATTTTGGACAATTAGAACAATATAAACTTGTAGAATTATTGTGAATTGATTTATTTTCTTAGAGATTATCTTGATAAAGTTTGTTTTGATCAGATATCTTTTCTATTGGGCTATTTGAATCAAAACTGAGACTTTATCCTTTAGAATCTCGGGTGGAAAATAAAAGATTCGCGGAGATTTTTTCTCGGCAGTTCGGCATGCCGGATGACGTGTTCGGCCTGCCGAACTGGCCAGTTCGGCCTGCCTATCTCACAGTTCGGCATGCCGACCGCGACAGCTAAGATTACGCGTTTTTCACGCGTATCTTATCAGATATTGATCCGAACTTGATTCTATTTCGATTTTTGAGACCTAATCTGATATGGACTGACCCCAAGGACCAATAGGTATAAAAAGGGAGTGAGTCTAATGATTTACTCAGATCAATTTGAGAGATTAAGAGTGATACTCTTCTAGTGAGCATCTAAAAACTCCCTGAGAGCTTTTGTTCACAAATCACGAACACTAGCTTTGGGTTCTCTCTATTGGTTGGAAGGAGAGTCACCGGTGGAAGAGCTGTACGTGTGAGCCCACACTCACTCCGGTTGTGGATAGAGAATAGCAAAGAAGACCAGTTGGTTGAGGCTCTTCTGGAACGTTACTTCTCTACACAGGTCGCGGAGGTTCTTCGGCATACTGAGGTTAGTAAGATCTGTTTAATTTATACATATAACATGTCAAACTTGTGTTTTGGAAAATACTCTGATGAAAAATTTTTAAAATTCCGCTGCGCACTTTGTTTCCAACAGACACTGCAACATCCAAGCTTGAATGGGAAAGGGAAAGCCGGGAGCGGCCAATTGATTTGAATCTCCATCTGTAATCTTTTTGTTTTATCTTTGGCATGTAGGCATGTGTGTCCGTATTTCGTGTGTGACGAATAACCGTTTGCCTTGTATTCTGTGTTTCTTGTGGTACGTTGTTGTTCAATCTTTTAGATTCATTGAGCCTAATGCCGGGATGGCTGGATACGGAGTACTTGATGCTCTCGAAACGCATCCTTCTTAAGGTCCGATCTTTTGTTTATCGATGTTTTTGTATCCTCTAAGCATGCATGATATGGATAGCTGGTATACGGAGTGCCTTGTACTCTCGAAACGTATCCGTATCATGTTTGTAATGTGTAATATTCTGTTAATATTATGTGGAAGTACCAGAGTCAGTTATGGGGATATTCCATATGAAATATGAGTATATTATTTGGATTGAATGTTTGTGTCATGAGGATAGCTGTTTAATGAAAAATATGTCGGGTATGTTTGCAACTCTGAGATTCCGTTTAATATCTCTATGAGTAAGTTTAATGTATAGTTTTGAATAAAAGTGTTTGTGATATATGTTTTATGATTATGTTTTAGTTTATTAGTTGAGGTATAAAATCAAATATATTTGACTTTTCCTTACTTAAAAAGGGAAAGGAACCTAAAGATGAAGTATATAAAATTTCTCTGGCAATCTCTTTAAATGTGATTGTAAATCACAGTCCATGGACAATGAAGGACTGGAATCATGATATGGTCAATATGTATGCCTGATCAGATTCTTAGACTATTATACGGTGTTATAAGTTGAAACTTGTCAGAAATACTCTCATTGAGGGATTTAGGAGTAAGATTTATTATGCAAGTAAATAAGTGGAGATACGATGACTTAAATTGGAGGACAAACAACATTAACGGTTTAGACTCGAAATTGAATCATAATGGAATTAAAATTTTTACTAGTATTGCTAGAATTGAAATTTCGAGGACGAAATTTCTTTAGGGGGGTAGAGCTGTGACACCCGTTATTCTCCTAACGGGTATTGAGGTAATTAAATTAATTTTTAGTGTATAAAAAAAAATTGCTTCATTTAAATTTATTTTATAATATTTATTTTTATCTATTTTTAAATTTTCTAAAATTCTCCTATATTTATTTAGTATGATTACTAAAAAGCCTTAGACCTTCTAATAAATCTCAAAAATGTCATATTGGCATTATGTGTGTTAAAGTCTTTAGATGAGACATAAGGATATCTTTTGCAACTACTCTTGACCCTCATTTTCTTTATTTCCTCCGTGACATGCTGAAGCATGTCTCCTCTATAATTGTTTCTATCACTTCTCTTCAAAGACTTCATCTTTTCTTCCTTTCTCTTCCACGGTTCCCACACTCTTCTTCTCATTTCTTTGCTGAAGCAAAATACTTAGAGAACTTCTTCAAGGCAGCCATAAAAATCAGCCACCATCACCTCCATTTGAGCAAGAATTTCAGTCATACCGAACTAAAGGAACCTGTTTTGAAGCCATTTTAAGCTTCCAACTAACCATAATCCGAGGTTAGAATCTTATGAACAAATTTAGTCTTTCATTTATAAATTTTCTTTTATACTAAAGGATTATTCAAATTTGCGTTCTTAAACCTAAGTATATGTTTGTTGCTATTTTGGAGCATATGTATGAAGTCTAAGTGTATATGCCCTAGACAGAAAATTTATATTGTTAAACTTTATAATACCTCTATGGGCAGTGGTTATTTCTTGAAATTCTAAGATTAAATTAAAATAAATTTTATGAATGTAGTTGTATGTTGTGCTTTAGTTTTAATTGTCCTTATGCACGCCTTAGGATCAAGGGAGTATGGAGCTAACGTTAACTGATTCCAGGATTAAAAGATTGTTGATAAGCTTGAAAGGTAGGGATTCTCTTACTCATCTTTTGTGAGGTTTTTATAGAATTAAAATTGATTGTTTTGCTGCAATATATATATATCTATGTTGAACTGATATTATATGTGTATCACATATGAAACTATGACATGGACTCGTCTTGTATTGTACGGCGAGGAACATAATGAATTGACACATGTTATAAATTGAGAAGCATGGTTAGGAAAATTAACTCTATTAATAATGATTTAATATAGAGAAATTGTGAGACATGAAAAGGGCGACGGTTACGTCCTTGGGCATAAATACCCTAAAAGGTAAAATAGGGGGAAGGTGATGACGCTTCCTTGGGTTGAAAGTCCCAGAACACACTGTACAGGAATTGATTTGGTGAGGACTCGGGGCTTGATGTCCCCTCACCGGAACACCCTTGGAATGTTTATAGGGTGATCAAGTGCGCCTATTTGGGTTTCGATGAGTTGAGTGATACTCAATTTAACATGGATACCTAGGAACAATGATGATTGGTAATATTTGTATAAATGTGTAATTATGACACTTGGTAATGATTAACTACGGTATCCATAAGATGTGATCATAATAAACCTCATAATCTGGAATATGATGTAACCTACTAACCATGCAGATTTTAATGTGGTAATGATAAAAACCTAAAGGTGAGTAATGGCTTTCTCTACTGAGCATAGTGTTGCTCATTCCCTTATGTTTATATCTTTTCAGGACTCACTAAGTGTGAGGTGGCTACGAGAAATATAGTTGAGGAAGCGATGTAACTATATTACATTGGGACTGCTCAATTGTAAAGAATGTTCTTCATGATAATGTAAGCATCAATTGTTACTTTCTGTGACTGTATTACAATGTGTTGAGGGTTAAAATGATGATGACAACAGTTTATATTATTAAATTTAAGGTGCTACATTAAAACTGTGGTTTATTTGTCGTTTATATTTTTATTTTTGAGTTATGAGAGTTTTCATTTAAGTCCCGGGTAAATTTTAATCTTTAAGGTTTTACTTTTATTATTTATTTTTATTTTATCTCATTAAAAACTGTTAACCCCCATATAGGGGCGTTACAGAGCCAAAAAAAAAAAAAAGTGATAATTATGTGGCTGTTATTCGCAAAAAAATCTGGTTAGAATTTCAGGGTCCGTTTGATAAAAGGATTCGAATTATGGTAATTTGGATCCTTTTGATAAATTATTGTGATTTAAATTATGATTTAAGTATTGTAATTTGAGTTAGCATTTAGTTGTGAGAGTATTTAAAAATAAATTTAGGTAGAATATCTAAGTATGTGTTTGATAGTGTAAATTACTCTTTCTTTTTTCTCTCGCTCTCTCTCTCTCCCTCTCTTTGTCTTTTCAATGTTACTTGTAATAAATACAGTCTTGAAATTTGAAACCTGAGTACGCCTATTACTGTAGAAGTGACATTGAAGTCACAAAAAAAACAACCCCCCTCATGAACTTGGGTTTTTGGCTGAGAGAACTTATATTAGAATTCACAGAATTTAAAATTTGAAGACACCAAACATAAATTACAAAGATTTCACGTACTCAAATCAAGATTTGAGCCAAATGAGTGAAAATAGTTCTCCAAGGGCCTAACAGCCCTCCAAAAGGGGGAAAAGTAAACAACAAATGAAAGATTTTTTCTTCTAATCTCATAACCGGTGGCAAATATTCGTCCTTTGCCCAACACGTCACGTCGTATAAGGTTTTCCTATTCTTTACTTCTTTTTCTTTTTTGAATTAATCATACGACATGGACATTAGACATATATGGAAAACCAAAACGCACCGATCGGCCAACCGTCGTAGCCGCTTCGAACGGTCCCCGTGCAAAAGTGCATATACGTAAGAGCAGTGATTTAAAAAACGGTACTCCCAACTGAAAATTTCACTTCCATAATTCTCTTACTAATTTGCCCACTAGAAAGATATACAAAATAATACATCATGAAGGAACAGATTAAAGTTGTGTGGGGCTCTTGGTCGGTGGTGATGATGATGATGGCTGCAGTGGCTGTGGTGATGTTTTTTCCCTTGGGGATGGGACCGGTGCAGCCACCTTCTGCTTTCACCCTCCTCATCTTCCCGCTCGTTTTGGTGGCTGTTTTCATCATCCTCTCTCGACTCACTAACAAGTGATCATCAAGATATCATATATTGCTTACGGTCTTTATATTGATTTAATAAATTATTGCCATAAGTTAGTATCATGTTGTAGATTGTTTTTGTATTTGTATTACCACATGGATTCAGATTACTTTGTCTTAAACGGTATTTACCTAACCAGCTATACTATGCTATATCATGCTTAAATATTCAAGTCCTTTATAATAACATGATATGATGTAATTTGTTCGATACCAATTAAGACATAAAAAATAAGATAGATGATTTGAATCATATCATAATTTTGTTGTTATTATTGTTATGGTGTTGAATGCAAATTTTGGTTTTTGGATCTAAATTTTATTTGGTAAAGTTGGTATATATATCTAGGAAATGTCCAGTATTGAACTAGTTCTTTGGACAAATAATACCAGACAAAAAAATCGGGTTACAATATATATGTATACATATTAATCCGTATAATCTCTAACGCAATCTCATCTACTGTCTAATATTATTTGGCATTAATTAGTTCTAACCAATTTTTCGGTCAGGAACGGTATAAAGCTCTCATATGCTATAGTAAAAGCAAAAAAGTTACTGTAAAACTCTCACATACTACAATATTTATAATTCTAACCACCATGTTAAAAACCCTATAAATATGCTGTCAATTCGTTAATTAAGAAACATGACATAGTATGAGGCCAATGGATTAATCACTAGAAATTATGAACAACGGAATATATTAATACTTGAATAGTTAGATTATATGTGTAAAACAAATCCTACAAGAGAGTCCAAACAGAGCAGAAACTTGCGATCCGACGCATACTGCATTGTTCCCTAACAGTACTTTCAATCGATGCAAAATCGTTTGTTCCATGCAAAAAAAAGAGTTAATTATTGGTCATAGAAGAAAAGCAAGATCAATGATGATGCTGCAAAAAAAAAAAAAAAAAAAAAAAAAAAATTCATTAGAAAAAGAAAGTACTCCGTTAGAGAAATGAGTTACAAAAGAGAGAGAAGAAAAAAGAAAAGATAGTACTCTCAGCAACTTCTTTTGCACATGGATGTTATAAGGAGGTCTTTAGACAAGTCTACGGTGACTCTGAATCTCTTTCACTCTTGGTATCGTCACCGTAGTTAGTGATGCTAGCATGATCAACTCCTGGACTTACAAGTCCACTTCTGTACAGCAAGTCCAAGTCATGAAAATACTGACGAGTTTTGTGACCATTCAGCGACCGCTTCTTCCCGCTTTCTGTCCATCTTTTGAAATATTTGTTGATGCCTTCCCATTTCTCTTTACACTTCTTTGCTGTTCTGTTGTATCCCATCCCATGCATACCAACAGATATCTCCTCCCATATGGACCCTTTCGCGCCTGAAACTCGAAACTTATGTTCCAGCGTAGTTCGGAGTGCGATGAGGGCTTGTACTTCGGCTTCTGGCCATCTAATTTTGTTATGTGGATCGCATTTGTCATCTGGTTGCAAGTCAGTTTTTACCCCGTTTTCTTCAAAGCTTTGTTGAGGGCCCGGTTCTGGGATTTGAATTTCTTCACCTAACAAATTCTGGATAAAGGAAATGAGGGCAAGGCTTCGAGATGTCTCTTCGGCTCTTTCCATCTCGTCTCTCTTTCGTCTTTCTATCTGCAACTGCTTCCAAGCTTCTTCTCTCGTTACTCTCTCTTTCTCTATCTTCTCTACCATCTCAATCAACTGCTTATGCATCTCCTCTTGTTTCTCCATCACTTTCATCACCAGACTTTCCAGAAAATGCTCAACACCATTCCTCCTTGATTTTCTCCGCCTCTTTCGATTCGCAGCGCTCGTGATGTTTGCTGCCATGTAATCAACATCATCATCTGAAGATGAGCCAAGGACGGAGAAGAATCTGTTGAATTTGTGCAAAGTTGTATTAGAACAGATTGAAACTAGCCAACCAAAAATTTACCACCAAATATTGAACTACCACCAACGGTACACAACAACAAGGGCATGTTACGGCCAAAAATGACTAATGGCATGAATTTCAGAACCAGAATAACAAACATACAAGTAGTACATTTGGCAACGTAGTTCGAACTACAAAATTGTGGCTCAAACCAACTTTGTTGTCTTCTCTCATAAAATTTGAATTTCAAACCAATTTTGATACAAACAATTAATTTGAACTACATTCCCAAACTGCCTAAAATATCTTACATTTGATGATTCGGGCACTTTGAATTACCAGTCTCACCAAAAGCTCCCTTTAGATTTTAGAATATTGCAAGCACCATCAAAAGTACTACCATGGCATTGCACATGCCTTATAAGTGTGCTTTCACTTCGAACCCAATTAAGCGCAATTCATATCCAACAATGAGGTAAAAGGGAAACAACTAAATATAATCCGTAGAAGATATTTGTGACAGAATCATTATCAGACGTTTACAACTAGAAATTCAAATTGGATCAAAACACTGCAGCATGTGAAAGGTTTACATTATACCTTACTTTCTGTTTAAGTTTAAATCAATTTGTATAAACCAACGCACCAAAACACTCTATAAACTTGAGTTTTCTGAAAGCATAGACATATGGTATATATTTGAAATTATAACTGATGAATGATTTTGTTTATGAAAAGATTATATTCACTGATTTTCTTCTTTTTTTCCGGAATCATCAGTTACAGTTAGGGCATGTTTATGAAGGCATATGGGCATTGTCCGGGCTCAACTACTACCATAATTATGCCCAAAAAAAAAACCATTGTTTTAGTTACTGTTATATAAACAAACAACTTATTAAAAACCAAAAAAAAAAAATTTATACAAAAAATATATTAAGGAAAAAACAAAAAAAGTCAAAGGCTTTAGCCTAGAAGTTGCAAACAAAATGCCAAAACCATACGCTTTACAGCGGCCATTAAATTAGAATTAGATTATTAACATTAAAAAGTAATAAGAAATGAAGATTAATTAAAGGACTAATGGATTAGATAAGATATACTGAAAGAGAAAAACTCACTCGGACTCGCTCTCCAGTCCAGGTTCCACGCCGTTAGTTTCCCAGCCTTCCACGGCCGTCCCCGACCCGATTAAAATCGGGTCACTCGCCGTCACAGAAACGTCCCGACAAACGGCGCTCGTTCGCCGCGCTTCACCGCCCTCGGCTTTCACGGCCCACTCAAACACTCCGTCAAAGCAACCAGCTTGGCTACTCGGGAACCCACTTCCTAGGGTTCCGACGAGCCCCCCGTTGTCCGGAAAGTCCCTCGCCGGAGACCTCGCGTTGCACCTGATCGGACGGAGTTTTTGAGGCGGCGAAATCGGACGGTGATTGATGATATCCGGCGAGTGAATCACGGCCGTCGGATGGTCGTAGATGAGGTCGGTCGGCTCCGGGAAAGGAGATATCTGCCGAGGGAAGCCGTCGGGGTTCGGAATTTGCCCGCCGCCGGCGACAGCGTCCATAGCCCTTTCAGTAAAAATTAGAAAATAAAATGAAAATGGTGAAAAAAAAAAAAGGAAAATAAAAAAGAAAGTTGGGTTTGAGGAAAGTGGAGATGTTCCTTGAGGACTCGTGGTGAAAATTGAAACGGAGTCGGTAAATGAAAGTAAAAATTGGGGATAAAGGGCTTTGGCTGTTGCGGAGGTTTTTTCCATTTTGAATATTATCAATCTGTGTGTATTTACGGATCTGTCCCTGCGGTGATCTGGCGCTCAGGCGAATGTGTAAGGGCCTGGAAGCACAAACTTTTAGAATTTGGACCTTGTTGTGTAGTTTTCAAACGAATGAAGGGCATCATTGCAAATTTTTCACTTCTCTTCGGAAAAAATATTACCGTTAAAGGAAGGAGTAATCATGTCTTGGTTACTTTTAAAACATCTGAAAATGTGTTTCCGACGTATAGATGGAGAACTAACACTTGAGAATGAAATAGGCATTGCTATATGCACAATGCTCGTGGACACACCATGATCCAACACTTGAGGATGTTAGGGATATGTGCCCGAAAATAAATGAGATGTATTATATTTGTTGATTATTAATATAATTTGAGAAATTTTTTTAATATTATTTTTGCATGTATTTTTTGGATGCTTTATAAATATAAAAAAATCATAGATATTTAAATGTAATTTTAAATGTTGTATATAAGTGTTATATACTGGAGGATAATATTTAGAGTAAAATAATCTAAGTCTGTCCATAAATAAAAATTAAAGTTGAGATCTTCAATTTAAAATTATTGACGCGGTTCATTACATTCTAAATGAAACGACCTTTTTTGGATTTTTAATAATGAGATTATTAGAATGAAAGCACTTTATATAATTATGAAAGCACTTTATATAATTTTATTATATATGACCAGAACAAGACTAATTATGAATCTCTAATAATTTCCTACTATATAAAGCATTCAATATTAGTTAATGATGGTCATATATGAATTGATCTCAATTTTGAGTAATTAATAAACTCTTTCTTATTGTATTGTATCTTTTAACATACCGAATAATGACACAAATGCATAATGTCAAATTCTTGGTATATTAGAATTATAATATAATACATAGCTAGAAATATTAATATATAAAATGAAATCCATTCCTTCGTTAAGAAGTCAGATGGACAGTCACATAACAACGTTTTGTTCTTACCACATTTAACTATGGAATAATAATATAACTATTACATAGTTGGGTTGCCATCACTGATGACTCTTACATAAAAGGTTTCAATCCCATTCCACTAGATGTATTTTTTACTAAGTCTCTCGAAAGACCTTTTGTTAAAGGATCCGCTAGGTTCTTGTTAGTCCTAACATAAACAACATTAATAACACCATCGGTTATTAGTTATTTCACATATTCATGTCTTAAGCTAATATATCTAGACTTTTTATTATAAACTTTGTTATAAGCTCTAGACAATGTAGCTTCACTATCGCAGTACAAAGAAATAGATGACATCAATTGACCATAACTCAATATCAAACAATAAATTTTTCTACCATTTCACTTTTTTGCCTGCATCTGCAAGTGCCATAAACTCACTTTGTTTCTTAGAAGCCCAAGACGCGGTTCCTCTTGCAATCATGAAAATCCAATCAGATGTGGATTTATTATCACTCATACTGGTTATTCAACTAGCATCCGAGTACCCTTCTAATGCCACGGGATAATCTTTATAAAACAAGCCCAAATTAATGGTCCTTTTAAGATAACTAAGTATCCTACTAATTGCACTCCAGTGATCAATACTTAGGTTACTTGTAAATCTTAACATTTTACATACCGCAAATCCAATGTCTTGTTTAGTACAATACATAACATATATCAAGCTACCAATCACACTAGCATACTCAACCTCTGCTACCGCTTACCATCATTTTCTAGTAATTTAATACTTGAATCATATGGGTTATTCGTTTTTTTAAACTTCAAATGATTGAATTTAAGAAGTACCTTCTCAAAATAAAGAGATTGACACAACGAGTAACCCCACTATGCTTCCTTACTTTGACACCCAAGATAGTATTTACCTCACTAAGATCTTTCATCTTAAATTGTGAAGTTATATACTTCTTAATATCGTTCACTCCTTGCATGTTTGTTCAAAAAATAAGCAAGTCATCAATATACAAATATATAATCACACCAAAATCATTTGTAAACCTAAAATATATGCATTTATCTGCATTATTATGCTTAAAACCGTGAGACAAAATAACCAAATAAAATTTCTCATGCCATTGTTTTGGTGCTTGCTTTAATCCATAAAGCGACTTAACTAACTTGCAAATCTTATTTTTATTTCCAGGCGATACAAACCCGTCGAATTCTTCTATATAGATTTCCTCATGCAGATCACCACTTAGGAAAGCTATGTTAACATCCGTTTGGTGCACATACAAATTATATATTAAAGCAATTGTAAATAGCACTCTAATAGATGTCAATCTAGCTACCGGAGTATACGTATCGAACTAGTCTATACCACGCTTTTGTTTAAAGCCCTTAGCTATCAATTAGCCTTGAACGTTCGTATAGACCCATCAGTGTTGTACTTTCCTCTAAGCACTCACTTGTTACTTATTAGTTTTGATCCTGGAGGAAGATCAACCAAAATCCAAGTTTCATTAGACATTATCAAATCTATTTCATCATTTATAACCTCTCTCTAAAAGGAAGCATCTCTAGATGACATGGCTTCACTAAATGTCTTTAGATCATCCTCAATATTGAGCAATAATAGTATTTTATTAAGTACACATTTTCTATCTCTTTCAACCAAGAAGGCCAAAGCTTTAGATGAAATTAAATCGGATCCCAAACCATCTACTTTTCATTCACGTTGACTTCTCTTTTATTCGAAAGATGTTATGGATTCTTTCCTTTTATTTGTGGAAGTCCTTGGAGTATAGTCACATGATAGATCGACATTAGATTCTATTTCAGTGGTAGAATAAAAAATAAATTTATTTTCAATGAATTCAGCATCTCTTGATTCCACTATCACATTAGATTCTAGAGTTAAGAATCTATATGCCTTAGAATTTTCAACATATCCAACAAAAATACTTTTAATACCTCTTGTACCTAACTTTGATGATTTAAGGTCATGTAATATATAGTAAGCTAAACAACCCCTCACCCTTAAATACATGAAGTTTAGTTTTTTTTTTCTTTCTATATTTCATATAGAGAAACATGTGTTCTCATGGATGTAATTATATTATGAACATGACACGAAGGAAGCAAAGCTTCCCCTAATAAATTATTAGCCAATTTTGCATTAAGAAGCATGGAGTTGATCATATCGGTGAATATCCTTTTCGTTCTTTTAGCCAAACCATTTTGTTGAGAAATAAAGGGGGTGAATAATACAATGCTGTAACACCCCTATGTGGGGGTTAACAGTTTTAAATAAATAAAAATAATTTTAAATTTTATATTATTTAAATCAATTAAACAATGCCCATGGGTCTTTAAACAACAAGAAAAATAAAAATAAACGTTTTAAATACAAACCACAGTTTTTAGTGTAGCACCAAATATATATAATTACAGTCATCATCACCATAGTACAATTCCCAAATAACTTAACACAGCCATAAAAAAAATAATACAACTCTTACATGTTGTAGATAAGTTGTAATTAAACAGGGTCTTCTAACACGAAAACAGCAGGATTGTTTTCGTTTATTCCTCTTCAAATATGTTGCACTGAGTTCCACCTGAGATATGAAGATATGATAGGGATGAGCATCGACATGCCCAGTAGGGAAATCATGACTCACCTTATGGTTTATCCATTACCACATTAAAAACTGCATGGTTAGTAGGTTACATCATATTCCAGATTATGAGGTTTATTATGATCACATCTTATGGATACCGTAGTTAATCATTACCAAGTGTCATAATTACACATTTATACAAATATTACCAATCATCATTGTTCCTAGGTATCCATGTTAAATTGAGTATCACTCAACTCATCGAAACCCAAATGGGCGTACTTGATCACCCCATAAACATTCCAAGGGTGTTCCGGTGAGGGGACATCAAGCCCCGAGTCCTCACCAAATCAATTCCTGTACAGTGTGTTCTGGGACTTTCAACCCAAGGAAGCGTCATCACCTTCCCCCTATTTTACCTTTTTGGGTATTCATGCCCAAGGACGTAACCGCCGCCCTCTTCATGTCTCACCATTTCTCTATATTAAATCATTATTAATAGAGTCAGTTTTCCTAACCATGCTTCTCAATTTATAACATATGTCAATTCATTATGTTCCTCGCCGTACAATACAAGACGAGTCCATGTCATAGTTTCATATGTGATACTCATATAATATCAGTTCAACATAGATATATATATATTGCGGCAAAACAATCAATTTTAATTCTATAAAAACCTCACAAAAATGAGTAATAGAATCCCTACCTTTCAAGCTTATCAACAATCTTTTAATCCTGGAATCAATTAACGTTAGCTCCACACATCCTTGACCCTAAGGCATGCATAAGGACAATTAAAACTAAAGCACAACGTATAATCACATTCATAAGTGAGTTATGTGTAAACCCGTCTACTAGTGCCATTAAAGTATTTTTATGCATTAAACATGGAGAAAATGCATACTAAAAACTAAGTTTAGATTAAAGAAAACCTACCTCAAAACTTCTTTGAAAAGCACCAAAGTTTGGGTTATCAATCAAGCTTGAATTAACTTTAAAACCGCCTCGATCATCGTTGGGAATTATAATTGTCTTGGCCACAAAGAGAGCTTTGTGCTCTATGTCTTTAGTTAGAAATTTGAAGTGAGAAGGGAGAGAATGAGAACTAGAGAAGAAGGTGGTGATAGTTAAATAAAAAGATATCAAAATGCTTAAGAGGAATGAGATGTTTACGGGGAAAAGTTGTAAGAAGAAACAAAAGAGTCTTAAAGGAAAATATCATCTTGTCTCCCATGAAGACTTTTAGCAAATAATGCCAACATAATTGAGGGGATAATTGGAGTGAATTATAGAAGAAGATAAGGAAATAATTAATTAGGTGGTTGAGAAATATCTCCATGTCTTCTATGAATTGACGGAAAATAATTCAATGTCCCCTTCGGATACCTTTAGCAAAATGAGAAGAAGTCTATATAATTGAGCAATAATTTAGGGAGACAAGATTGGTAGAAGTAAGTGTTGGTAAGTTTTGAATGTTTCTTAGGAAGACTTGGTAAGAAAATACTAAAATGGTATTTTTTTTAAATGATCATAAACAACTTAGTAATTTTAAATAGTCACATTTTATTCATTAAATTTTACAAAATTATGCCCGTTAAAAATACGGGTGTTACAGCTCTCCCCTCCTATAAAAATTTCGTCCTCGAAATTTCGTACACTGATTACAATGTTAAAACAAATATGGGTACTTTTCTCTCATTTCAGATTCAAGTTCCCATGTGGCTTCCTCCACATCATGGTGTTGCCACATCACTTTCACCAGAGGAATTCCACGACGACGTAATAATTTTATTTCATGATCCAGTATTTGAACTGGAATTTCTTCATAATTCGTATCTCCTTGAATTGGCACATCTGTCCACATGATCACATGTGAAGGGTCGGGTTCATACTTTCTCAACATCGATACATGAAACACATTATGTACATGAGACAATTGTGGTGGTAGGTCTAAACGGTATGCCAACGTTCCAATGCGTTCCACAATCTCAAACGGTCCTGTATACCTTGGTGCTAACTTTCCTTTAACACCAAATCGAGATACACCTCGTTTTGGTTTCACTTTTAAGAACACAAAGTCTCCGATCATGAACTCTAAAGGTCGCCTCCTCTTATCTGCATAACTCTTTTGTCGACTTTGAGCTGTCTGAAGACGTTCGTGAATAATCTGGATCTTGTCCGTTGTTTCTCTGATAAACTGAGGCCCAAGTTCAAGACGCTCTTCCTTTTCAGCCCAACACAATGGAGATCTACAAGGTCTACCATATAAGGCCTCATATGGAGCCATTCTAATACTTGCTTGGTAACTGTTGTTATATGCGAATTCAACATATGGCAGCTGTGCAGCCCAATTTGTTCCAAAGTCTAGCACACAAGCCCGAAGCATATCCTCGAGAATCTGAATGACACGTTCAGATTGTCCATCTGTTTGAGGATGAAAAGCTGTACTAAAATTCAATTGAGTTCCCAAGGCCCTCTGTAATCCTCTCCAAAATTTCGACGTGAAACGTGTATCTCTATCGGAAACTATTGACATTGGCACTCCATGCAATGTCACTACCTTTTCCACGTACAATTGACATAATTTTGAGACACTATAATTAGTTCTGATTGGGATGAAGTGGGCTGTCTTAGTTAAACGATCTACAATTACCCAAACGGCGTCATGCCCTATTTGAGTCTTAGGAAATCCAGTAACAAAGTCCATTGTCACATGATCCCACTTCCATTCTGGAATAGGTAAGCTCCTCAACTCGCCTCCAGGCTTTTGATGTTCCGCTTTAACCTGTTGGCACGTCATGCACTTAGAGACAAAGGTTGCTACATCTCGTTTCATTCCTCGCCACCAGTATTGTCGTTTTAGATCCATATACATTTTTGTGCTTCCAGGATGAATAGCAAACTTTGAACGGTGAGCCTCATCTAGCACCGCATGCCTGAGATATGGATCCTCTGGAACAACTAATCTTCCTTTGTAAAGTAAAAATCCTTCTGGCTCAATCTGCCATCCATCCAGTTGTTCTCCATTTTGTATTTGTTTCCAAACCCTACGTAATCCTTCATCGTGCCATTGTCCTTGTTTTACTTTCTGAATTAACGTAGGAGTTGCTATCACATTGAATAAGAAAGCTCTCTCGTTATCTTCATAATATTGCAAGTTGAAGTCGGCGATAGTGACTCGTCTCCAATCTTCCAATGCTAAACTGGCTATACGTCCGTTGTTCTTACGACTTAGAGCATCTGCCACGGCATTTGCTTTTCCAGGATGATATTGGATACTAAAGTCATAGTCCACCATGTACTCAGTCCATCTTCGTTGCCTTAGATTGAGATCCTTTTGAGTAAACAAATATTTCAGACTTTGATGATCTGAATATAGCTCGAACTTTGCGCCATATAGATAACATCTCCAAGTTTTGAGTGCGAAAACCACAGCAGCTAACTCAAGATCATGTGTGGGGTAGTTCCTCTCATGGGGTTTCAACTGGCGTGAGGCGTAGGCAACTACTCGTCCATGCTGCATTAACACACAACCCAAACCGTTTCCTGAGGCATCAGTGTATACTGTGTAAGGCTCCTCGTTGTTAGGTATGATCAGCACAGGTGCACTAGTGAGTCTTCGTTTCAGTTCCTCAAATGCTTCTTCACATTTATCATCCCACACGAACTTGACATTCTTCCTTGTGAGTTTTGTTAATGGAGAAGCAATCTTTGAAAAATTCTCTACGAAGCGTCGATAGTATCCAGCTAGTCCGAGGAAACTTCGAATCTCTGACACGTTCTTTGGTCGTTCCCAATTTAGCACTGCTTCAATTTTGGAGGGGTCCACTGAGATGCCTTCTTCAGAGACAACGTGTCCAAGGAACTTGACCTTTGTCATCCAGAAATCACATTTTTCTCTTTTTGCATAAAGACCATGTTCTCTCAACGTTTGTAGAGCGATCCTCAAATGCTCAGCATGTTCTTCTTCGTTTTTAGAATAGATCAAGATATCATCTATGAAAACAATGATAAATTGATCTAAGTACGGTCGAAAGACACGGTTCATCAAGTCCATGAAAGCCGCTGGTGCATTAGTCAACCCGAAAGGCAAGACAAGAAACTCAAAATGACCGTAGCGAGTCCGAAAAGCTGTCTTTGGAATGTCCTCTTCTCTTATCTTCAGTTGGTGATATCCGGATCGTAAGTCAATCTTTGAGAAATAGCAAGATCCTCCTAACTGATCGAACAACTCATCAATTCGGGGTAGAGGGTACTTGTTCTTGATAGTCAATCGATTAAGCTGGCGATAATCGACACAGAGCCTCAACGATCCGTCATGTTTCTTCACAAAAAGTACTGGAGCTCCCCAAGGTGATGTACTTGGTCGAATAAATCCTTTTTCCAGTAATTCGTCCAACTGCTTCCTCAATTCCACTTTCTCAGCAGGTGCCATTCGATACGGGGCAATAGAAACAGGCGCTGCTCCTTGAGTTAGGTCGATGACAAACTCAATTTCTCTATTAGGCGGAAGTCCGGGCAATTCATCTGGAAAAACATCTGAAAATTCGTCCACCACAGGAGTGTGAGAGGATAGGTCACTCTTCTTTAATTCTCCATTTGAAGCAAAGATCGTCCCAAGATTGGTGAAATTCCTTCGTCCTCCAATACAAGCCTTTAGCACCGGGGCTGGCGTCACTGTTCCTGTTTTTGCCTGAAATTTGATGACTTGTCCATTCTTGGTGAATAAAGAGACACGTTTCCTATGACAATCTACTATTGCCTGGTATTTAGTTAGCCAATCCATTCCTAAGATTACATCAAACTCTGTCATAGTTATTACATATAGGTCAGCCGATAGTTTATGTTCTCCTATAACAATACACACTGATTTACAAATTATGGATACTTCAGCTATCCCGCCCATTGGTGTACTAAGGGTTAATGATGAACTACATGTCTCAGTTTCTAATTGTAGTACGGAAGCAAATAACATAGATATAAATGAATGAGTGGCACCAGTGTCAAATAATACATGAGCCCAAGAATGAGACACGTGAATCATACCGTCTACAACTGAGTGATCAGCCTGTTTTCCTTGTCCAGTTGTAGCCGTAATTGCATAAGCTTGTGCTGGTGCTTTTCCTTTATCACTTTTTCCTCGGTTTCCTTGGCTACTACTAGCCTTATTATTATTTCTCCCAGAAAAATATGGCCTTTGATTCACTGAGCCTTGTGGAGTCGGTTGGAAGTTCTGATTAGCATAAAAATTGGAACCCTGTGGCCGCTGTTGATAGTTGTACTGAGGCTGGAACCCTCGAGGTTGAGTTACTGAGACTTGGGAAGCTGGAGTGTTTTGCTGAGGCGCTCCACGATTTTGACTCCCTCCCCAAACAGTGGAGCCAAAATGACTTCCTTGTGGCCTTGGTGCAAAGGATGATTGTGTAGGGCGGTTAGGGCAATTTCTCCTCAGATGTCCCACTTGTCCACAGTTATGACAAGCATACGGTTGGAAACGACCACTGCCAGAAGATCCACCACCAATAGTCACTCCACTATGCTGAATGACTTGCCCTTGTGACTTCTCTTTCTTACTTATTTTCCTTTGACGCCCACCAGAACCCTTATACTCTCCATAGGAGTTATTTAGTTCTGTCTCTGCCCGCTGTGCCGCAGCTACAAGATCAAGAAAATCTGTTGATGGAACAGCAGCTATCATTTGTCTGATTTTCGGCCTCAGGTTATTTCTAAATTTTTCGCATCTCGCCATTGGATCCGATACAGCCCCGGGATTGTAGCGAGACAATTCTATAAATCGAGCATGGTATTCAGCAACTGTTGTATCTCCCTGCACCAGGTTTTCAAATTCTCGCATCATTGCTTGCCTATGGCTCTGAGGAATATAGGTGTTGCGAAAAATGGTTTCGAACTGCTCCCATGTAAGATTCGGCACATCATAGTCGTCTTTCTGAAGATCCCACCATTCTTCGGCTTTACCCTCAAATATATATGTTGAAAAGCTAACCCAATACTCCCGTGGAATCCTCAAGGTGTCCAACTTCTTTTTGACTGCCTTTAGCCATTGTTCTGCTATGACCGGGTTAGGTTCTCCACTAAATGTGGGTGGTTTCTGCTTCATAAACTCCTTCAACAGAGTTAGATGTCGTTGTTCGGGATCACGAACCTCCACAGGTCTTTGCACATTTTGTAATGCTTGAAGAATTTGTCCTAAATTATTTACTTCTGGTGCAGCTGGCGGGGATTGTGTTGCATGTCGTAGTTGCTCATCTTCTTGAGCTTGTTCCATCGGTTCCGGTTGCTCAACTTCTTGAGCATGTTCAACCGGTTGTGACAGCTCAGACGATTGCATTTGACGTCTTGGTGGCATAGTTTCTACTGGCTGCGAAAATTTAACTAGGATCAGTACCAAATGATGATGACATTAACACCTAACTTTAAAACCATTCCCAAAGATTAATTTTTAAGGTGGTGCTATACCCCCTAGGTTAATCGAACCTAGGCTCTGATACCAAAAATTCTGTAACACCCCTATGTGGGGGTTAACAGTTTTAAATAAATAAAAATAATTTTAAATTTTATATTATTTAAATCAATTAAACAATGCCCATGGGTCTTTAAACAACAAGAAAAATAAAAATAAACGTTTTAAATACAAACCACAGTTTTTAGTGTAGCACCAAATATATATAATTACAGTCATCATCACCATAGTACAATTCCCAAATAACTTAACACAGCCATAAAAAAAATAATACAACTCTTACATGTTGTAGATAAGTTGTAATTAAACAGGGTCTTCTAACACGAAAACAGCAGGATTGTTTTCGTTTATTCCTCTTCAAATATGTTGCACTGAGTTCCACCTGAGATATGAAGATATGATAGGGATGAGCATCGACATGCCCAGTAGGGAAATCATGACTCACCTTATGGTTTATCCATTACCACATTAAAAACTGCATGGTTAGTAGGTTACATCATATTCCAGATTATGAGGTTTATTATGATCACATCTTATGGATACCGTAGTTAATCATTACCAAGTGTCATAATTACACATTTATACAAATATTACCAATCATCATTGTTCCTAGGTATCCATGTTAAATTGAGTATCACTCAACTCATCGAAACCCAAATGGGCGTACTTGATCACCCCATAAACATTCCAAGGGTGTTCCGGTGAGGGGACATCAAGCCCCGAGTCCTCACCAAATCAATTCCTGTACAGTGTGTTCTGGGACTTTCAACCCAAGGAAGCGTCATCACCTTCCCCCTATTTTACCTTTTTGGGTATTCATGCCCAAGGACGTAACCGCCGCCCTCTTCATGTCTCACCATTTCTCTATATTAAATCATTATTAATAGAGTCAGTTTTCCTAACCATGCTTCTCAATTTATAACATATGTCAATTCATTATGTTCCTCGCCGTACAATACAAGACGAGTCCATGTCATAGTTTCATATGTGATACTCATATAATATCAGTTCAACATAGATATATATATATTGCGGCAAAACAATCAATTTTAATTCTATAAAAACCTCACAAAAATGAGTAATAGAATCCCTACCTTTCAAGCTTATCAACAATCTTTTAATCCTGGAATCAATTAACGTTAGCTCCACACATCCTTGACCCTAAGGCATGCATAAGGACAATTAAAACTAAAGCACAACGTATAATCACATTCATAAGTGAGTTATGTGTAAACCCGTCTACTAGTGCCATTAAAGTATTTTTATGCATTAAACATGGAGAAAATGCATACTAAAAACTAAGTTTAGATTAAAGAAAACCTACCTCAAAACTTCTTTGAAAAGCACCAAAGTTTGGGTTATCAATCAAGCTTGAATTAACTTTAAAACCGCCTCGATCATCGTTGGGAATTATAATTGTCTTGGCCACAAAGAGAGCTTTGTGCTCTATGTCTTTAGTTAGAAATTTGAAGTGAGAAGGGAGAGAATGAGAACTAGAGAAGAAGGTGGTGATAGTTAAATAAAAAGATATCAAAATGCTTAAGAGGAATGAGATGTTTACGGGGAAAAGTTGTAAGAAGAAACAAAAGAGTCTTAAAGGAAAATATCATCTTGTCTCCCATGAAGACTTTTAGCAAATAATGCCAACATAATTGAGGGGATAATTGGAGTGAATTATAGAAGAAGATAAGGAAATAATTAATTAGGTGGTTGAGAAATATCTCCATGTCTTCTATGAATTGACGGAAAATAATTCAATGTCCCCTTCGGATACCTTTAGCAAAATGAGAAGAAGTCTATATAATTGAGCAATAATTTAGGGAGACAAGATTGGTAGAAGTAAGTGTTGGTAAGTTTTGAATGTTTCTTAGGAAGACTTGGTAAGAAAATACTAAAATGGTATTTTTTTTAAATGATCATAAACAACTTAGTAATTTTAAATAGTCACATTTTATTCATTAAATTTTACAAAATTATGCCCGTTAAAAATACGGGTGTTACAAATGCTCTTCACCAAAGGCATCAATAACATTAGAAAAGTATTCACCACCACTATCACTTCGAACCATTTTGATTTTCTTATCTTTTTGGTTCTTAACTTCAGTCTTGAAAAGTTTAAACTTATTTAAGGCTTCATCTTTTGTTATAATTAAGTACACATATGTGTGTCTAGAATAATCATCAATGAAAGTGATAAAGTATCTTTTTCCTTTTCTTATTAAAATTCTATTATACTCACAAATATCAGTATGAATCAAATCCAATATTTGAGTATTTCTTTTGGCTTTAAGAAAGGATTTCTTAGTCATTTTTGCTTGTATACAAATCTCACACTTATCATCTTTGCAATTAATCAAACCATGCTTAAACATCTATTTGAAAGATCTCAAGTTTAAGTGTGCTAAATGTACATGCCAAACATCAAAAGATTCAATCACATAAGCAGAACTTATAACTTTATTATTATTAATGTCAAGCTTGTACATGCCATCACAAGAATACCCTTTTTCTACAAACGACATATTCTTAGATACAATACATGTATTGCTCTCAAGTACAATCTTTAGATCATTCTTACATATAAGACTAACAGATACAAGATTTTTCCTAATATTTGGAACATGGAAGACATTGTTTAAGGCCACTTTTTTCAAGGAAGTAAAGTTGATATCCTTTATTCCTTTCTTGGCAACTATCATTGTGTCATTATTTACCATGAGAATTGTTTATCTTTCTTTCTCTACTGCATCTACTAAGAACATACTCTTATCATTGCAAAAATGAATGATGGCACCAGAATCAAGCCACCAATCAAAAGACTTTGTTGCAGCCATGTTGGTTTCAATAATCATGCTAATTTGCATTTTTGAGACCATAGCACAAATCTCTTATGATTTCTCTTCAGTAATATTGGCTTTGTTGGAGTTCAATTCTTTCCTTTTCTTCTTGTATTGGCACTCACTTTGACGATGACCTTTTTTTTGCCAAAGATATAATTTTCGGTATTTTTTGAGTTATTACCAGATCTTTTGCATTTCTTGTCATTGTTATTCTTGAAGTTCTTTGAGAACTTGCTAGCCTCAATGACATTAACTTTAGAAGAATCCTTAATCTTTCTCTTGGGATCACGAGACCTAGTCTCTTCTTCGATCCTCAAGTGCTTTTAAAGTTCCTCCAAAGTTATGTCATCTCTCTGATGAAGGAATTTCTTTCTATAACTGTTTCAAATTTGGGGCAATTTAGCAATAATAGCCCCCGCTTAAAACAATTCAAAAATCTCTACCTTCAACTCTTTGAGTTTAGTAACAATGACTTGCAATTCGTGAATTTAATCTAGAACAAACTTGGTATCAACCATAACAAATTTTAAAAATTTCAAGATGACGAATGTGTTCATAACTTCTTTTTGGTTTTGTACTTGTATTCTAAAGCGTTTCATATCTCCAAGTAGACTCCTTGTTGTGGTAGAAATTATAAAGATAATTGGAAAGAGTGTTAAGAATGTGTCCCCGACATATGACTTCATTATCCTCTATTTTTTTCCTAGAGCCTTCACTTCATCTAAACCATCTTCCTTTGGCCCTAGGTAAGCAATTTTAAGTACCATGAGAAGAAATAACAACTTCTCCTTTCAGCGAGTGAAGTTGGTGCCATTGGAACGATCGAGTTGCAAATTTGGATTAAGAAAAGACACCGTATTCTTGTTGGCCTCCATCACAGTAAATTAAAACCTTTAAGATTGTTAGTGTATTTTGTAATAAGAGAAAGAATGGAGGCTAGACTTTTCTGGAAATAAGAATATGTTCAAGGCTTTTATAAAATACTTGCTTTAAAAGTTTTATTTGCCCTCACTTATTCAAGTTTGCTGGAGAATTTTTTTTGGACAAATTACCCCCAAGATACAACAAACACTTGAACATTATGTTTAGCAATAATATGGTATTCCAGAACAAGATATAAATTATGTTATAATTTTGGAGTTTATAAAAAGATAGGGGTGCTATTTGAAGAATGGTCACAATCAAATCAATCCATGTAACCTTTACAAAAAGGTACCTCATTAAATGTACAAGGATCTTTTTATTCGTAAAGGTGTTTATTTGTGTATTTATACATCTATTACAATGGATGTATCCGTTGCTAATTGAATTTCAAGTTTGTATGAAATTATACAACCAATGAATACATCAGTTCAGAATAACTCAAAAGACACAAAATATCATTACATATCAGCTTGAGAGAGTGCCGCGACGTTAACTTATCGATGCCGTGGTGCTAGGTGCACGACACCAAAATTGCTTATAAGAGCTATTGGGCGCCGTGGCGTCGGCACCTGAGTAGGCTAGAGCTATAGCGCCACAACCTAGCGTCGTAGTGCTAGGCTCTCTGCCTTTTTCATGCACTGATTACATGTTTCGACGCCGCGTCGTCAACGTTTGAGTGCTGCGGCGTTTCATGTTAACTTAAAATATATTAAAAATATGTTTTTTGCTCATTCTAATATGTTCTTTTGATCCTAAGCATGTTAGAGAGATATATTACAATCTCTCTAACACTAAAGGATGACCTAACACCTCTAAAATACACTTATGGTGCCCTAAGACTTGCCACACAATTAATATCAACTTTCATCATGCTCACAACCGCGTCGTAGTCCGCTGCCAGACTTTGCCAAACACCCCACTAACTTAAGCATCAAAAAGTCCTTAGGTGGACGATTGACATATTCTACAATGGAGCAAAGAGATGAAAGGTGAAGACAATTAGATATGAATTTGTGCTAGAATTACTACTCCAACAAATTTTTATTTGTTTATTTTTTACTTGAAACTTAGGCTATCATTTGTGATATTGTGGCAACTAGTCGGGCTTTATTATTATTATTATATTCTTTTTTCTATTCTTTTCCTCAACATGGACCATAGGATGGCCGAGTACCAGCCGCTTCACACCCCAAGAAGGGGTCATGGGCCTATCAAGGTGACTGCACGAGCCCCCATCCATCTTTGGAGGTCAGGTTTTAGAGGCCCACGGTAGCTGGTCCGACAATATAAGCTACAACGTCCTCTGTCTGCGTTGATATTTCATCATTGCACTTCTATTGTTGGCCCCCTTCCCCACCCCCAAAAAAAAAAAGAAATCTTGCATTTTTGTCGTTGATACTGGCCACCGACACTCATCATCTTGGAACAATTCTATTGCATATCAAATTAACCAAGCGTCTACCAATAAACCATAAAAGGATAATGATGCTTTAGGCACCTTTTTTTCTTGCTTAAAAACAGCAAGTTAACGCGTACTTGGTGATTATCTTTGTAGAAAATAATGCAACTGACAACAACAGTTCAAACTTATCAGTTGGAACTGTTTATAGTGTAAAATTTTTATATATTACAATGCTGTTATTGCAAAATTAATGCGATAGCAACAAAAAATAAAAATACGCAGAAAATTTACGTGGAAACCTAAAACGTGAAAAAACCACGGGCAGAGGAAAAAAAAATCACTAAACTCGTGAAGATTACAATAGAGACGCTAGGGAGGCTCAAAATTCGCTAATGATCAAGACCTAACGCAATACATCATATATATATATATATAGGTATAGGCAAAACCCTATGGGTCAAAAACATAAACTAAACGGCTCAACAACAATGGTCTGTCCGCCTCAGCACCCCCGACAAGATCAATGATGGGCTACGCGGCCCGATCCCTCCGCTACCACCACAGATCTCATGAAAAATCATATTTTTGTTTTTCACCATAATTTGTCGCACCGCGAGCTTTTCAGGTCGCGTCAAATTGAATTCGGATCACCATACTTTGACAAATGTTATAAATCAAAACTTGTTCAAACCACTAGTTTGAACTCTTCTTTCTGACGCCACAACATAAATATATATTTTACTTCAAATTTTCCCCATATCATATTTCAAAGGCAAAAAGGCTCAACTTTCTCCGAAACCCAAGTTTAAGTATACTTGGTTGAGAGACGACGACACGGTAAAAGCACCACATGGTTTTTAAACTTTTAGACCTTAGTCTTTATTGCAATGTACACGAGAATTTGGTCACCCCCACACAATTCACAAAATGGGCCTGGTCAAGTCATGGTGCTTTTTGAAACTTGGCTGATATGTATAACTTCTTAAAGAAACAACTACGAAGATACAAGATATCTTCCTCTTTAACGTCCATGAGAGTGGTCAAAGCCCCCGACCCGTTATAACCTTTTATTAACTTCTTCTTCAAGCTACCAAAAAAAATCAACTTCTAAAAAAAAAAAACATAACGATGACATTACAAGGAACCCACCTGGTTAAAAATAAAACATAACGCTAACATTACATGGAACCCACCTCGTTCCAGTACTCCAATCACCGATTTTCTGGCTTCATCGAGGAAGGGGAGAAAAAACAAAATAATAATAATAATAATTGTGTCCTTTTTTAATCTCCAAATGGCGAATTTGAGTTTGTGCCTGCTATTGTACGCAGCCAGATGCGCATGGTAACTACATTTCAATGCCACGTCAGTCATTACGTTGACTTCATGACGTCTTTTTCTTTGAAAATTATTTTTGTCCATCTCTGCCCCTCATCAATCTGCCACATATTTCGTAGCCTTAACGAGAGCGAGAGCGGGCTGGTGGGCCCCACACCTCTGTGGGAGGAGCAGGCTGCGGCCTGTTCGGGCCAAAAAAGAGTTTTTCTTAGATTGGCTGAGGCAAAAAAAAGTTACTAATGTAGTACGATTGACAAGAACAATATGAAAACTCAAAAAAAAAAAAAAGTAAGAAAAAAAATTCGATGAGAGTAAGAGAAGGGTCACCAAAAGAACAGAAAAAAGAATATCGTTCAAACTTCAAACACGGAGAATCAAAGTCTGAGTGCCCTGTTGCGACGCGTTACATCAATACTGTCGCCGTCAAAAAGAAAAAAAAAAGATTAAATTAGTTTTGAAAAAAAAAAAATAAAAGAACAAGTGTAGTACCATAAAAATGGTTAGCTCTTGGCTCAATTGTCTCACTGCTCTGTTTCAGGACCATAAGTATCTCCCTCTCTCTCTCTCTCTCTCACCCATCATCTTCACTTGCAAAAATTATTGCACCAATTCCAACTCAGCCACTTCCTTCAGGTACTTCTCAATAACCTGTCTCTGTTCTTACTGTGTTCGGCTCTGAATTGTGAGAATTCACATCACGTTGATAATTCGTATATGCATATGTATATGTGCGTAGTTACCATTTATGAACTAATGCGCTTTGTGCTTTCTCTGTCTCCGATGGTCAGACTCTACTAATGTTTAAGTCCTGAAAATCATTTTACTTATTTTTGTCAATTTTTCCATTAGCTATGAGGAAGCCCGTGCTTTTTCCCTCTTGGTAGGGACTGCTGTTTTGGCTGTTAGATTAAATTTTTAACTGTTTGATTTATGATTGAAAATAATTTCTGTATCGTCTGCTGAAAGTTTTTGACTTAGATGTCAGTATTCAAACCATAATAAAATCAATTCGATGGCTAAGACTAACAATTTTTATAGATAAGGAAAACAGTTTATATTGTAGAATTTGCCCAATTACAACGCCAAATGAATGGTGGGTCGGCTGGTCCATTAGTTAGTTTAACCATTTCTTTCTGGTGGGGTTGAGTTGAAGCAGGGCCTCCCTTTTTAAGGGAATATTTGAATTCCATTTATGTTTCATTTCATCAGACAATAAAATTTTGGCACGTACGTATGAACACACGAAGTGGGGTACTTTCTTTTGTTCAGATATTGATGTGCATAGTATGTGTCTTTTCTTTTTTAAGGTTAAAAGCTTGGAGCTACTTTAAGCATTATCGGATCAAATTTGAGACTTGTAACTTCTCCAATGGCTGCGGAGCAACTTGGTGTATCTGCTGAAAATGGAGTTCAACAGGGAAAAATACTAAATGCTATTAATGATGATTTCGATGGTGTTATTGTTGAAATGAATGAAGCAATGGAACCTATGGTCTTTCATTCAATGCTCAAAGCTTCACTTTCTCAATGGAGACAGCAGGTATAATACTCGGTAATACTAACTGTGATCAGTATATATATATATATGTGTGTGTGTGTGTGTGTGTATTTCACCTTGCTTGATGATTAATCTGTTCTCTACTGAAAGGCATGATCTGATATATGGTTATATATATGATATAGTGTGTGTTTTTATATGTCCGATTGTGTTCTGTAGCAAAAGAAGGGGGTCTGGATCAAATTGCCAATTGAGCTAGCCAATCTTGTAGAATTTGCGGTCAAGGTCAGTCTCATATTTGTTTATTTGACATGGTTTGTTTCTGACCCCGAAACTTTAAATTTCCATTATTTATAGAAAACAAAATAAAAAAATAAAAAAAATTCTACATTAGAGTATGAAAAGAGTATCTTATCGATAAGATTCTAGTTTAATCCGTCACATCTGTTTGTTTTGCACGCTTTTTCATTTGATGGGATTTTTAAGATAGGGTCTGAATAAGCCTACTATAAAACGCTTCTTCTGTGTATTAGTTTGGTGCTATTCTTGAACAGGAAGGATTTTGGTACCACCATGCTGAGCCAACATACATAATGCTAGTATATTGGATTCCAAAAGGTGATAATACTATTCCTGCATATGCCACACACCGAGTGGGTGTTGGTGCATTTGTCATGAATGAAAAAAGAGAGGTACTTTTTCTAAATTTTCTTCATGTTGAATTCTAGCTAACTTTATACCATAGATATTGGAAGCTTCTAACTATGAGTTGATGTGTTATGAGCGCCACAACATGTGTCTTACTCACTATTCCACATTTATGCTTTGCCCAAACCCTTTCATCTAATTTGGTAACTTCACCAATTGTAGGTACTAGTTGTGCAAGAAAAGACAGGATATTTACGGGGTTTAGGAGTGTGGAAATTCCCCACTGGAGTTGTTGATGAGGTATACACATCGATGACCTTGTCGTACTGCGAATCTTTTTCCGCATTGAAACATGAATCTTAAACTTTTTATAACTGCAGGGAGAGGATATCTGTGACGCTGCTATGAGAGAAGTGAAAGAAGAAACAGGAGTAAGCAAATAATTATTACTGCCTTTCAATACATATCAAATCTGGATCATATAATATGCATGATCATTTGAAATCTCACTAATTTCTTTCCTGGTTTTTGTTTTTGTTGCAGATTGATTCAGAGTTTGTGGAAATATTAGCTTTCAGGCATGTATAGTTGAAACTCGTACCGTGCCGTGAGATGTGGATTGCCTTATATTTGTACTGCTAAGCAAAAAGTACAACGACGGAGAATATACTCCGTTTGTTTCTTTTACACGTTCTGAAAACTAAAGTTATTATTACTTTTGTTCACGTAATTTACAGGCAAACCCACAAGTTATTCTTTGAGAAGTCAGATTTATTCTTTGTCTGCATATTGCGACCCCTCTCCTTTGACATTCAAGCACAGGAATTAGAGATTGAAGCAGCCAGGGTAAAATATTCAATCAAAAAGCTATCAGAGGACACACACATATATATATATACGTATATATACATAAACTTGATATTACGAGTATATACAAGCATGCATACGTATATACATACAGATATATATGTATTTGTATATTTTCATGGATGCAATTATAGCAATCTCAAACTATGTGATTAATTGTTTTGCAGTGGATGCCATTGGAGGAGTATGCAGCTCAGCCGTTTGTCCAGGACCATGAGGTTTTGAGGCGTTTTACCGACATATACAAAGCGAAAGTTGATGGGGTTTACGCAGGATTTTCACCGCTACTTACGGAATCTGGTTTTTCTGAAGCCAAGAGCTACTTGTACTTTAATGAGAAGGGGTTGAAGAAGATGCAGTGATTATTACTTGGTCTAGTCATACTAGACTTTTGAAGACAATACTAGTCTAACTTAAGAATTCCAATTTTGTAGTTCATATCTTTGTCTTAAAAATGGTCTCCAATCCGGCATCCAGACTAATTTAATATTAGTAATATTTTTCGTTTGATATGTTATCATGTCGAATAAAAATGAAAAATATTATTAGTACCAAATTGATTTGGATTGGATGTTGGATTTGAGACTTTATATTTTCTTATTTAATTAGCCATGGCATTCTTTAATAAGAAGAAGCCATGTTTAGTCTAAGTTAGAAAACAAAAAGGTCAAACTTTATTCATAGGCATGGCATATCAAATAAAAATGGAGAATATTATTGGTACTAAATTAACTTGGATTCGGGTGTTCGATTTAAGACTTTATATTTTTTTATTTAATTAGCCATGGCACTCTTTATGGCATTCTTTAATAAGAAGAAGCCATGTTTGGAGGCGTTTTACAGACATATACAAAGCGAAAGTTGAGGTGGTTTATACAGGATTTTCACCGCTACTTACTGAATCTGGTTTTTCTGAAGCCAAGAGCTACTTGTGCTTTATTGAGAAGGGGTTGAAGAAGATGCAGTGATTATTACTTGGTCTAGTCATACGAGACTTTTGAAGACAATACTAGTCTAACTTAAGAATTCTAATTTAAGACATTCAGACTAAATTATTCTTGAATTTAAGACTTTATATTTTCTTATTTCATTAGCCATGGCATTCTTTAATAAGGATAAGCCATGTTTAGTCTAAGCCAGAAAACAAAAAGGTCAAACTTTATTCACAAACATCATGGCCCATGGGGGTCTCGTACCTGCGACCTTCGAGTTATTAGCACAATGCTCTATTTCTTTAATAAGAATAAGCCATGCTTAGTCTAAGCCAGAAAACAAAAAGGTCAAACTTTATTCACAGGCATCATGGCCCATGGAGGTCTCGTGCCTGCGACCTTAGCACGACGCTCCATCCCGCTGAGCTGATGGGCCAGATGTTAAAGATTTTACATTAAAAATACAAGAAGAATTCTTTATTACAGAAATATATTTAAAAGAAAAAGAAAAATAAGTTGTCAAGAAAACTAATCAGACGAGATATCCATCAGCGTAAAAGATCATTAATTGGGCATTTTCTATACTAAGCACTTAATTGGTTCACATGAGCTTCTTATACTTAGAGGAAAGTTTTACATTTTTCTTTATATTTTCTTTTGCATATGTACACACACATGCATGTATGCATGTATGTACGTATCTCTGTGTGCATTTAAAGAAGAAGCAAGTTCAATACAAAAAATATTTCAAGAAATTAATTGGATCAATGAAAATGTTTAATCAGTTGAGTTATAGTCTGGGATTGAGTAATTCGGATCGATAATGACATGTTAAGGGTCCACTTAAACACAAATTTAGTCCTTCACGATGGAAAAAAGCACAAATATAGTAAGGAAAAAAAAATCTGAATTTGTTTGTGTTTTGAAAAAGTCTGCATCACCAGGCCTCAGCTGGCATGTTATATAATGCCTATTCTAAGCGACATATAATAACTAACTATATTCATTAATTAAGCTATAATTAGTTTACCCAACCATAAAAGAATGTAAGAGAAAAGATAATGAAATTAGAAAGTAAAGGTAATGAAAGTCATTCATTTCGTTTTTAGCATTTGTTGATCTATTTGATGGTGTCATTTCTTTTCTAGTGTTTCTTATTTAATGTAATTGTTAAAATATCATTTTTTACATAATTAATCACTATTAAATAATAACATATAAATTTGACCATTTAAGTAAATATGACAGTTATTCCTCTGGACAAGGAATTAATACTAAAGGGTATGAAAGAATCAATCTTTTCTTTCCTATTTCTTATATTGTGTGGGCTATAAAACTATCATTACTAATTTTATAAAGAAATACATTATTTAAAAAAAAAGAATAACTCCCTATTTTTTCTTCAATTGACGCAAAGTCATGCAAATTCATTGGTGTACTAGATAGAGTTTGGCTAGCACAATAATAACAATCAAGACCATATGTTGCTATATATATCCATTTGAGTAGAACTCATAAAAAAAAAAAAACAAAACAAAACCTCCGTTTATTTTATTTATTTATTTTTTATGTAAGAAGATAGGGAATGCCACATACTTTTCAGTGGGGTTAAACGTGACTCGAATCTTTAACCAATGGCTAGGACGAAGGGACTTACAACTAACCAAGCTGTCCTTACTTGTCTATTTTATTTATCGTAGCATTAAAAAAAATCAAACGGGACTTTTCTTCTATTATTCTAATATATATTGAAATATTCGCAGCCATTCGGAAATCTGAAAGGACCACGTCCAAAGTTGTCTTACTTATTGGACGTTTAAGAAGTCTTCATACACACACATAAATAATAGTTAGGCGGATTACATATATATTAGATATATGTCTTTAGAAACGAAAGCTATAATACATTGTATATATATGTGTATAGTGTCCTTTTGAAACTTTTCTTTGTAACTTTCGTGAAAAATATTTATATAGCTACATAGCAATATTCCAACCCAAACTAGATAGTTATTATATGTGGACCATTGAAAGTGCAAGGTTCTCTTGTTCATTAGCTACGTCTTATATACTCAATGCCAAACAACCATTTAGAGCACTGACCCCGCTACATGGCCAAAGCAGTTTCAGATACGTCCTTTCCATCACTTCATGCTACCATAATATTATGTATATATATGTGTGTGTGTGAGAATATATCTCACTCTTTGAAGCGGAAGACATTAAGTTAAAAAGTTTTACATTGTTTTTCTTCATAATGATGGCATGAAATGCTTTGGAGTTCGGACTTGGTATTCTCTTACTATAGTCTTATATTATATGATCGTGAAGTAAATATCTTAAATATCAATACTTAAAAATATTACGTAAATAATAAACATTTTGAAATGAGATGATTATACTACCGTTGGCAATTGCATTTTGAAAACTAGTTGACCAATTACAGTCCTTTTTTTTGTCACAAGAAATCTAGGCCTATATCTTCAATTATAGGCTTGTTATTTCCTGGTGGTCTAAGCACATATTTACAGTGGACAAAGCATTTTGAGGGGAAAAAAAGACAAAGCACATGACTCAAATATCTAATATCACTTCCATTAACCCAAAAAAAATCTAATAGAACTTGTAAAACTTTGTTTCAACTTGCATAATCTTTCAACTTCAATACTTAAAAGCTAAAATCCATCCCATAGCAATAGCATAATCCATTCTTTGCATGATCGACATTACCATAATATTATTAAAAAATCAAAAGCAAGAAATTAAAGAATCTTTTGATTAATACTTAAGGTTATTTTGCAAGTTGCTTAACTTGTTATAATAAATCATATAAACACTATATCATCAAATTAATTAACATAATACATTTATTACTATAATTAAATCTACCCATTGACGGATATAAAAGTATTGAAAACTCGTTTATATATACACACTTAGATAATTAATTTTCTAGATGTAAGGGAAAAATAGAAAGCAGCTGAATGATGTTTTTCTGTTTGAAAAGTCCAAAAAATATTCGATGGGTTAGTATCAATGAAATGTACCCACTGCTTCGTCGGCTTCCCCAGTAATATTATTTAGGTTTGGACAAGGAGACAAATAACTAAACATTGACATTGATAGGTATTTTTCCACTAGTAGATGGAAATTTTAATCAAAACAACATTATCCATACAAATAATTATAATATATTTCTTCACAAGAGTAATTCATTCTGGTAATTTTTTTTTGCTATTAATTATATATTTAACTAATAACTTTTCTAAAAATTAAACATGAACAAGAGAGTAGTCGTCTTGATCTCTAATACATGTATACCACTACCCTAATTAATTTTATATATGCTTTATGATCTATACACCTTATATATCCATTTCAAACTCTCTTCCCAAAGCTTAAAAGAAGAAGGTAAAGAAAAAAGAAATAGAACTACTCTGAAACCATATAAAATAACAATCGCAATATCCACATGAATCTTTCATAAACTCTTGAAGATTAAAAAAAAAAGAGCAAAAACAAACAAAGGGAAAAAAAAAAAAGAGGAGAAAAAACTACCTATAGATAGGTAGAGCTATATTAGTATATCAATTACCAATCACAGTTAATTAGAATATAGAAATTAAAACCCTACCTAGCTATTAGGTCTACCAGTGGGGTTTCCCCTACCAGATCCAAACATATGATGCCCTTGAATTTGATTATGATTATGATGATGATAATGGCCGCTATGACCCATCATCATCATCGCCGTCGCCTGCGCCACTCCTTGCCCACCATACACACCTCCACCACCACCACCACCGCCACCGCCACCGCCCGAATTGACGGCATCGGCAGCGTGATCAGGCTGGCTGCGGCCGAGGGCGGTCTTCTCCCCCTCCATCTCCCTAAACTTCTGTAGATAACCCTTGAGGGGCTCGACGTAGTCCTCGAATCCGAGGGTCGTCATAGCCCAGAGTAGATCGTCGCCGTTGATTGTCTTCCTCTTCTCCCTCTGGCACTTGTCGGAGGCCTCGCCGGTGATGAAGCTTATGAACTCCGACACGCACTCCTGCACCGTCTCCTTGGCGTCCTTGGAGATCTTCGCGTTCGCCGGCAGCGCCTTCTTCATTATCCTGCTCACGTTCGCTATCGGCAGAAGCCTGTCCTGCTCCCGAGGCGACGACGCCGATGAGTTCGCGTTTTGTCCTCCTGAGTCGTTGTCCGAGTCCGCCATAAATAAAATCTTCAACTGATCAGTACCACCTAGCTAACTAATATATCTCTCTCTTCCAGTTGATAATTTAAGAAGCTCAATAATATTATGTTTGGACATGTATCTATATATCTGTATCATATATATATAAACACACCCATGTTTAGATTAGTCATGGGGATGATGGACCGATGAACAACTACTATTTCTAGTCTTACTATAGTACTGCTAACTGGGGAGCAAGTGCTAATTACAAATGTAGGATATTTATCATTATTTGATATGATATCGATCCTTTGGGGGAAGTAGTACTTTTTGTATAGCTTGATGACTGACACGTGGGCTGATTCTGGACCGTTCGTTTGACGATAATGTTTTTCTCACGTACTTGACATGTGATCTGGGGACCGCCTCCCCACAGTCACACGTGATGTGGAGAGTGGTCTGTGGAGTGCTTTTGTCAAGCTAGATAACTCAAGAGCCGTGGATTGTATAGGGATCGTTGTGGATTATGTTTGTGTCCTTGCCTCATCCTAATGGATCATAGATATTAATCTATTACGCATTCGAGCTGAGTTTAGATATTCACATTTGCTATTTTTTTTATTGTGCTATATATATACATGATGTTAAATTCAGCGCAATATGTTAAATTTCGATATTTGATTGTTATCGGCGAATGTATTTATTTTTTTATTTGATCATAAACATTAATGTGATTTTTACATTAATTTAAAATTAAAATTTATTTTTATAAGTTATATCTGAGTAAAAAACATTAAGAGATTGCTTGGAAATATCGTTTAAATCAAAAAATTTTAGTTGAAATCAATTTTGTTATAGTTTTCTTTTCTCTTATTAAATTTAAATTACTATAATGTTTGGACTTTAGAAAAAAAAAAAACCTACTTCACATATGTCTGCAATGTTGATTAGTCCCATGCATTAAGCTTTTTCCTTCCTAGAATTCATAGATGCAAGTTTAATTATTTAGTTGTTTTAATGTTGATGAAATAGTAAGGTAAGTAAGAGGGGTCTTTGTTAATATAGGCATGCTTGTTTGTGTTTTTAAGTCAGAAAAAGAAGAGAAGTAAAAGTTGTGGTAGCTTTTTGATACGATTGAAACCATATTTTTAAAAAAGATTAAATCAGTTAAAATAGTTTAAAATTTGTTAATAAGTAATAAAATATTATAATGAAATTTACAACATCTTATTAAAATTATGGTACAAATTTTAAAGTTTAATTTAAAAAAACTTTTTTAAAAAGCCATTCTTTGGTTTTAACTAATAGCTCTTCTATAAAGTCAAAACATTTTTTCATAATATCATATAAACATTTTTAAAAGTAACTTTTTAAATCCAAGAATTCGAAAACAACCCATGAGAAGTCCTAAAGAACGTAGGCCCAAAAGATCATAACTTATTGTTCTACAATTTTGAACGTTTTCCATTTGGAATTTCACCAATTATGAGCCATTTACAATGGCCTAAGCCGCCCCATCACTTGTAGCCAAGCCTAAAATGATCTTCTATTGTAATTGGCTAATCGATAAACATTTGCAGCCAATGACCTTACCCCGTCAGCCTGACGATTGATGATACTACCAGTTCCTCGACCCCTTAGGAATCAACAGCCAACAACCAAATCAGATTGCACATGATAGGGCCTAATTGTCCACATTGGACGGTCCTGATCCCATCTAAGGAATGAATCGTGGGTCCACATCTTGATGCTAAAGTCCTTCTAACGTGGGGATATTGATGATTAAGGAGTGGCTCCACCTCATCCTTTTTATTCGAGCGTCGGTGACACCTCATCTCTCCACAAAAATCATGTTTTTCATAATTTTTATTTGGAATTATAATATTCCCACGCACTCTAATATTGGTGAAGTAAACATTTAGGAACTCCTTTTTCGTTAATTATAAACCGCAATTATAGTTAATGACAAACATTCACATGGTCTTTACTGACTTTAACAACATTTAGGAGGATTTTGCGGAAAATATTTATTGAGCCGTTTGATCCGTTGGTTTGAATTTGGGTTGATATGAACCTTTTGATTTGAATTGAAAATTTTAAAATGTATGGTTTGAATTGCAATTCGGGCACGATGTTTGGAAGTGTAGTTAAAGTACATGTAAATCTAAACAAATAATCAAATCTTAATTTGTGTTTAGGTTGATTGGTGTGGAGAGCAGAGCAAATGAGTTATTTTCATTCAGAAATGATTCAAATTGTCCAAAAAGAAGGATGAGATAAACCTAAGTTGGGTTGTTTAAATTGAATACAACTTAGTTTGAACCGTCCAAATACTATAAATTATTGATTGATTAAATGTTAGTTTGAGCTGTGTTCACCATTTGAATTGGGTTGAATTGTTTGAATTGGTGAACCAAACGGGGAGGGAGAGTCATGGTACTTGTAGGTAAGAAAAACCATAGAAATCCTATAAAAATACTAAACAAATTAAATAGTTAATTAATTATTTTATAATTATACCTATGGTTTAATGATCCCAAACTATTAAACAGGTATAAAGCCTATAAATATATATAAAATATCATATAATGTGATGTTGACTGTGGGATTAAATCACAGCTCATGTAATAATTATTATCAGCATTACTAACAATAAAGTTATCAATTTTTACTAATAGTATATAATCAAGTACAGCCTAGCGCCCAATGACGAACGCTATGGCATGAAAAACATGGGAGGTTTCCACTACACAAAGTGGGGTGACTGTTTAGTGGTCAACAGCCATCACATGCGCCAAATGAGACAGAAATTCCACTCTCTAAAGTTGATTTAAAGGTACTAATTAATAATCAATTATGCTTAATTATGACGACACACATTAACTTCTAGAAAAACAATATCATTCGCACATACTAATTAATTTGCGGTGCGAGTTAATCATGTCACAATAACGTCTTGAATAGAAACAGCTAATCGTCATGATGATCAGTACAGTCTTTGATTAGGCTAATTAATTTGGTTTTGTTAATTTGGTTTTGTTAATTTGGTTTGCATGAGCTGGATTCAGTTTACTTTAGTTTTGCACAGAAAGAAAATGAAATATTGGGAAAGGATGATCAATGTAACGCTAATCTTTAAAAAATTTTCCATGCATGTTACTGGGTACCCAGCTGCCACTTTTTATCTTGTATGTCGCAGTGCTCCTATTTAATCCAATAAGGGTGCCAGAAACCCAAACTCTATAGGTTATTTTACATTTTCTATCAGTGCTAAATGTCTGTATTTTATATAGGCACATATAAATAATAAAAAGCAATACCTATACATATACATATTATATATATATATATATTTGTATGAGTTCGTACCCAAATGTGGATTGTTTTGAAACTGGTCATGATCTCCAATAGCACCCACCACCATATTTATATAATTTTGCCTAAACTAACATACTATTATAAGAAACTTATAATGTTTAGCCTTCTTGATAAGAGAGGCGCTTTCTAAGCAACAATGAATTATAGAAGGATTCTCCATGGAGGAGTGTTTTATCACCTAATACTAATTTTTTAGATAATAATTGTTGAAACATCACAAATCGAGTCCCTGATTTACAAATCAACTTATCGCATTGCTTATCTAACTATCAAAATTTCAATGAAAAAATGTGAGAACCATATACCATGTTTAATTTAACGAGAACTAATATTTTATAATTTTACATGTCACGTGATGGCTATTAAAAACGAAGTTGTGTCCTTTTTTGTTTAAAATTTAATTAAAATCTTATCACACTTAAAGGCGTAATTGAATAGTAATACAAGTGGACTATGAACCAATAATGTGTATGTCTACTATTTTTTTTTTTTTGGCTAATTGTCCATACGTTTAATAACTTATCTGCTACAATTATAGCTTTAAGCTTTTAAACTATAGTCGTACAGCCCCGCAGATTTTGTCCTGATTTATCACAGTTGTTCTATTGAACCCGTCATTGGCATCAAGCCAATTTTTTGAAATATAACCCATGCCTATCATTGTTCTATTTGGCCCATCATTGGCTAATTTGCTCTTGATTGATTTGTGTATTTCTCAGTGCTACTGCTTAACAACCATGTGCTGGGCTGTCAGGTTTTGCAGTTTATATGGCTCAATCTAACACCTGAAAGACCACCGAAAAATAAGTCATCTGTCCGAAATATGCACTTTGATATGCAGTTCTACATTATATTATGTGCAATAACAGCATCTGCGATATTATACTAAAAATTGACGCATCAATAATAATTTATTATTTAGGTGTAAAAAACACTTCTATTAAATGTTATTTTTAATGTTAAATTTGTTATATTTTAAATTTTATGACAAATTTACCACCATTAACGTAGCAAATTTAGCATATAATTTCTATTGGTTGATAGATTGACTTTCTTGCTTTAATAGTTACAATATTATTACTTTTTAATTATTTTAATATTAATAGTTTACTTTTTTAAGTTTCAATGTTTAATAATTATAATAAAAGACAAATATAATATTTCAAATAGCATTATGTACTGGAGTACAAAATAAAATAAAATATTAAATATGTTATTTTTATATTTTTTGGTGACAAATATAATATTAACATTAACATTTGTATTGAAAATAGTCTAATATAAGTTATTATATATATATATTTTTAAAGGGTGCTTCCAGGATTTCACATTTTCCATGCATGCCATTAGAAGTGCTGCAAATAACATATATGACTATGATACGGGCCCATATTGATCTTAATAAGTCGTTTTAATTAAAGCGAATCCTGCTCTTGTTTTTATCGATATTAGTTAGTCATCATAATGACGTGATGAATGCATCTATTTATATCTTTATGAATTTATTTGAGCAAAAGGAACATTAATTTGATTTGGAATCCGTTGTAAGTAAAAGATTCAATAAATACCAATAAGAACATCTTCATTGCAATACTAAATGGATGTATTAGTGGCAAATTTAATATTTGAGCGTAAAAAAACACTATCATACAATGATATTTTTAATGTTAAATTTACTATACATTAAAGTTTATAGCAAGTTTGTCACAAGTTTAGCATATAGTAAATTAATTTAATATTTGATTTTTATTAGTTGGTAGATTTATAGGCCATTGGAGAATCAGTTGGAACATATACTTTAAGTCTAAGAATTTGTGACACCCGTTATTCCCCTAAGGGTATTAAGGTAATTAGATTAATTACCTAGTATATATAAAAAAAAAAAAAATCAAAAAATCTCTCATAATTCGAAACTCTCTCTCTCTCTACTCTCTCTCTCTAAAAAAAATTCTCTCTCTCTCCTCAAAGATCGTTTGAGATTTCGGCATCCGTTTTCGACACCTCCCGCACCAATGGAAAGCTCTCGACGAGCTGAGTCCAACGAGGTGCCGCGCCGCCCAAAACGCCGCCGGAGGAGGCCACACGCGCCGCCCAAAGTGGCGGCAAAACCCATATCTTTTCGACGAGATATCTTCGCCGTCCGACGTCCGATCGACGTGATTCTTGTTCCTACACGACCACCGTGATGAGAGGAACAAAACCCACCCTTGGTGGCAGCTCAACAACCGCCGGATTGCTCTGCCCGCCTATTGCCGCCGTGCACCGCCGCCCCCATGGTGGAACTCCGCCTTGCCGGAGGAGGTGACTGACACCACCCCTCCCAATGAGTTCAGAGGATCAAGGGGAGTAAAACCCCTCGATCAATTGCACGGAAGGAGCCGGTTTCGCCGGAGAACGGCCAACGCCGCCGTCAACCGCCGCGGGAGTCTCCGTTTTGGCTCTTCCCAGCCACGTTTCTTCAAATTGGATGAGGGGAAATGCTCATAGGAGGATGGGTAGCAAAAGCCCTCAGCCAATTTCAGGTTTCCATCGTCGGAAAATCAAGATCGGAGCTCATCCATTTCTACCGACGTTGTACTTCACGACCCGCTATGTTAGAGGCAGAATTGGGTGAAATTGACCCCGCCATTGGACTCAGAAGGGTCGATTTAGGGGGGGTAGGCCCGAGCCCAGCTGCCAACGGACCCCGATTGACGCCGGTCAACGACGGTCAAAGTCGGTCAACGCCGGTCAACGGTGGTCAACGCCGGTCAACGGCCGGTCAAAGGCCAAAATAGGATTTTGTGATCCGGACCTCCGATCGAAGATCCGAGACCGCCTCCTGACTCGTTTCGATGCTCTGGATGCAATGGTGACCTCCGTTCGAGCAAATTCCACTCCGATGAAAATCATCCGGTACCGACTGCACGCGAATCGAGGCGATTCAAACAGCAGTATCGGAGTCCAGAATGACGTTTTCAAGAATGTATGATCTCCAGGAAGCATTCCTAGCCATTCATAGTCGCTCGAGGAGCACTACAGAGGATGCTTCGTAGATACAGCAAGATACAACTGGATCTGTTTTGCTTGGAGTTCAAGATCAAGGGAGTATGGAGCTAACGTTAATTGATTCCAGGATTAAGAGACTGTTGATAAGCTTGAAAGGTAGGGATTCTATTACTCATATTTTGTGAGGTTTTTATAGAATTAAAATTGATTGTTTTGCCGCAATATATATATATCTATGTTGAACTGATATTATATGTGTATCACATATGAAACTATGACATGGACTCGTCTTGTATTGTACGGCGAGGAACATAATGAATTGACACATGTTATAAATTGAGAAGCATGGTTAGGAAAACTAACTCTATTAATAATGATTCAATATAGAGAAATTGTGAGACATGAAGAGGGCGACGGTTACGTCCTTGGGCACGAATACCCTAAAAGGAAAAATAGGGGGAAGGTGATGACGCTTCCTTGGGTTGAAAGTCCCAGAACACACTGTACAGGAATTGATTTGGTGAGGACTCGGGGCTTGATGTCCCCTCACCGGAACACCCTTGGAATGTTTATAGGGTGATCAAGTGCGCCCATTTGGGTTTCGATGAGTTGAGTGATACTCAATTTAACATGGATACCTAGGAACAATGATGATTAGTAATATTTGTATAAATGTGTAATTATGACACTTGGTAATGATTAACTACGGTATCCATAAGATGTGATCATAATAAACCTCATAATCTGAAATATGATGTGACTTACTAACCATGCAGGTTTTAATGTGGTAATGATAGAGGTGAGTAATGGCTTTCTCTACTGAGCATAGTGTTGCTCATTCCCTTATGTTTATATCTTTTCAGGACTCACTAAGTGTGAGGTGGCTACGAGAAATATAGTTGAGGAAGTGATGTAGCTATATTACATTGGGACTGCTTCAATCGTTGAGAATGTTCTTCATGATAATGTAAGCATCAATTGTTACTTTCTGTGACTGTAATTATAATGTGTTGAGGGTTAAAATGATGATGACAACAGTTTATATTATTAAATTTAAGGTGCTACATTAAAACTGTGGTTTATTTGTCGTTTATATTTTTATTTTTGAGTTGAGAGTTTTCATTTAAGTCCCGGGCAAATTTTATTTTTAAGGTTTTACTTTTATTATTTATTTTTATTTTATCTCATTAAAAACTGTTAACCCCCACATAGGGGCGTTACAGAATTTTTGGTATCAGAGCCTAGGTTCGGTTAACCTAGGGAGTGTAGCACCACTTTAAAAAATATATTTTTGAGATGGTTTTGAAGCTGAATTTTCATTGTCATCATCAAAATGAACCTTCACATTGATTTATACAGTCTAGAAGGATGTAACATGGAAAGGCCATAGAATGAAAATACTTATGGTTATATGAGTACAATAATTATATAGAAGGAAAGTATTAATAGTTATGAGGGAATGATAATTATATGGAATGAGTTTATAAGTAGAATGCTTATGAGAGATTCGTATAATATTAGGATCTATAAGCATATCTAATTCGTATAAACGATGAGAAATTCGTGTAGATACGAGGATTTAAGAGCCTTTTGTCTCGTGAAAAACAATAAAAAAAAAAAAAATATAAGGCTTGATTTATTGATTTTAAAGTTTGGCATAGATATGCCAAATTTTTCGTAATTGATTCAAACCTAAGTAATGATTATGTGTGGATTCGATGGAGCACATAAGTGTCAATAACTTTTCTTGAAAGTTCTATTTATTTGAGGAATATGATATAAGTTGGGAATCATGGTATTGAATCTTGAGAGAGATAAATGTTAGACTTTTGGTCTGTTGAGACTGTGTAAAGTCTAGAATGCATGAATCTCAAAATTGGAATATTTTGTTACGTACATTGTATTTAAGTGTATCAGTGAATCTTTTGGTTACCTAAGGTTTTGTTATATGAGGAAATTATATATTGTATAAGTAGAATTGTGGAGATTGTAGATGTTCCTAAGTAGTAACATCTAGTGTCTTTGTTCGTTGATATGGTCTACGTTGAAAGACGTAAATCGTATTGATTTCAAGGTTAGTCGCATTCTAAACCCTTGGTAGTAATGATGATGAATCCATTGATAGATGTTGAGTATTATCAATAACATATGGGTGTATGTATTGTTCAATAAGGTTTTGATTAAAACAAAATTATTTGAGTTGCTGGATCATTCAGGAAGATCCTTGTTGTCGTTAAATTAGATTTGTTGTTCATAGTTAACTTATCTATAGTGGCTTGAATTGGGTTTAAGATTTATACAAATTGGTTTTCAATTTTATGTTTGTTATTTAACTCGTTCTAAATGTGTTAAGGCCCGAAACAACCTGACCATTTTCAACTAAGAACATTTGGGCCTAGTTCAAATCTTAAATCAGTTTGATTCACACTGTCTCTCCCACGTGGTCTCTATACGTGTCATATACAGTGGTTTAATCATTGTTTACATATACGTTTACTGTGCATAGGAGCTTATTTCTCCGAGTTCACTTTTTCTCTCTTAATTTGTTATTTTCTCTCTAAATCGCAAATCCTCTTCTTTTTCATTAGAAATTCTTCTTTTCCTCCAAAAGAAGAAGGAATTCTAGGATTCTGCAATTTACTATCTTAATTTTTCCTTTCTATTTACTCTTCTTTCATCTCATCATGGACCCAAAGTACCAACACCTGAGAAAGTATTTCCCATCACTCTCCCAAAAGATTCTCAGAAAGAAATACAAGGCTAGAATTACTCGGTTGTGGATTCTTATGCGTTTTGGTATCCCTTGTGATGTGAGAATGTTAATAGAGGGGAAAATCCGTCCGAGTGACTTTAGTCAAGATGTCGGTTTACCAGGAACAGGTACCAGTCGTAGTGCAATGAAAAGAAGAGCTCGTGCCATCGTGGTCACTTGTAACAAATGTGGAAGACAAAATTGTAACGGTAAATGTACTTCACCTGGTTATATGTCTACGAATAGAGAGGATAAAATAAGGTTTTGTAGGGATGGACTTTCAAAGGAGAACTTGGATAGCATCCATCCTCCTCTCCATGGTCACCCTAGTGGATATGTTCAAGGAGCTATTTTTAAACTCTGGCCTAAATTTTATACAGAAAGACAACGCCTCAGGAATATGGTATTTCTAGATCCTGTTTGCCAAGCCATAAGAAAACTGGATGGGGAATAAGTCATCACTCTATAAAGGTTATTTAGTCTTTACTTATTTGAAGCAGTTTTAGCTGATGTTCAACAGTTTGTGTTTTTCTTTTACTCAGAATATTTGCTTTTGTGTTTGAAATAATTGTGATTATTAGATTGATACAGTAAGTGTTAATATCTTATTTAATTTATGATTTTCTTAAATATATATATAATAAAATATATTATCTTATCAGACACGTTACATACGGTACAGTAATATGTTTGAATTTTGAAAAGCTTATCCAGATATTTCAAGAATTGTGTCTCAAATTTCAAAAGTTCTACAGTATTTGTCGTTTATATTAAATTTCTAGACTTGGTGTATATTTGTCAAAAAGTCTACAGTTGTGTCATGAGGGTCTTTTGTCAAATTGTTCTCAATTGTCAAAAGTTATACAATTAGAGTCTAATCTTTTTCAAAAAGTGAATCAGATTTTCTGTAAACTATCAATCACCTTATCTTACTTTCTTATCCGCACAAGATTTTGTTTAAATCTTTGGATTACCTTTTCATTACCTACTCGTCTATCTCTTTAGCCCTTTTTGTATATTTCTCATCTTTAAAATCTCATGTAGAACCCGAAGTCTAAGTGGAGCAGACATTAAGCAACCACTTCTATAAACCAAATATGTCTACCTCCCAGTCCACGAAGAAAATAAAGAATGTCTGTGTCTTTTGTGGTTCCAGCCTTGGAAGAGATAAAGCTTATTTAGAAGCTGCAAATCACTTAGGGCAAGTCCTAGCACGCAAGAAGATTAACATAATCTATGGGGGTGGTAGTATAAAAATGATGGTAAATATGGCACTAGCAGCTAGGTCTAGCGACGCTACTGATGTAAGAATTTGGCCTCATATTCCAGTTGAAGGAAACCTTTGTAAGGAAGCCATAGGTAAGGGAGAAGGAGTCAGGAGTATCCCTAAAAATTTTAAAGACATAATCTATAATTCCGATGCTTTTATAGCATTACCTGGTGGTCTAGGTACTCTTGAGGAAATATTTATAGTTGCTTGTGGGCAATTGTTGGGCTTTTATTCCAAACCTTTGGGTCTGCTGAACGTAAAGGGTTTTTATGACGGTCTTTTGAAATTTCTAGATTACGCTGTGGAAGAAAACATCACTACAGAATCGGAGAGACAAATCTTTGTTACTGCTTCAACAGCTGAGGAATTGATAGATAAAATGCAAATCATACATCCAGAATCCGACACTGCAACATCCAAGCTTGAATGGGAAAGGGAAAGCCGGGAGCGGCCAATTGATTTGAATCTCCATCTGTAATCTTTTTGTTTTATCTTTGGCATGTAGGCATGTGTGTCCGTATTTCGTGTGTTACGAATAACCGTTTGCCTTGTATTCTGTGTTTCTTGTGGTACGTCGTTGTTAAATCTTTTAGATTCATTGAGCCTAATGCCGGGATGGCTGGATACGGAGTACTTGATGCTCTCGAAACGCATCCTTCTTAAGGTCCGATCTTTTGTTTATCGATGTTTTTGTATTCTATAAGCATGCATGATATGGATAGCTGGTATACGGAGTGCCTTGTACTCTCGAAACGTATCCGTATTATGTTTGTAATGTGTAATATTCTGTTAATATTATGTGGAAGTACCAGAGTCAGTTATGGGGATATTCCATATGAAATATGAGTATATTATTTGGATTGAATGTTTGTGTCATGAGGATAGCTGTTTAATGAAAAATATGTCGGGTATGTTTGCAACTCTGAGATTCCGTTTAATATCTCTATGAATAAGTTTAATGTATGGTTTTGAATATAAGTGTTTGTGATATATGTTTTATGATTATGTTTTAGTTTATTAGTTGAGGTATGAAATCAAATATATTTGACTTTTCCTTACTCAAAAAGGAAAAGGAACCTAAAGATGAAGTATATAAAATTTCTCTGGCAATCTCCTTAAATGTGATTGTAAATCACAGTCCATGGACAATGAAGGACTGGAATCATGGTATGGTCAATATGTATGCCTGATCAGATTCTTAGACTATTATACGGTGTTACAAGTTGAAACTTGTCAGAAATACTCTCATTGAGGGATTTAGAATTTAGGAGTAAGATTTATTATGCAAGTAAATAAGTGGAGATACGATAACTTAAATTTGGAGGACAAACAACATTAACGGTTTAGACTCAGAATTGGAATCATAGTGGAATCATAATTTTTACTAGTATTACTAGAATTGAAATTTCGAGGACGAAATTTCTTTAAGGGGGGTAGAGCTGTGACACCCGTTATTCCCCTAAGGGTATTAAGGTAATTAGATTAATTACCTAGTATATATAAAAAAAAAAAAAATCAAAAAATCTCTCATAATTCGAAACTCTCTCTCTCTCTACTCTCTCTCTCTAAAAAAAATTCTCTCTCTCTCCTCAAAGATCGTTTGAGATTTCGGCATCCGTTTTCGACACCTCCCGCACCAATGGAAAGCTCTCGACGAGCTGAGTCCAACGAGGTGCCGCGCCGCCCAAAACGCCGCCGGAGGAGGCCACACGCGCCGCCCAAAGTGGCGGCAAAACCCATATCTTTTCGACGAGATATCTTCGCCGTCCGACGTCCGATCGACGTGATTCTTGTTCCTACACGACCACCGTGATGAGAGGAACAAAACCCACCCTTGGTGGCAGCTCAACAACCGCCGGATTGCTCTGCCCGCCTATTGCCGCCGTGCACCGCCGCCCCCATGGTGGAACTCCGCCTTGCCGGAGGAGGTGACTGACACCACCCCTCCCAATGAGTTCAGAGGATCAAGGGGAGTAAAACCCCTCGATCAATTGCACGGAAGGAGCCGGTTTCGCCGGAGAACGGCCAACGCCGCCGTCAACCGCCGCGGGAGTCTCCGTTTTGGCTCTTCCCAGCCACGTTTCTTCAAATTGGATGAGGGGAAATGCTCATAGGAGGATGGGTAGCAAAAGCCCTCAGCCAATTTCAGGTTTCCATCGTCGGAAAATCAAGATCGGAGCTCATCCATTTCTACCGACGTTGTACTTCACGACCCGCTATGTTAGAGGCAGAATTGGGTGAAATTGACCCCGCCATTGGACTCAGAAGGGTCGATTTAGGGGGGGTAGGCCCGAGCCCAGCTGCCAACGGACCCCGATTGACGCCGGTCAACGACGGTCAAAGTCGGTCAACGCCGGTCAACGGTGGTCAACGCCGGTCAACGGCCGGTCAAAGGCCAAAATAGGATTTTGTGATCCGGACCTCCGATCGAAGATCCGAGACCGCCTCCTGACTCGTTTCGATGCTCTGGATGCAATGGTGACCTCCGTTCGAGCAAATTCCACTCCGATGAAAATCATCCGGTACCGACTGCACGCGAATCGAGGCGATTCAAACAGCAGTATCGGAGTCCAGAATGACGTTTTCAAGAATGTATGATCTCCAGGAAGCATTCCTAGCCATTCATAGTCGCTCGAGGAGCACTACAGAGGATGCTTCGTAGATACAGCAAGATACAACTGGATCTGTTTTGCTTGGAGTTCAAGATCAAGGGAGTATGGAGCTAACGTTAATTGATTCCAGGATTAAGAGACTGTTGATAAGCTTGAAAGGTAGGGATTCTATTACTCATATTTTGTGAGGTTTTTATAGAATTAAAATTGATTGTTTTGCCGCAATATATATATATCTATGTTGAACTGATATTATATGTGTATCACATATGAAACTATGACATGGACTCGTCTTGTATTGTACGGCGAGGAACATAATGAATTGACACATGTTATAAATTGAGAAGCATGGTTAGGAAAACTAACTCTATTAATAATGATTCAATATAGAGAAATTGTGAGACATGAAGAGGGCGACGGTTACGTCCTTGGGCACGAATACCCTAAAAGGAAAAATAGGGGGAAGGTGATGACGCTTCCTTGGGTTGAAAGTCCCAGAACACACTGTACAGGAATTGATTTGGTGAGGACTCGGGGCTTGATGTCCCCTCACCGGAACACCCTTGGAATGTTTATAGGGTGATCAAGTGCGCCCATTTGGGTTTCGATGAGTTGAGTGATACTCAATTTAACATGGATACCTAGGAACAATGATGATTAGTAATATTTGTATAAATGTGTAATTATGACACTTGGTAATGATTAACTACGGTATCCATAAGATGTGATCATAATAAACCTCATAATCTGAAATATGATGTGACTTACTAACCATGCAGGTTTTAATGTGGTAATGATAGAGGTGAGTAATGGCTTTCTCTACTGAGCATAGTGTTGCTCATTCCCTTATGTTTATATCTTTTCAGGACTCACTAAGTGTGAGGTGGCTACGAGAAATATAGTTGAGGAAGTGATGTAGCTATATTACATTGGGACTGCTTCAATCGTTGAGAATGTTCTTCATGATAATGTAAGCATCAATTGTTACTTTCTGTGACTGTAATTATAATGTGTTGAGGGTTAAAATGATGATGACAACAGTTTATATTATTAAATTTAAGGTGCTACATTAAAACTGTGGTTTATTTGTCGTTTATATTTTTATTTTTGAGTTGAGAGTTTTCATTTAAGTCCCGGGCAAATTTTATTTTTAAGGTTTTACTTTTATTATTTATTTTTATTTTATCTCATTAAAAACTGTTAACCCCCACATAGGGGCGTTACAGAATTATAGCATGTGAAAGCTTGTAGCTACTATTTGCTTTTATTATAGTTGTTGAGAGTTTTATATTGTTTATAGTTAGAACTGATAAGTTGAAATGAATATTCCAAACATAGGGTTACTCCTTACCCTTTAGTTATTCAAATATTAAAAGTTTATTTTTATAAGTTTTAATGTTTAATAATTATGACAAAATATAAATACGACATTTTAAATAACATTATGCATCAAAACATAAGATAAAATAACACATCAAAGATGTTATTTTTATACTTTTTGATGGCAAATATATTATTGACATTGGCATTTACATTAAAGATGGTCTAAGGAATTCAATAAACATTAACTTGCTATTATTTATTAGAGATTAATGAAATGGAGTACGGCAAAGTAATTTAGTTTTACCTTCAACATTCTCTAGGGTAATTAACTTGATCCCTTCAAGCGAGAAATTAATAACAACCATTTCTAAACCAGGTTGTTGAACCATAAATTGAGAGAGTGATACAAAACCAAGCTTCCTTTAAAATTTAACAGCTTAAGAATGTTGTACGTTGCTTCACTTAGCGCACTAATTCTAATATTGTCAACCTGCTAGGAGGTCCTCCTCAAATAACTTGAATTTGTGCCACGTGCAGACATATAACTAGAATCTAAAATAAGTTATCTCCTTTATATCCCTTAAATAATATTAAAAGATGTGAATTAAAATATCACATAAAACATGACATGATATTATGTAACGGTTTACTTGACGTGAGATGACATTAATATATTGTGACATGGACCAAAAAAAAAACAGAGAGAAGAACACACAATAATTGGATTGACACTTTATAAAAAATTATGGAAAATTCGAAGAAGAAAACAATAAATTAGAGCCAAAAGTTGAACAATATTATTGGTGAGGTATGGATATAGCGTTGTGGTCATGGGGATAGTTGAGGCAGGCTAGAAATTTAAGAAGAGAGAGAAAGAGAGCTTCTGAGCTTCTCCTCCAAGTTTCTGAGAGAGAGAGAGAGCATGTATGTCCCTGAGGTTTTGGTAAACTGATTGTTTTGGGTTCTTTATATAAATCCTTTAATTAAAGAATATGTTGGAGATAAGAGTAGGCTACCAACCTACAAATTAACTTCCCGTCAAACTTCCCAACTGATCCTCCTTGTGCACCTTCTCCATACTTGGACAGATAAACCCCTCATAATTTGCATCTAATTTCTTCATAATTTTAAAAACCCTTCATTTTTTTATTATGGTTCTATGATCTTTTTTTATATTACTAAAGTGTTATTGATTTTTTTTTATATATAGTTTTGTTTACTTTTTTAGCTTTCAAACATGCCGCTTTGGCTAATATGTCAAGATATTATTATTTGCATAAATGATAGTCACTCCTTTTTTATTTCTTTCGACGAGGATATCTCAGCCTCTTGAATATCAGAAGGGCATTATGGAAAGTTTTTGTCAGGTAATAATATTATATATAATATACATAAAGCGTCAAGAAGGCATGTATGTAATAATTATATGATAAACCATATATTGCATTAGAACCTTTGCCAAGCTCTAGCTATAAAATCAAGGTGTGGAGACTCTTTACGTAATACAAAGTACAAAGAGAGCTTAGAAACAACAGCAACAAAAAAGAAGATGAACTACTTTTGCGGCTTAATATTCAGCAACTTTGCGATCTCTACCAGCTTCTTCATGATATTGGTTTCCTTCTTCTTATTCTCCTTTTTCAATGGAGTCTCCATGGCCGAGCATGAAGAAAGTTACCAATTATTCGAGCCGTATAGCCGCGAAGAATTGGCGAAGATGGCAGGATACGGAGAAGAGAAGCTTTCCACCGTCCTTATTACAGGCTCAGTCCATTGCGAGGCTTGTCTAAATCAAGCTCAACTCCATGCATGGCCGGTTTCAGGTTTGTTATTATAATTAATCTCTTCATCATCATATTATATAACATTCTCTCTCAAATATTTATCAAGATTAATATAAAACAACATATATATTTAGGGAGTTATTATCTTCAGGTATATGAAATATGATTTATGTATTATTGTACTTCTTGCCGGTTTATCATTCTTAAAGAGGGAGAGAGGGTTGTTTGTTGTTTGCTTGATTTTCACTCTCGGTATTTTCTACTTAATTAATTTCTATTTATTGCATTAAATGTAGACTATAATTCTATACCTGGCTTCTTCTCTTTGCTTATTATAAAGGCAATTGAATTTTATGTAAATGTAGTCAGGTGTCTTAGCAAAGACGTACTATAGTAACTATACATTGAGCGCGTGTGTGTAGATACAGACATATTATGTATAAACTTCTTTTCTTACAGGAATGTTGATGACATTATTTTAGGTTTGCTTGTGAAGTCCCATATATGAACTTTTGTCATATACTCTTAACTATAAATGCATATCCTTATGACAATCATAATTCTTACTTCTTATGTTGTAAATCCAAATATGATGTCTTTTCAAAAGGCGACAAAATTCATGTTGCTAGATGTCAATAGCCTTGAACATAAATCATGATCCACAAAAATTCATGTACATATCAGTTTCCAAAAAAAAATCATGTACAAATGTTTTTTTAAAAAAAAAAAAAATCGATCATTGGTGTCGTCTAGCCTCATCTCTTTTGTCATTTTGAAAGTACCCACCTATGAAACAAGAAGAACCTGATCTATTTGTACTCGAGGGATGGGCATATAGTCCTTATTTTCTTTGATTAGGCAAATATTTTTAGCAGTTTCTTGGGATTCTATTGGATTCATTGCATACAAGCATTTTATATTATATTATATACAGATATATATATCTTATAACTCTTTGAGTTTCGATTGAAAATCATGGATTGATATAGCACTTCCACCAATAAATCTTGAACAAAACTAAAAGCATTCTCAATGTACATATGTGCCCTATCACCGAACTATAATGAACAATCCAATTAGATAAATGTAGCCTTACCTTCACGACAATAACCTTTATAAGTTTTGTTTTGTTTTGTTTTTTGTTTTTAAATTTTTAATTTTTGTGTTTGTTTCTTTATACTTGAAATGAACAGTCTTTGAAGCAATCTCCAGATTTTTGATATTCATGTTGAACCGGTGAAAAATTAGTAACTCCTAATTTGATTTGGACATGTTCTTTTTCTTTGAAAACAATTTAAACCATCCAAGTTCGGTAAGAATGTGATTGAGTAAAACAAGAGAAGCCCAGTTACACCAACAAACTGTTCCTGGAAATAAACTCCCTGGACTTTTCACAATCAGTTTCGACAAATATATAAGCTTTGAATTAAATGCAAAGGAAAAAAAAATCAATTTTAAATTATCATTTAATTGTTCATAAATTTTATTCTACCCATCGAAAAGGATTAAACTTCTAAATAAAAAATGGCAATGTCAAAGATTAAAAGCAAGAAAATTATATCTTGAAATTGACCAATCATTCTGAACTAAACTAGAAAAAGGAAAAAAGAAAATCTTCCCGTGAAGGGAAAAATACACACACACACACACACACAAGAACAAGAAAAAGAAAGACAATGTTGCATAAACTAATTAATCTTAATATACCTACAACAAAAATCTAAAAGAGTTGTTCAATATCTCCTATATATATATATATATATGTATATATATAAAGTTAAATAGCTCAATTGATTCCTAATATTTTTAAAAAGTTACAATTCATTTCTCAACCTCTTTTTATTTAACTAGGTCTAACCTTTTAAAAATGTGTGATTCGGTCCCTAACCATTAAGTTTGAACAAAAAATTTTTTTAGATATCTATTTTAATCAAATTTACTAAAATACCCCTAAAATAATAGTAAATGATATTAAAATACAAATCAAAAAACAAAATTTAGTAAAAAAATCAGAAAACAAAAAAATTAGGGAAAAAAAAGCAAACTAAAGGGAAAAAATCCCCAAACCCAACTCCTCCACTGTCGCCCACCCTTACCCACCGCCCCCCTCCGACGCCGGTAACTTGTCCCGTCGCAGCCCTCTCCCTCCACATCCACGTCACACCCAACCAGACCCCACCTCCAGCCCCTCCTAGTGACCTACCCTTTGCCCACCTACCCCGTCGCAACTTGCCTACCTCCCACCTACACCCTTCACAACTTAACCCCCGTCACACCCAAACCCTGTCGCACCTAACCCCGTCTCGACCTACCCCTGCAACCCCGTTAATCACCTCCCTCCCTATTGTGCCCAGATTGAGAAAGAGAGACAGCTGCGATGGGCAGGAAATGCCTGAGGAGAGGGGGTGATAGGGGTTGGAGTAGAGATATGCAATGTCGTTTTTTTCTTTTTTTGAGTTTAGATCTGATTTTGTTTTTTAAAAAAAGAGCTACTTTTTTTAGAATAAGATTTGCTTTTAATAATATATATTGTTTTTAATGTTTTAATTGTAATTTCTTTAAACACATTAGGTATTTTACTAAAATACCATTATTAAGGTAGTCAAAAAAAAAAATTTCTGTCCAAACTTAACTGTTAAGGACTAAATCTCACCATTTTTAAAATGTTAGACCCAATTAAATTAAAAAAAAAGTTGAGATCAAATTGTAACTTTTTTTAAAAATTGGAGACTTTTTTAAAAAAATTAGAGATTAACTTAGCTATTTACCCCCAAAAAAGGGCGCTCAATGTGTCAATTTTGCGTGCAGGTGCTTTGGTTGTCGTTAACTGTCATATAAGCGGAAAGAAGGGAAAATCAAGTTGGATAAAAGGTGTGACAGATGAATTTGGAGATTTTACTGTTGACCTTCCGTCAAATTTGCATGCCATTCCCAACTTAGATAGAAAATGTTTGGTTAAAGTCCTTAGAGTACCAAAGAACTCGCTGTGCCGACCAGCTTACGTGAGGAGGAACAAGGGGCTGCGATTCTCGTCGGTTGGAAACGGCATTCGAAATTACGACGCTGGAACGATAAGGTTCCAGCATTTGACATCAAGAATCACACAAGGATGCGGTAGAAAAGAAACCAAATAATGCAAAAATGATATCATAGACATGAATTTCAGTTTATATCAGCTCAGGTAGTTGGCGCTTTTCGGTCACATCATCGAGTTACAAATGTTTGATCCCGTACGTTAATATATAGCAACAGATGTAAAAAAAAAAAATATATATATATATATATATATATATATACGGGTTAAAGAAAGTACATATGGCAACATGTATGATTATATATGCATATAATCTTGTCTTGTGATATAGGTTTCAGTTTTGGTGATGAATTCCTTGTGGAGTGAAATTCTTCCTTATTTCACAAAGAAACAATGTTATTGATGCCTTTTGTACTCAATCTGAGAAATACAATGAAGTTTTCACAAACCATGAGATCTAAATAACAGTCAAACGAGAATATGTGGTAAGATCTCAAGCAAATTGTAGACTAAACCAACATCAAAATGTTGCCATGACGAGAAAATTAAAAACTGGTGATCAAAACTCAAGTTTTCTGCTCTGTACCGGAAACAATGTATTTGGCAACATCAGCACAGCAAGTCAGCTTGTCTGCCTTGTCGTCGGGGATTTCAACAGAGAATTCCTCTTCAAAAGCCATCACAAGCTCAACCCTGTCTAAGCTGTCCAGGCTCAGGTCTTTTTGGAAATCAGCTGTTTCAGTAACCTGTTTAGTTCAAGTGACCTATCAATGTCCTCACCAATTTTTTCCATAGCCAAGTTATGCAATGTGCCACATTATTTTATGCCAGGAAAATGGGAGTCATTGGTGGGTTGAGATTGCAAAATTCAAACAAACCATAAAACGGAAGAGATAGAGCATTACAGAAATTACCTTAGCGGCGTCGACCTTGTCGAATTTCTTAACGAGCCCGATCACTCTATCCATTACTTGATCAGCATTGGCACCAGTGGATGCCCACATGATCTGATTCCTCAACCGTTTAAGCATACTATTCCCATTTTCACTGAGCAGTGTTTCAGCTGGTCTCCTTGCCCTGACATGCCACAAGATGGCATTTCTAATGCTTTGCATTTTCAGGAGAGCTGAAAATCAATGAAACCTGTCCCAAGTCAGGGCATAAAAATACACAAGATAACAACTTTATTTAATAAGATCTGCTATAAGTTGGCTCCAACTATTCAAAATATGCAATCATGTAATAAGGAACTTAAAAGGACCCAACAAGGAAACCTCCTGTCCTTCTTAAACTTATATATATAGAAGAGATTTTGTCTTCTACCAATTTTTACATGGCAATCATATTAGTAATTTGGTTACATCCCACCAAGGAAACTTCTAGGAAACAGCAAGGTTAAAAGTACAGAGGCAAGAGGAAAAACCAAGCACGTGACTAAAAACAGACAAACTCTTTTATGTGATGAAATGATGGTTCAAAAACCTATTTCCATAGCATTTAGTAACGTCGTTGGGAAAATATCATTTCAACTATTACAGTATAAACAAAAAATAACCTATAATGTAAAGTGCTCACATGCTACAGTAAAACCATTCCAAATGCATCGTCAAACGCATTTCGTGCTATTCAAATTAGATAGGAAAAAAAACTATGACCCAGAGATAAAAACCAGATAACCATTAAAAGTAAAAGCAAAATGTTCAAGTTTGCAAAATGTGAACAGAAACAAGGATAGCGAATGAGCTTTAAGCGATAGGGAAATATAACAGCATATACAAATTCACTAATGTTAGGGACTAGGTTTATAGACTAGGAAACATTGAGGACAAATATAAAAAGAAGCAATTAAATGTTTTAATAACTCACGAGATTGCCGCTATTATTATGCTTTCGGTCTGACAAGACTTACGTACGTAATTTATTCGATTAAATGCCGCGCCGAGAGGCAAAATGAAATGGGTTCTTCAAAGACGCTCTGCGGGAGACGCAGCCTGTCACCCACACCGGCTGCTTGGGCGCTAGTTACGATATATTGGGCTGAAAATGGACCCTAAGGAAGAATTGGGCTTGTAAGGACATCCATATAAAAAGCCCAATACGATTGGTACTATGACAGATATGAGGAATACAGACCATAGTAATAAGAAATAGGTAATGAGTTGATATTAGCAGTTGAACCGAAAAATATGATCAGATGTGAAATAAATATTGTTGAAAATATAGTTAGAACCGCAAACAGAAGTTTCAACTGGGGTTGCTAAATGGAAGGGGAAAATCTCAAATGCACTATTTTTGTGAAAAAGTTGTCCAATTTTCACATCAAATAGCCTGTTTAAAATTGAACTCACTAAAGCAATGTATCGTTTAATTAATGCAATACAAAGTATTGATTAAGTTGTGTACCATTTTTTTTTTTTACGTACAAAACGAGCTTAAATGTTTTCTATAAAAATAGTTCTTATTCGAATATATATCTTTTTAAAAGCAACATACAATTCATCCAAAAACAGATTTTTTCCCTTTCGAAACAATAGTTTTCTATTAAAGACGTTATGACCCAGTATCGAATAGAAAAATTTCTAGGAAAAAGAACAGAAAAGTAATATTAGGGGGGAAAAACAGAAATCAAGAATTGCATTACCTTGAATGTGGACAAGCTTACTATCAACTTTGCGATTCTTTCTGCTTTAAAATGAATTAAAGGAGATAATTGAGGGGTATATATAAAATAATAAGATGCATACATTTTAGTCACGCAGACTTTGATGGGACTTTTTCTCGATTGAATTGAAACTTTTAGGGATTGATAATGTTATATTAAAAAAAAAAGCATGCTTTATGTTACCTATAATTGATAAGTGACACCAATCTACAATGAAATTTGGTTTATTAAGAATAAATGAAACGGAGTTGTTGTGGAACGATTGAAAAAAAAGAGAGCACATTTTGGGCTCGTTTGGTATTGTTTTGAGAATTTTTAAAAATATTTGTGTATGATTTTTGAGGTAAAAATTTTAAAAATACCCTCAGTATAATTTTAAAAAAATTCTCATTTTCATTTATTTTGAAAACATTACCAAATGGACCCTTTGTGACTAAATTGCCGACCAAACTCAATAATTGTTAAATGTTTTATTTTTCATTTTTTTTTCCTCCTTTGGGAATAGACTATACTAATTTTGGTTAGGAAAAAAAAGTCCTCTCCATTATTTAGTGGCATTTGACGTATGTGAAAAAGGTTTTAGCCTTACTTATGTGTTTACATGGTGCTGAGATAATTGTGGGTTGACAACTCCCCTTGAAATAATGAACAATCAATGAGAGTTTCAAATAGTTGTTAGTCAGTGATGAACAATTAGTGACACCGAGAGACACCAACACTTAGATCCAATTAGGCTCTCAATTATGACTGTAATGATGATGATTAATTGAGAGTAGTAGGAGTGGTAAGCTCGTGTCCTTTTAATTGTTTCTTAATTTTGACAACTTACCTGATTTTTTAGTGGAAATATTAATAGTACATGTTTTTAAACTATTAGGTCGACTCAAAAAATATCGAAGACATTACTTTTTTAGTATCTAGAGAAAAAATTTTCTTTTTTCCATTGCAAAAATAAATAAATAATTAATTAATGGGTCTTGCTTTCTTTTTTATGTGTCCTGTACATTATGTTAATTCTACAAAAGAATAATGATCTATTTAGAAGTTGCATATTATATTGGCACTAAATTATGTTAAATTCCCAAGACAAGTAGGAAAAAAATATATATTCAATGCTTTATTTTGTCATAATTATGACGAAGAAGCCTTTCTTTTTTCAGTGGAAATCAAAAGGGTTAATTTTTTTTTTTTTTTAGGAAATTTTTTTAGAGGGTTTTACGTCGGTGGTGTAGTGCTAGCGTTAGGGCCGGGGGGAGGAGGGGATGAGTCGTTGCTCTGATGAGGAGGCAGTGGGAGGAGGAGTTGGATGGGTCACCAACGAGAGTTGGACGGAGGAGGAGGGGATGGGGGGTTCTATGCTTGTCGAAAAAGAAGAAAAAATAAGTTGAAAACGATTAAAATTTGTTTTCAATTTTCATATAAAATTTGAGAGTTTTAAAAAATGTCTTTGTTTTCGTTTTTGTTTCAAAACTTAATTAAACATATTCTTAAATTGGTTTTCGTTTTTTGTGTTTTCAAAAATGGCAAAAAAATTTTGAAAAATGGAACTAAATGGCCCTTTGTTTTTGTTTTTCTCTTTCCTTTTCTTTTTAGGGAATTTTTTTTTGAGAATAGTGTTTTTTTTCTTCTTTCAGAACAATATTCTCAGCACCTATTAAACCGAAACCTCGTGTAACAATATAAAAAAGACCTTTCTTAATTTCTTAAAAAATGTATCTTTTATGTACTAAAACGAATCTGTTTAAAAAAATTTCCACTTTACAACATTTTCTTATCTGCACCAAAAAAGAGAAATTAATAAACTAATCTTATGTTAGAGTACTATTTTCATTCCTAAATTTTTAATTTTAAATAATAAAACAAAAAAGACGTCTTAAAAAAACTAAAAAAAGGGTTCTCTTAAAATCATCCGTAAAATAGTGCTAAGACAAAAGAGTGTTCGAGGAAAAGGTAAAAGAAAAAGGAGGAAAAAGGTGTAAGAAATTCCCGAGAATCTTTATCTTTAATTAGGAAAAAAAAAAAAAAAACCAAAGCAAAAGCTCAATTTCGGGTTAAATTTTACAGGACTTGGTCAATCATGACGTAACGACCATCTTCTTCCCTACCATTATTTTACCCCGAACCCAACATCATATTCATTGGGCCACCATACGATCTTCCAAACTCGTCGGAGAATCTTTTTTTTTTTCTTACGTTTTTTTTTCTTTTTGTTCCCCCAATGAAAATCTTTTGATCTAAATCCCCCCTTTTCACTTTCTTCCCCTTCTTTCACTTATATTACCTTAACCCGATTCTTATTACTCTCTCTTTCCTTTTGTTTCTTTCCTTTCTCTCTCTTGCTCTGCGCCAAGTTATCTGCTTTTTTTCTTTTCTTTTTTTTCCTCTTGAGAAAAATTCTGTTTCATGGGCATCTATCCACACACAGGGCTTCTCTTTCTTTGTCGCTTTGTTTCCGATTTTTCGATACTAATTGATTGATTCATTCTGAAAAAAAAAAATATCTGGGTCGGAATCAAATTTGAGATTCTCCAACTGGGTTTTTTTTTTTTCCCTTCTTATATAGTTTTTTTTAACGAAATTATTATAGAGAAGGGAAATAGTGAGAATGGGTAACGTGAATGCTCGAGAAGATGGGAGTGGAAGCCCATCTGGGGCGGAGGAAGATGGCGGTGGCAGCGGACTACAGGAAGAGGCCATGGCTAGCCCTCAGAGCCACGTGGCGCCCGGTGGTTCGTCCGAGTTGATGGGTCAGTCTCCTCCTCATAGCCCTAGAGCCACTCACTCTCCACTCATGTTCACTCCTCAAGTAAGTTCATTTTCATCTTCTTCTTCTGATTTGATTTGGTTTTTGCAGTTTGTTAAATTCTTAATTTGTGTTATTTAGTGAAGAGTGATAACTATGAACAATTCAGTGACTGAAATTTGATCCCCAATAAGTTTTTTTTTTTGGGTTTAGTAAGATATATATATATATATATAATATTATTTGGGTTTCTAAATTTGGTTAGACTGGTAACGCGACTTTTGAGATCTTGTGATTTGTATCATAATGTTGTGGGTTGTGAATTTTGAGGAGAAATTTAACTTAAATTTTTCTGTGTTCTGATATCTTTTCATGAATATCCTTTTTATTCATTAGTTCTTTTAGGCTGGTGGTGGGTAAGTGTTTGATTGAAGTCCAGAAAGAAATTTATTTATTTATTTTCTTTCGTCTTTGTTTAATCTTGTCTGCTATATTATACTAGTAAGTTAGAAGTAGGGCAACAGCTTAAACTTTATGGAATGTGCTTATATGTTAATTCGGTAAAGTGGTTGTCTGATTCTTTGTGATGGATTTATGGATATCTTTCATTTTCAAGGAGCTAACAAACATGAACCAGGGGTACTAATTTGGGGCCAATAAGCGTTTCTACTTTGAAGTTTTTGCCATATATTTAGCACCATGAAAACTGCAGGATTGCTTGTACTGTTATAAATTCAACTTCGTTGTTGTTGTCGTAAGTGTATAATGTTCCATTTGTGTGATTTGAATCCATCACAATTACTATCCACTTGCTTGTCTATTCCTATCTTTGTCCATTTGAGATCCATGCTTTTCATGGTTTTGATCTAATTTCCATACCCTTTATGGCTTTATCAGGTCCCTATCGTGCCACTTCAAAGGCCTGATGAGCTTCACATCGCGAGCCCCTCATGGATGCAAACTAGTTCAGGGTTTGAGGACATGTCCTATGAACAAGGAATTCCAACAATGATTACATGGACTTATGGTGGCAAGGATGTTGCCGTTGAGGGATCGTGGGACAACTGGAAGACAAGGTTTGTCAAAACAAAAAATTGCTTCTTTGTTTTATGTTTTAGTTTCTACGTTTTATTTGAGATTCATGACTATTGTATAATTTGCTGTTACTTTTTCTTGCTCAGAGTGTCCCTTCAGAGATCAGGGAAAGACTTCACCATCATGAAAGTGCTTCCATCTGGTGTCTACCAGTATCGGTTTGTTGTTGATGGACAGTGGAGGTACTCTCCGGACTTGCCCTATGCTCAAGACGACTCAGGACTTTCCTATAACATTTTAGACTTGCAGGTAACACCTTTTCTTCTCGCTTTTGAATTATTATCATTATTATTATTATAGTACAATAGTATTGGATAGGCTCTTGATTCATGCTGTTGAACACTTGCTTAAACTTGTTGAAACCATGCTGTGAAATTTTTGGTTTGGATCCGCTTTACGGTTAGTAATTTTCTCTTAAGATTTAGTCAGATTTTTATAGGTGGTCTTTGATCCTTGTCTAAATCATCTAAGAAACTCATCTTCCTTTTCTCAAAATTTTCCAGCATTCCTTGAGGAAAAAAAAAAAAAAACCAGTATTTATTTTGTTTAGTCTTGATGTCGGGCCTTGGCTTATAGTTCTGGAATAGAAACAGAATTTCTGGGCACAGTTGCTCAGCTGCATTGATACTTTTAGGGCATGTTTGTTTTAGGTATTCTTTAGACTCAATGGATTTAAATTTGGATTCGAGTATCAAGAATCCTTTGAATACATGTTTGTTTCCTCCAAAATCCGAATCAAATGAGTATCAAAAATTCAAGTTTTTAGAGTTCTGACTCCTCAAACTCTTGATACTCAGATATGTTTGCTACAGTAAAAGTTGAAATTCTCTCTCCTATATTTGAAGGAAAAAAAAATCATAATTTCTTCATTTGATATCAAATTGAGATGATTCTTTTTTCATTGTCTTCCTAGTGAAGAGAGAAATAAATTAAGATCCATATTGTATATTTTTTAAGATCATTAACATTAAGATTTTATTAGATTTGTTAATAAATAAAAAACTATTTTCTCTACCTCTCTAAATACAAATTCCAATTTTATTCTATACTCAGATTAAAACTCAAATACACATCCAAACATCAATTCGGATAACAATTTAAATCACTAATTCAAATCCTAATTCAAATCACACAATTCAAATCAAACCACTAATTCGAATTCATTTACTAAATGGACCCTTAGTTACATAATTGAACCTTTTGTTGTTTCAGGATTATGTTCCCGAAGACATTGAGAGCATATCTAGTTTTGAACCTCCCCAGTCGCCGGATTCAAGCTACAGCAACCTGCAACTTGGGGCCGAAGATTTTGCAAAGGAGCCTCCCTTAGTTCCTTCCCACCTTCAAATGACACTGCTCAACGTGCCAGCATCCTACATGGAGATTCCGCCCCCTTCGTCAAGACCTCAACATGTGGTACTTAACCATCTTTACATGCAAAAAGGGAAGAGCAGTGGACCACCATCAGTGGTGGCGCTAGGCACAACACATAGGTTTCACGCCAAGTATGTGACGGTTGTGCTCTACAAGCCTTTGCAGAGAATGTAGGCCAGGTCTATGCGGTACTGGTTAGATTTCTTTATCTAGTTAATATAATTTTAAGATTTCAATGGTACTGTAATGGCTTTTGTAAGCTCAGGAAGGAATATAAGAGGAAACTTCGAGAATAGTACTTCACATGATGCAATTACTTCTTGACCATTAATCCATCAATCTCTTTACTCTTTTGTGGATTTTTTATTACTATGTATATACGTTGTCTTTCACTCCTTTGCACTTGTTGTGGAAGGAAAGGGAACTTGCCGAAAGGGTGTAATAGGGCATATATTGCACTGTGATGGGATGCAGGGAAGAGTGATTCTTCGCAATCAAATTGTTATCAAATGATTTGTCAATATAATAGTCAACATGTTTTTGGTTAAGCTACACCTAACTTATTTATCTAATTATATTCTAAATATATCTGTTGTGGGACCTAAAAAACTAATGTTACTTTCTGTTTTTCAATAGTTTGATGCTTATTAGAAACTGTTACATGTTTTTTTTTTTGCTTTAATGTGATTTTGACTAGATCCAACCGTTGGAAAAAGTCATTATTAAAGTGAAGTCCTACCATAGAATGGACTTGTGTAGTCTAACAAGTTAATTGCAATATTATTTGGCATGCCAATTTAATAAGAACATGTTTGATATATAGGTTTGAATTATAATTCAAACTTCTTTCTAATTCTAAAAGAATCCACTGTCTAGTTAAACAGGAAAACTGTGAAATTCACTTTGTTAAAGGGCATTTGGCAAACGAGTTTGAACCGAAAATTTAAGTTTAAAAATTTTAATATGTGAGAGCTTTACAATATAACAATTTTTTACCTTTTACTGTAATACTTAGAGTTTTGCACTGTATTGTAATTGGTTGGAGCCTATTGACATGCCAAACGCCCTTAGTGCTGATCTTTTCTTTCCTTTTTACTGTTTCCCTAACTTGAAAGTTGCCTGTTTGAATCGTAAGGTGAGGTAGAAGGTTCTTAGATATGGTCAGTGGACGGCACCCAAGATTAGTCATGACTAGGATTTGAGGAAAACGAGGAAAAAGAAACAAGACATTAGCAGAGGCATGGCTGCACTAAGCCCAAGTTTGATCCCAATTCCTTTCAAAAGTCAAACACAGTGCAGAATAGCCCAGTCTAGTATAGAATATAGGAGAATTTTTAGAGAAATTATTTATTTACATTCGAGAAAAATAGGAGAGTTTGCTAATTTATTTACTGCCTTTGCAATGCACATTTTGTAAAACTGTGATCGGTACAGATTATTATAAATAGCCATAGATTTTACTTCAACAACTAATTTCTACCCTGAAGCTTTAGTGGGGAAACCCTTTTCCCTCTCTTCCTGAGAGAATGAGCAAAGAAAATCGCAAGTTAACTGCCAACTCAAAACATTTTTTTTTTTCCCCTTCATCATTGGCCACTCCGTTTCCTACTCTTTTTCAGCTTCAGAAAACTGGACATCCATCAACCTTAATGCCCGGTGCCGTTGGGCACGATGCCAATGGGCAGTGATCAAGGGAAGTGCCCCACCACTTCAGTTCTTTCTTCTCGTTCTGCAAGGCGAAAAACAGCAGGACGGCCATGAATGCGGTTCCAGCATCCAATGCTGCAGATAAAACATAGTTGTATTTCTGCCACCAACGCCTGTGGTATCGGAAAACAAAGTAGTTGAAGATGGATCCCGTGATAAGCCAGCTTGCTATGTTGGTGGGAGTTGCAGGAGGCATTCCCGCAAAGCCATAGGATATAACCGGTATGTTTATCAAGGGAATCCATTTCTTTTCCGGGAACATTTTGCTCATCAACCAAATAGGAACTGGTAGGACAGCTCCAATGAGGAATAGCCACACCAAGTTTCGATACAATCCTCCTGGTCCAAACAGCCGCTTTGGTCCAATCAGACCCCATATGACAGAAGCATCAAAGGTGACTCGGTACTTGGGACAAGTCCATGGACTGTCGGGATGAAGACCTTCAACGTCGCATATGTCGTCAATGCTTTCCAACATCCACCATGCCACTGCAAGGTTAACTGTGCCAGCAACTAGAGTTCCCACTAGCTGATGATCATAGAAAATGAGCAGGTCAGAGAGAGATAAAAATCAAAAGATAAAAACGAACTCAATATAATACGAAAAGTTGTGACATAAAAGGACCTGCGCCGTGTACATGCACCGCGGCGGAATCTTCATGTAATGGCCAAGTTTAAGGTCAGACAAGAAAGAGAGAGCATGGATAGTGCTGATTCGTCCATAGATCTTGAAAAGCAAGTTGGCAATGGGTTTCCCTGGTAGGACATACCCAATAATGAACTGTGCTATTATGTCATATCCTGGTTGCTGTAACATAACCACAAGAAGAATCAAATATGTTAAGCAATTTGCAAAAACTTGTTCCCCATTCTCACAAAAGTGGTTATGTTATGTCTGCATGAATAAAGGTGAAGAAAAGAGGACAAGTAAACATTAGAAAAGTTCCTCTTTTATGACCTGATTGGTGGTTGCTTGAATGACACCAATTGGGAGGGTGACAAGCCAAGCCAAGCCAAAAGCAAATAACATTCCCCACCAACGCAGCTGCACATCTTCTTGCCACACAAAAGACATCACTAGTGACAGGACAATGCTTCCAATCAACAAGATTAGGAACCACCATTCAGGCACTTGTTTATAACTTTCCATTAGCTTTGCATGAATGTCAAGCTTCGCGTTCTTCAGAGCCGATCTACTCTGCTTCAAAATGTCGCTAGGAAGCAAAACACAAGATTTTCAATTAATGTAGAAGAATTTGCACCTATTCCTTATTCATAAGTTCCAAGGTTGGTAGAAGAAAATCTTACCTGCCATGAAAGAGTGCCACATGAGTGAGAGTTGCAGTGAACCTTGCAAATCCTGACCCAATAGAGAGCGCGAAAAGCGGGCTAAGATAGAGCTTGCTGTAACTATTATATGCATCGACATTAAGATCAAACTGCGGTGTCAAGATCTTGGTTGTATCATATTTATGGCCACTGGCAGTAAAGAGCTGATTGGAGAATATAGGGAATTTCCTAGAATCAAAGGTGTCGTACTTCCAGTAACATAGAGGAACAATAATGTAGATGAACATAACAAAGCCAACTCCAACATTGAGAATTGAAGAGAAGGGTGTGACAAGTGGGCTTCCATGATAAGCTGAAATACCAGCCCAATCTAAGGTGAAGGCACCAATCCCAAGTCCATGATAACCTGAGCCAACCTGCTGGGCAGTGATACTGTGGGGCCAAACCCAGCAAACCCACGAGAAGAATGTCAATATTGGGAAGAGATAGCCAGGGAGTGCATAGTAGGCAAAGCTTGCTCCCATGGTTATGAGGAAAAATTTCATTCTTGTCATGCCTTTTTTCTTGTCCTCCTTTTCATGAAGTGCTCTGCATTAACAGAGTCATTTGTTTGTCAGCAAAGAAAAATTTAATCAGCCAGAGAAAACATGTTTATGATCCGAGAAGTTCCTGTGTGAAACTTGAAAGTAAGATATTTTGTGGTTGCATGTATAGCTTAACAGTAATGGCACGCCTAATGCCACTACAAGGTGTAGAAATCAAAGAAAAAGGAAGAAAGTGTAGTGTTCACATAAAATTGACAAAAACGAAGAGAGAAATAGTAAACATTCCAAATGAATTATTATTTTTTTATCCTGTCAATCTAGCAAAAAGGTTGAGGAGTGAAACAAGACTGTCATATTGTAATTTTAAAAAACAATCTACTTTGTGCTGATTTTTGAAATCTTTTTGCTGGATATTATTTTACTTTCTCCTTGTGCAAATTCTCCATCAAATCCAAAATGAAAAAGGGTAATCCTTTTCAACTCAAGATTGATTTTTTAAAAAAAATTGCAGTGTCGATCTTTGCGTTCCTTTTAGGGAATATATTTTGACCAATCTGGCAAGACAAAGCAGAGAACATATTCTCAACCACTGAACATAAACTTAGTTTATGATATCATTTGATGGGGAATTTAGATTACTTTTTATCCAAAGATGTGTAGGGCTTTTTCGGTACAAGAAATGGTTGCATACTTTGCACTATACTTACATAATTTTATCCTATATCTTTACAAAAGCGCCCTCTGGATCTTGGTTATGCTAAATGTTCTATGAATTTTCTTAGTTTTACAAAATTTTTGTAGTAGAGTACGAAAAGAATACTGTATGAGTAGCGCCCAGTTTTGAACTATGAAATTTCACATTATACCATAAAATTTTATTTTTAATAAATGGACTTATTTTTTTCCTTAGCATATTAATGACCAATTTTTCATGATGGAAGGACTAAAATCCAAGGAAAGCATGAACAAGAAAACCCTAGTTTTGTCTACTTATCTTCTTCATTTTTTTTCAATTTTTTTTTTTTCAAGCAAAAGTTTCTAAAGTGGAAGATAATTCATATAAAATTACAACCATCCATTTGGTCGGTCCATAAAATCGAAGAATGGGAAAACAAAAAGTAGAGCCCAGTGTTTCCTATTTCTTTGATAGGAACAATCAGTGGGCCAAAACAAAAAATGACCATATTTGCATGTTTGATAGTGGTGCGAGAATATATTACTTAGCTGTATATTGTCTAAATATCTATTCACGGTTCTACACTTTGAACTATGTTTTCCCCTAACGCTTTAAACTGTGTGTTTGTGATACTTTTTTCCCAGAAAACAAACAGAGTATTAAGAAAATGAGAGAGAGAGAGAGGGAGAGAAAAGTGTCAAACCTAAACAGAGAAACCTGTGCAAGGTTTGCAGGCCACCACATTTCAACTGGGTCAACCAGGTACCTCCTGAGCATTCCAGCCCATCCATAACCCAATATCTGCACAACAAGATTTTTTTTTTTAATTATTAATCTACCGAATCTATCATAAACTAAGCCCAGCAACAAATTCCGGAATTCACCAAAAAAAAATCAATAAATTCGGGAAAAAGCAAACTTTTTATTTTCTCTTAACTTCAGACCAGTTAATATTACGGAGAAAGAAAGGAAAATTTTCTCTATCTGTTTAATTGTATTGGTTGTTTCATTTTCCCGGGAAATAGAAGGATATTTCTGTGGGTTACTTTGTGCTTATTCTCCAGCCAAAAAAATTCTTGATACGGCAAATTCTCTTCGCAAAAAAAAAATATATATGGTGTCTGTTTTCCGGGCATTAAAACTGTAGAAAAAATAATTTTAATAAGATTTAACAATTTTAAAACTTACAACACCAAGATTACTAACAAAAAATTCCGGCTTAAAATTAAACCAGAAAACCATTTCTTCAGCAAACAAAAAAAAAATGTTAATGATGTACCCACATACAGCAAAAGATAAAATACAAATATTAATTTTTTAAAATAAATTATAAACAAATGAGCTTCCAGTTTTTGAAACGACGCCAACGCCAAAAAATAGATTAAACAATTCATTAAAAAAATAAAAATAAAATAAAATAAAATATTGGATGATTTTATTTAAATCTAACTCATAAACATTCCCATAAATTGAAATCAAAAGACAAAACCTGAGTAGTCAAAACGATGAGAAGAGCACAGAGAAAGTTGACACTCTGCTTGTAATACGCCTTCATGACCGTAATGGCGCCGATGGAGTAGGCATCTCCGCCGCCATACGACACTCCGCAGTTGGCGAAGATGGTGATGATGACGTGTTCCTTCATGTTGAATGGGCCCGGGTTGAGGCTGAATTTCCGGCCCAACAAGCTGTACTCCTTCGTCGGAAGCGTGGCGGCCATGAACTTCCCGATGGGCAGTACCGAGATTTGCATGAGGATGGCCGAGATCGTCAGCGGCTGAGTCCGGTACGTGAAGAAGGTGTTGAGGAAGATGAGGAGGACGCACGAGCCCAGTCCCAATACCCAGGCCCGGAAAGTCAGGACCGGCAACGAAGGGTCGTCCGTCTCCGGCACCACCAGCGCCACCTCCTCCACTGCACATCTTTCCTCGGATGACGACGACGAGTCGCCGTTTGGCTTCTCGGTTTCCGTGCCTTTAGACGCCATTGAAAATGTTTTTTTTTCTCTGTTTGTCGAAAACAAACAGAGCCTTATACACTGCTGTGAAAACTGTGTATTGGTTTTTGATTGAGAGAAGTGTCAAGGTGAGAGGTCTTTATATACACACACACACCAATATATATATATATATATATATATATGCGCATTGTAGTTTGTTCGGTATCATGTGATTGACTGAGCAGTGAGGAGAGTTTCTAAAAAAAATAAATTAATTTATGACGAGGGTACCCTTGGTTGGTTGACGTTTTTACGAAATGGAATCTGCACTGCTCAAAGTCTTCTACAGGTCCAGCCTATGGCTGACTGCTAGACCTGACTAGTGTCTTGTGTCTGGTGAACATAACGTTAATAATGGAGTATATGCTGGTTGAATTACCAAAACATCCCTAAAAAAACCTTTAAGGATATTTCGCCAGTAATATTTCAAACTGTCATTTTAAATTAAAACAGTGTAATAATTGATTTTTTTATAAGAGAAAAATATTGTTACAAAACTAATTCAAATTAGAATTTTACGGGTGAATCGAACATTTCTATAACATCTCTTGTTTGTTTAATCAAAATGAAACAACATATATTGTATTTTCAAAAAATGTTGAAAATGTTCCTATATTTTTTCTAATTAGACTAATTCATTTATGTACTAAGATTTTATTACTCTTAAGATTTGTTTCATGTTTACATTCTTACTTGACGCTTTTATTTTTTTTATCTAAATCTCATTTAGGAAGAGTTTGTCTGTACATTCAATAAATCAATATTGTTTGCATTTTTAATGTGTAACACGTTTAATAAATCAATATTGTTCGTCGATATCTGAATTTGAAAATTAAAGAAGGTGAGTTTCACATTTAAGATGATGAGATATCGGCTAACAATATCAAGAAGAAATGTACATCTAGACCTTCCTTAAATGAGAGCAGATAAAAAAAGTTAAATGAGAGTGTAAATGTGAAATAAAACTTGAGAATTATAAAAACTCAATTTTTCTTTACATATGATCTATTTACAAATCATGTGGGCTTAATTATATCTTTTTGAACAAAAAATAAAAAAAATATGCGATAAAATGAAAGGTTTCAAATTAAGGGTAAAATGATAATTTTTAAGATTTAGAAGACAAATTAAGGAGTTTTGAAAGTTCAACGGGTAAAGTGGTGATTTTTAAAGTTTAGGGACAAAATGAAAAAAAAAACTTAAAATTTAAGGACCATTAGTGTTAATCACCCTTGAATTTATGAAAAGGTTTTATTTTTGCCGATACTAAAGTCGTTGTCCTCAAAATCAAATGCATGATTTCATTTATACTATGAAAAATAAAAAAAGATTTTCCTTATTGTTAATTTTGATAAAATCTGATTAGGAGTGGATTTTGTATGTTTAAAATGTACTTTTGAAAACATTTTAATATATATATATATATATATATTTATATTTGTAAAGTGATAATAAGTTTTGCATAGTGCTCTCAAGACGCTCGAAACTCGAAATATTTTGTAATTCTTTTTTACGAAACCATTTTTTTTATTTTTCAGTTAAAACGTTTCTTTCTTGTTTTTTGAAATGCTTTTCTTTTAACTGCCTGAAATGTTTTTTTTTCTCGATCCAAAGAATATTTTTTTTGTTAACATACTTAATAAACTCACATAGAACGTTTGCTTTTCAACTAGTTTTTAAAGACATTTAGTAAATTCTAACATTTTAATACGCGCAAAGAATTTTTTTGTCAATATTTTCTTTCCACTTTATTCTGTGAGCGTATATACATCAAAGGAATTTTTGTAATCTGTTGGTGGATCAAATAACAACGTTGGCCATTGGGATTTTGACATTTTCGCAAGCTCCAAGAGACAGCACTGCCTGCCTCGTATCACATTAATATTTCTTATTGAAATACATTTGATCATATATAAAAATATATGGACGTTATAGATAGCGTGTAATATATAATTTAAGACAATAGAAACCTACCTTACCCAATTTGGAGTTTTGCATCCCAAAAATGATATGAATATTAGGCTTGCACTTTGGACTCTTGTAGGGGAGATTCATTATGTGATGAAGAAATGTAAATTTTTTAAGTACCTTTATCTCAATTATTTGGTGCTTCTGATGTGTACTTGAGTAATAGACAACTGTAAATGGGGGTGTTCATCTATTAATTATTTTGTTAATTATGTCACTAGATTTTTTTTAATATTATTAGCTTTGTGTTGACAAATAAGTTTAAACCCGTAAATTTAAATTACATAAAATTTTTACATGGAAAAATATATTACACCGCCTCTCATATACGGTATTTGAGTTCAAAATTTGAACTCGTTTACTAAACACCCTCTACAACTCTTATAACTTTATATGTCACTCGTTATATATATTATTACACGAATATAGGTGTACCGGACGTAAAAAGGAGGAGACGAGGAGTTCACGTCAATGTCGATTAAATGTAATTTCATCGACCTGATAAAAAAGAGGTAAATTGCTATATTAATCTTCAACGTTTCATAAAAGTGTGATTTTAAACCTTAACGTATTATTTTTTATATATCAATTTCTAATTTTTCATTTTAGTTGCTTAAAAACTAATTTAATGATTAAACCATTAATTTTTTGATCCAGTTTGTCATTTTTTTTATAATTTTATGGATCAATTTGTCACTTTTTTTATAACTTTGAGGACCAGTTTATCATATTTTTCATCCAAATTTAACTGTTTAACTGTTAAATTGGTCCTTTGATAATTAAAATCAAAAGTTGAGGACTGATAAATCAAAAATAAAAGATTGGGGATCAAATGTTCATTTTTGTAAAAGATTGAGCACTACTTAAGAGATTCACCCTAAAAGAACAAAAACAAAAAGAAGGAAACAAAGAAAAGAACAAATTATGAAGATATCGTTTGTCTGCATTCAGAAATAAATAGAATTTTAGTGAAAATGAGCTCATGCTTGTTGAAGTTTTGTGTTGAAAGAGATCACAATAAATAAGATCTCAGGAATATTAAGAGGGACCAGGCAACGTCGTCTGCGTCTTAATTAGTGGGAAGAGCTTTTCCTGGCCATCTTGATGATTTTCCCATATATATAAATATAAATATATATATATATATATTTTTTTTTTCCTTTCATTTCGTCGGTACTTCAACTGTCGCGTCTCGTCTTCTTCAGCGTACTAATTTTAAGTCAGGATGAACTATGAAGTTCTTGGACGTGTTTTTTTTTTTTTTTACTTTCTTTTTTTTTTCCTGGATAAATGGGGTGAATTAATATTGAAGACAAAAACATCTGACATTCTGAACCTGAGTAACTAGCCCAAGCTTCCATCGTACAAGAATGCCTACATGTAAGCATTAGCCGTACTTGATATATTTTATAAATAGAGGCTGTGAGTTAAAAAGTCTCTTTATTCCAAACTTTTAGGTTTTGTTTCGCAAGCGAAATAGAAATAGTAAGAAAATAAAGTTATACCACTTAGATTTAATTGCAGAGAAACTTTCTCTTCTTGTGGTTGATGTAGTTTTATTCCCCTAGTCTCTCTACATGTTGAAAAAATAAAAATTAGGATAGATTTTACTTTGGTCCCCTGAATTTTGATCAGTTTGTTACCTTATCCTCGAATTTTAAAAACTGACATACACATCTCTTGAATTTAAAACGTTAACGAAAATGCCCTTTTTGTGACATTCCGTTCATAAAGTTTTATTTTTGCCTCTCAAACTTTAGTAACAAATCATCTTGTCCCATAAACTTCAAAAACTGGTATTTTTACCCCTTTAAACTTTTTTATTTTCTTGTCTAGTCAATAATTTTTCAAAAACGTTAAAACTTAAATTTTTCACCTAAATAGTTTTTTTTTATTGTTTAATGCCTATTTTTATTAAAAGTATTTATATAGGCCTATGCATATATACACATAATTGAAATTTATATATATTATATATGCATATATATTTTACTTACATATTCTTTTAATTTTTTTTGCTTGCAATTCATTTTTCTTTCTTTCATTTAACAAGCACAGAAATCCCCCCCCCCCAAAAAAAAAAAAAAAAAACAGCATAGCCTTCCAAAAAATGACTCAACATCAAAAAAGGAGGTTAGAATTGTTGACTCATTTCACAATTCAAGACTTTTGGGTGAGCAATTTGAGTTTTGACTTTTGTGAAAAATTGTTAACTAAAAAAGAAAAGAAAAAAAATTTTAGGAGGTAAAAATACTAGTTTTTGAATTTCAAAGGGCAAGATGATATATTTACTAAAGTTCTAGGGGCAAAGTAAAACTTTATGAATGCAATGCCACAAAAGGGACATTTTTTCAAACATTTTAAAGTTTGAGGGGTATTTTTGCTAACGTTTTAAAGCTCGAGGGTGTGCATTCTAGTTTTCAAAGTTCAAGGGCAAAGTGACAAACTAACCAAAATTTAGGTGTAAAAATAAAATTTACCCTAAAAATAAGTTGTTTTAAAGCTTTGAAATCTCTCACTCAATCAATTACTTACTCATTGTAAATTTTTATCCTGCCACACCAATTTAGTTTCCAAAGTCCTTCCACTAATTTTTTCACTCATTTCTATTCTTTTACTATCTTTCGTACCAAATAAGCTTGTAATTTTTTTCAAAAAAAGTTATACATTTTCTCTATCAAATTTTCACCTTGTTTGTTTGACTGGTTCAGTTCAATTCGGCTTGATTCGAACGACCATCACAGTTTAAATTGGTTTTTGATAAAGCATTTAATTTGAACTGAAGTGACGGTGTAAACTAAGCAAATTACTCAACTTAGAGTTCAAACCCCCTTCTATTTAAACATTTTGAACTAATATTGAACAATGATTTCACTCCTATATATTTATATTTATAATTTAACACTATTATTTCATATTATTTTTAGTTAAATAATTTCTTTTTATATATTTCATATTTATTATTTAATTCAATAATTTTTTAATGCTTCAAACTAGAATTTTAAATACTCATCTAAACACAAATTTAGATTGGATATCTTGTTCAAATTAATACATTAACTATACATTCAAACGCTAGTTCATAATATTGTTTTAACTATATAATTTAGATTTTTATGTTCAAACTACAAAAGTTTAAACTAACATAATTCATTTGTTTTTTACCTCTTTGAAATTTCAATTTCAAAGGTATGTAAACATGGACAATAAGGCATTACACTCACCCGATGATACAACTTTTAATATTGAATATAAGTTTAGCGAAGTGAATGCATAATATGAACACTAACTTTTGTGTCATTTTATTCATATCTTTTTTATATCTATTCAATAATATTCTACCACGTCAATTAAAATATTATGTTAAATAAAATATTACCTCTTTAATTATATTTATTACAAAATATTTTATTTGACATGATAATATAAAAAAGACACAAAAATAGACCTGACAAAGAGGACACGTAAGCTAAAAACCCATAATTTGTCTTGTATATGACATAAGTTTCTCATCATTATGAAAACCCCGAAAGTAGTAAAATTTTTTACACTAACCTCCTGTTTGACATTGTGGTGGGAACTACGGTTTTCACCACAAACTCAGTTATAAACAGTGTAAAGCTCTTACATGCTACAGTAACAATTTTTTAAATTGTTACAGTGTAAAGCTCTCACATGTTACAGTAAAAAATGGTTCCCACCACCTTCCAAACACCCTCTAAGTCAATAAATTTTCAGTGGCAGTTTAGTAAATCCATTAAAGCAGAATAATTGCAAGAGGTTCCCAGGCGTTTTGAATAGATAACGGCATCATTTATTGTAAACAAGAAATTGGTCTAATGGCTGCTGCTTTAGGACGCGTGTGAACATCACGTGCTCTATGGCGTCTGACACACAATAGCTCGTTTTGAACAACATCCACGCTGGCTTTACACGTGATTTTGTCAGCCAGGGACCCACTTCTACCTGTCCACGTAAGATTTAATGGGTCCCACCCATAAGTTGGCGTTTACACGACGCCGTTGCGCTTTCTGATCCTTCGTTACCAATTGCCACGTAGGACCATGAACTTGTGTGTGGCTCGTGACGTGATGATGTCATCAAAAGTACAAAAGGACCAAGACAGTGGGATCCACGTGGCGAACCTTTGTTTTGAGGGCTTTTTTTTAACAAATATAAATCTGAACATAATAATTAACCAATGATAACAGAGCATAAAATTCAGACAGGTCGTTGATTCTAAGTCTTACGCGCCTTTTTCAGCAATTAGTGACTACTTTGTTAAGAAAAGGGTTTGACCAACAAAGGATTTCTATTTTTAACTCTAAAAATAAAATCATTCCAATTTACATTATTGCCCCTATAATTTAGAAATATTGTTAAGAGCGGTTCTGTTCTGTTGCTGAAAATCAACTCAATTAGTAACCTGATTAAGATGGTTAATCGAACATTTACTTAATTTCTCAGGGTAAATACTAAGCGCGATATATTTGAATTTTAATGTATGGCCATAAGGGATCATTTATAATTGCACAATAAACCTGTCAAATAGTATGAGATCCTAACTAATTAATCTTTACACTTTTTCACTTTTTTTTTTCTTTTCTGAATCGCCTCTCCCATTTTATTAATTTACCAATAGAGTTAGAAATAGTTGGCAAATCATGATCCCCACCTTCTCAAGCCTATAAACTCAAATAGGTAAATATATATATAGAGGTGGAGCCACATAAGAACGAGAATAAACAACTGTCCATTTTAATCTTTTTTTTTTATAATTTTATATATATAATTTTATAAAAATTCTGTTCCTTCTTAATAAGATTACACTTTGTCCCCCTCCAAAATTGTATTTCACTCTCTTTAAAATCAATTTTGCCCCTTACTTTATTAATTTAATTACTACTTTGTCCTTTTCTCTAATTTTTTGTATATGTATATGAGTGAATCATGTTACTTATGACAACATATTAAGTGCTTTTCACTACAAATAGCTATCAAACTGGAAAAAGAAACTAATAACATATATATTTAATGAATAGAGAAGATATCAAATGCGGATACAAAATAAATACAACGAAAAAACGACCATGGAGAAATAGTCATTCTAATTATTTGAGTGAAATTGAGAAAAATAAAAAATAAAGATATCGTTTGGTAGTGTTTTTAAAATCAATGAAAATAGTTTTAATTTTAAAAAATAAATTTTTTAAAAATTATATTAAAAACGTTTTTAAAATTTTATATCAAAATATAACAAAAATATTTTTAAAAACTCTTAAAATAACACCAAACGTGCCTGTAAAGAGATTCTTTGCTTTCACCGTTGTGCTTGTTCCAATCTGATGTGATATTTAGTAGGTAATACGTTGAAGAGAAAAGAAACTACAAGAAAAATGATGCCTTCTCTTTATTTGTTTTTCCCCCTAATTTTTCAGGCGGTGGGGTCCATATAGCAAAAAAAGATCCCACAAAAGGCCAAAGTGGTGGGCCAGCCTGATCCAGCAGGCGGAAAGTTTTGCGCCGGTCGTTTTGCAATAGTGGCGGGGTTCCACGACTTAACGACTCTGACTCCTCACCTATCAGCGTTGACCAAACACTCCTTCCACACAACCAGTACACTCACTTTTATGAACCGAGGGCCAGTGGATCCTGGACCCCACACGTGATTTCAGTTAATGTGCCCCTAATTTCCAACACTAATTCATGAAAAGGAAAAAAAAATAAAAACTTTAAATGCTACATGATCATGTGATAAACAACACTTATAAAGTGTTTAACATGATAGTTAAAATTATTAGTTAGAATCGTTTTTAACAATGAGAGTTTTATATTATAATAATTTTTTTAATTTATTATAATACGTAAGAGCTTTACACTACTTATAATTAAAAAGTTGGTTTAAACTACTCTTATCAAACAACGTTTTAATATTGTTATGTATAATGTGTTTGGCATTGCCCTATAAAATAAGATAATATAGGAAGAGATTGTACTTCCACAATCGCACCGCATCTGCAAGCCTGTGAGACATGGACAAGGGATATTAGTATTAATGTATGGTTTTTTATTCATGAACAATTTTTCTCAGCCGTTTTGTAAAAAGTTACTATAATTTGTATTGCATAGAGACATAGTTAAATGTTTCGATTATTAAATAGGGATATAAATTGTAATTTTTTTAAAAAATAACGACACAATAATATATTTTAAATTTGTAATGAGTGTATAGATTTAATTTTTCATGTAAAACAAAAATACAATAAATTTTTTTAAAAAAAATTGGGCAAAAATCATTACTTTAAAAGTTATGTGGGAACACGTGCTCCCACTTAATTACATGTGGCTCCACCACTGTAATCATGAAAATTAACGAAAATATTGGTCTACATGATCTCTTTATTTTATATTAGAACTCTTATAATTTAGATAAGAGTAAGTTGCATTGTTGCATCTTGAACTATTCATTTTTATTCATAATGCTTCTTAAATTTTTAATCTTGGCAAAATACACCATAAACTTTGAAATCATTAATAATTGAGGTCTAATAATTACTTTTAATTTCCGTTCAGCACTTTTTTTGCGTGTTAAGCTTTAATTTTTTTATTAAAATGATGAGCTCTATCTTTAAAAAGCCTCACTTGCAAATCTCGTGATCAAAATCATCCACCTTTTTAACATTTGTTATCTATTAGACCAGTTACAACAGTATAATTTATTCTTCTAATAACTAGTAAAATGACTTTGCAAGATGATATTGGTCTTGATTGATATTGGTCTTGATTGATATTGGTCTTGATTGTTAACTGTGGCAATTCAAACTCGCAATATATATATATATATATATATATATATAGCATATGTTTATGATAAAAATTACACATGATCTACAGCACCCTAGCTCTATCATTTTATGAATAGTCTTCCATCATGAGCACTTGAGCATCTAGTCTTATATGTAAATCTCAAAAAGAACTCTCTTACTACGTTAATGTTGACATGTGAAGGTTGTGTGTCGTCTAACATGAGCTGCATGAGCTCGATGGTTCCATAGTTACAATGTAACATCCGAGATTTTTAATGCATTAAAAATGCATTAAGTTGATGATTATATTAAGACAAAAAGTACAATTAAATGAAAATGCTATATAATATTACAGGAAATTATACAGTATTAGAGCAAAGCAGTATAAGAATTAGACTGTTTAAGGTCATGCAGTATAGAATTAGACTGTGTGGACCATAATTTTGTTTTATAAAGAAAAGAAGAAAAAAAAAGAGAAAAAAATCAGAAAATCTCTTAAAATTCGGGTCTCTCTCTACTTTCTCTCTCTACATTTTCTCTCTCTCTCTCTCTCCTCAAATCTCGTTCTAGATTCCGGCGTCCGTTTTCGACACATCCCGCGCCAATGGAAAGCTCTCGACGAGCTGAGTCCAACGAGGTGTCGTGCCGCCCAAAATGCCGCCGGAGGAGGCCACACGCGCCGCCCAAAGTGGCAGTGAAACCCAAACTTTCCGGCGAGATATCTTTGCCGTCCGACGTCCGATCGACGTGATTCTTGTTCCTACACGACCACCGTGATGAGAGGAACAAAACCCACCCTTGGTGGCAGCTCAACAACGGTTGGAAAGGCTTCGCCGGAGCTGCCTGTCTCCACCGTGTCGCCGCCACTAGGAACCGCCGATCATGGCCGCGGTGAGGTACACTGCCGCCACCGTTCGACTCAGACGGCGACGGGGAGTGAAACCCCTCGCCTAATTTCACGCTCCAGCCGCTGCTCGCCAGAGATCGATCTCCGCCGTCGTGCACCGCCGCGACAGCCACCGATCACGACGTTCCCGGCCGCGTCGCCCCAAATTGAAAGGGGGAAAATGCTCAGAGTGACTCGGGGAACGAAAGCCCTAAGTCAATTCACGTTATCTTCGCCGGATATAGGAGATCGGAGTTGCCTTTCCCCACCGTCCACGGCAACTTCGATTAGCATAAATGGAGGCCGAATTGGATCAAATTGACCTCACCAATGGACTCAGGAGAGTCAAATTAGTGAGGGTAGGCTCAAGCTCAGCCCTCAACGGAGCCAACCGCCACCGGTCAATGGCCGGTCAAGGCCAAATTGGGATTTTGTGATTCGGACCTCCGATCGAAGATCTGAGACGCCTCCTGACTCGTTTCGTCGCTCTGAATGCAATAGTGACCTCCGTTCGAGCTAATTCCACTTCGGTAAGAATCATCTGGTACCAAATGCACGCAGATTGAGACGATTCAAACAGCAATAACAGAGTCTAGAGTGACGTTTTCAAGAATGTATGATCTCCAGAAAGCATTCCTAGCTATTTATGGTTGCTCGAGGAGCACTACAGAGGATGCTTCACATGCTGTAGATGCAGCGATATGCAACTGGATCTGCTTAGCTTGGAGTCCAAGTAAGTAGGAATCTCGCCTACAGTATGAACTGTTTTAGAATAAATTGTTTTAGATGCTTTCATAGAAATTTATGAAATGCATGATCAATTATGGTTATATTGTTTTATGTGAGAATGGATTTTATAACGTTACAAGGTTGACGAAAAACCCGTTAAGGGTAAAATCGTCATTATCAAGAAACGGCTAGAACGGAGTCGAATACTCCGATTTAGCATAACGTTATTAGAAGGAAAATGTTCCGTAATACGTTAAATAACGTAACGGTCAGTGAGATCAGAGATTTAATAAGGGATGTTTAAGTAAACGAGAGGCAACCGATGGGTTACAAAGTTAAAAGGAAATGTAACCCCGGTGGGTTACAAGGCTAATTGAAGGAAAGGTAAACTGATGGTTTATAAGGTTGAGTAAAGAGAACGGTAGATCGATAGTGTACCAAGTTATGAAAAAAGGAAAGAATGATTAATGTTTACGTTTTATTATCAATCGAGTGGATTGATTATAAAGAAAGTTAATTAATGAGTCGGCTGTCGTATGATCAAGACACAAAAAGCCGACCAATGGAAGGAAAAGGAACGAGAAAAGAACGGAATAGAGAACGCTAGAGCATAGTTCGGGTAAGTTTCAAATCTCACATACAGCATGAAATAAATGATTTTTAAATGCTTATTTATATAATTTGCAAATGAGTTTGCAATTATTATGCAAGTTTCTTTTAAAGTATGTTTGCATTATTTATACAAAAAGTTTAAAAGTTCAAGAAAAAGAATTGCAATAAATTTGCAACCGTTATGTTAAAGGTTTATTTGCATAATGATATGCATAACGTTATTTAAAAGTTTAAGTTATAATTTTCAAAGTATTGAAAGTATGTTTTGCATTATGACAATGCAAGATGTTTTATAGTTTAAGTTATAAATTATGTGATGCATTGTTATGCAATAAATTGCATTTGTTATGCAATAAGTTTTGGAATAAAAGTTATAACTTGCAAAATATGATTGCGTTATATGATACGTTGCGATACAATAAGTTGCAATTGTGATGTAATAAATTTCAGAGTATAAATTATGACTAGCAAAATGTGTTTGCATTTTATGTTGCATTTGTTATACAATGAGTTACATTTATTATGTAATAAGTTTTATAGTACAAGCTATGAATTGCAAGTGTGTTTGCATATGATGTGATTGCATTTGAAATGCTCACTAAAGTTAATAAGAAGGTAACGTAAAGATAAAAAGAAAGTGTCGTACCAGCCTCTTTGTTATGAGGTAATGAAAGTAAAATTAAAGTTTAACCTCCTAAAGGTGAGGTACAAGACCTCAATGTTTGATGGTCTCAAGTCTTCCACAAGGGAAGCATCATGTTTATGATCTCATGATTAATGAGTTGGTACGAACACTAAAGTAAAGTAAGGAAAAGGAAGGTTATAAGATAAAGAAAGTTAAGGAACAAGAATAAAGGTTGAGAAAGAAAGGAATATTTAAGTTTATAGAATGTTCATAAAATGCTCATAATTAAAGTTCATAATTGAGCATAATTGGAATAATGCATTATGAATTTGCTTGTATTCCTTATTATAAAGTATTTACGTTAAATGTTTATGGAAAACATTTTGAGAAAGGTTTTACATTAAATGTTTATGAAGAACATTTTCATGTTTTCAAGAAACGGTTTATGAACGACGTTTTAAGATAAACGTTCAAGAAATGTTTTACGAAAAACGTTTATGCAAAACGTTTCAGAAATGTTTTATGAAAAACGTTTTTAGAAATGTTTATGGAAAATGTTCTTGAAGAATGTTTCAAGAGAAAGGTTTTCATGAGAAAAGTTTTTAAAGCATGAGTTAATGCTTTGTGAGAATATGTTTGAACTTGCTGAGCGAAAACTTATTAAAAGTTTTTCATGCTGTAAGTAATTTATAGGTGACCAATAGGACCCGTTAAAAGAGCTGGGTGCTGCGGAGGACAGATGCGAAGATTTGGGTATGGATACCATCACTGTTTGCTTCCGCTACGTAAATAAAAGGTTTTCTATTGTTTAATGTAGTGTTTGTGAAGTTTTAAGAAAATCAGAGTTCTATGAATAGTATTCAAAGTTTTAAGATACAGTTTACGAACTGTTTTATGTAATTATAAAGTAAAGTTTCAAACTATGATTTAATAATTGTTTCTTATTAAGTTTTAAGAAACGATTTGAAATGATTTTAAAGGACAAGTGTTGAGCGATGTCTCAACTTGAAATATGACAGAGGTCGCATCAGTTTTAAAGAACGTTGGAAGAAAATAAAAATTTATTATAGTATTTTTCTTACTAAGTAAGTAAGATTACTATTTACGAAACGATGTTTATGAAAGTAAAGTGACTGCCTGAAAAGGCGAGTCGTCGCATACAATACGTTTGTGCAAGAATAGTTTTGCAATTCCAAAGGGCTATAACATGCGAAGATCAAATAAGAGCGTGATGCTATAACCAAAAGTGTAATAGTGTGTTTAAAAACACCAGAGCGAACCAAAAAATTTTGATACAAATTAGTTTTATTACAATGTTATTTTTTATAAAATTTAAATTGTAACAAATATAATTGTTTCACTATTTGGCTCAAACTATACCCCAAACGCTCTCTAATTATCATTTTGGCATGACCAAAACCACATATATAGGCGCTTCAAAAAAGGCTTTCCGTACACTCCACTTATAGATCATGTCATGAAACGAAACCTATCATAATCGGATAGTTAAACATGTTCAACATATTAGAATTTTTGGACCTCTATATTTTTTCCAAAGTTAAAAAAGAAAAGAAAAGAAAACCATGTAGTTGAAGTACTACTGATCATTGGAACCTAATTTGATAAAGAATAGTAGAGTTAGGGTGAAAAGTGGAAAATGAAGCTAGAGAGAACTAGAGACAAAATGTGGAACATGATTTGCGTTAATAATAACCAGCAAGCAGCCTTGTCACATGATATGATATTATGGCCTTCCTTCTTATTTCTTCTTTCCCCCTTTCTTTACGCATCTAAACTTGAACAAAAAAAAAAAAAGAAAAAGAAAAAACAAGAAAAAAGTGAAACAAACATTTCCATTGAACTAGCTTTCTGCATTCACACTGACAAGATGAAAAAGGAGCCAACCCATTTGGATTGGGACGAAGAATATTCGTACTTGTTTAGATACAAGACATTTCATCTACCGCTCCAAACAAAAAATGTGGGTCTCTCAGTAATGCCCCACGGGTCGCGTATTATTTCCAACTTACCCTCCTATAGTCTAGATAACGATCATTTATATAACGTCTCAGAAAAAAAAAAAAATAATAATAACGAAGAAAACACAACTATGAATGTACAGTCAGTCAGTTCCTGTACACGATAACGAAGGTTATATAAGAAGCTAACAAAGAAAATGAATTAACCCCATGCAATAATATTCATGTTATTCTCATTTGTTACCAGAACTTTACACTCATTCCCTTGTTAGAGAATCTTTATAGTGCAGAAGGCAATTTTGTTTCATAGGTAAAGAATAGTATAATTTTTAAAACCCGACCGCAAAACTCTGCAAACAACGTCAACTTATAATCCAAAAATTTGAGTGTACCCTAGTAATTTTCCAGGAAAATTCTAACAAATGGAACGTTAAATGAGACTAACTTAATATTTGGATAAGTGGGAGTTTTTAAAGATGAATAAAAAAAAAAGAAATTTTTATAATAGAAAAGACAATTTTACTTCATTGATAAAGCATGGTGGTGCTTTAGCTATCGGATTATGATTTTAACGGTTTAATCTACGATTGTTTATATTAAAAATTTACAGTACGCTACAAAACAGTTTTTAGTTGCAGTTCAGACGGGTTCAAAAATTATTGTATTTTGAGAAGACAAAATCTCAAAATTTCTCGTTGAAATTTCAATGGAATTTCTAATAGTGAGAGTTAAATGAGACTACTTTGAAATATATAGTAGCAAAGTTGAAGTTTTTAAAAAAGAGGGCAAATCAGTGAGAATGAACATAAAGTTTAGGGCACAAATAGAAGCAGTGCTGGAGCTAGACTCTTTTGTCAATGGGGCACTATGTTAAAAAGAACTAATAGATTTTACTGTGTACAGACATAGCTACATGTTTTGACTATTGAATGGGGTACAATAATATATACTTCAAATTTTAATGGGACACAACTTTAATTTTTCTTACAAATTAAAAGTAAAATTAAAATTTTTAAAAAATTTAAACTTTAAAAGTTTAATGGAGGCACATACCCTCACTCAACACTATGTGGCTTTGCCACAGAAAAGAGGTAATATAAATATTACGAGTACTTGAGAGTGTGATTCTTGTAAGGATCACATCCCTCATTATAGTAAAAATGAGACAACTATTTTCCAAAGGAAAAGTAGGGATGTAACGGCCAGGATATAGGAGCCCCAAATTGAATGCTGAAAACAAATTTCTTTTCCCAAGGAAAGCTCAATATTGGAAAGACAGATATTATAAGAGCACTTCTAATACCATTTTTGATAAAATAAAGGTTCTGTCACCAAAATTAATCACTTATCACGAACCCGCCTTTCTTGGTTTGATTTAGACGAGATTCGTTTATTTATTTATTTTTTAGTTGGAGCAGATTCTAATTGAAGGTGGGCATTTTGAGATATCAAAGCACCTTTTTTTTACTCTTTTAGTAGGTAGGTAAGGGATCAAAGTATGCATGTGTACCTATATATACTTGAGTAATTCGATTATCATCATAATGTTGTCCCCCAATGCCAAAAATTTGACTCGAGAGAGATAGGCAACACATGGCAGATGTCGTTCGAAACGAAGAAGAGCTCTTTTTTCTTTTCTTTTTTTAATTTTTGATAAATCCAATGAAATACTTCCAAAAATGGCTTATTCTCATTTTCTACGTTGCATAAACTGATTTTTTTTTATTTTAATTTTTTTTATATATGTCATTTTCTTTGTTATTTACAAACTCTAGGTCAATGCCCACAAGATAGGTTTTGACTATATATATATATATATATATTCAGAAACAAGAGGTATATATTACTTGGGACAGACAATCAGACATGATTACGATCGTATATTATGTGAATGCAATGCAGCGTAAGGCACGGGTCTTTCTCAAATTAAGCATACATCTTCCACCATTTTCAGTTCTTTCAATTGTATTATACTCCAGCTACAGCTCACACATTTTACACAAACACCTATGTAAGAAAGTTCCGATCCAGAGAGCGCTTTCAGCTTTTTATGGCCAAAATTTACAAGTTGAATTCGAACTTTCAAAGCACCAAAAAGATCACGTCTCTTGATTTTCCGAATCTCGCCCGAATAAAATTCGTCTTTAGATGTTTGTTGTATGCACTAGGGTCCCCACGGTCCACTCTCATTTTATGGTCCATTTGGTGGGAGAGGCTCGACTAAGGTAACATGTATGGGAGAAGTGTAATAACATGGTTATTAAATATAACATCAACAATCGATTAATGTAACGCCAAGGAATTTCTTTGTCAAAAGATTCTATTAGGTATTTTCAACATCCATGGATATTAAAGTCTCGAAACAATAAGAAATTTACTTTGCAATGCATATGTGCCTACATGTGTGTGTGTACATTCTTTCGTTTTAAACCCTTTTTCGGTAAATATATATACTTAGCCGTGGTACCCCAAACAAGGCGTGCAATAAGAACGGCCTAGCCAGTCCACTTCAGTGCTTTTTGCCAAAGCTCCAAATTGCTCAGTTTTTCCATCAGCTTTTCTCTTGTAAACATTCCACCACGCCTGTACAAGGCCAGTGGCCTTGTGGTCCTAACATATATATTTTACGTGACCCTTGGTGCAATAGTCCATCGAGAACAAATTTCAACCAGAAAATCATACAGGTATATATATATATATATGTATGTATGTATAATCTTTACCCTGTGATGTTTTGTCACGCCCCAAAATCGAGGGGTGACGTGGCGGATTAATTAAGATAATTAAATCAAATTTTAATTAAAATCACTAATTTAAGAATTTAGTTCGTTATGAAAAACGTCACAGATTTAAAACCCTTTAAAACTATTATCGAAATAATATAATAGATAAAACAAAATAAGGAAAAATAATAAAGAAGGTAGATATGAGTTGGGCCTCACCGAACCCACATTAGTGCTCACACATATGGTATCAATAATAATTAAAATTATAACCACAGTCCAATATAAGAAAAGGAAAATTAAAATATTACATGCCTTGATTAGACAATACAAGTAACCTACTTAAAATCTTCTACTGCTCGTGCGTCCGATCGGCAGTTTCTCAATCGGTCCTAAGCTGAATTCCACCTAGAGGGGGAAAGATTTGAAAACAAATAAAATATGAGCGAAATGCTTAGTAGGATTAAGCTTTGAAAACATTTAATTAAAATATAAAATTTATCATTTTAGGAAAAATATTTAGAAAATACAGTAAATAAATAAATTTAATTAAATCATTCTTACTGAAAATAGTTCATTGTTCGTCCATAAATGACCTCATTATCTTTTTTTAGGCAAACCATAAATATCACCATCGTAGTGGCCCACCTGAGTTTCAGAATTTGCCCCTAAGGTCGTTCTCTACACTACCCGATCTTTGAATATGGCATCATGTCCTTATCTGTATTTATCATTATTCAAATCCCATGTTACCGAGTATTCTCAATTATATTCATTATGTTGTTCATTATGATCATTTCATTTTTTATCAGAAACAAAAGCAACTAATAAAATTTATCTCAATCATTTCTTTAAAATGTTTTTGTGGCAAAAATCCTTTTTAAAACATGGCTACTAAGAAAGAGGTATAGAGTCCTACCTCGCTATCCTACAACGATGTTGAACGCCGCGGTGCTGACCCGCTATACGTTAACTCCACGGAAACACGAACAACCTTAAATAGAAACAAAGTTCATCAATATCTAGTTTAAGGTATTTTACATTACTAAGTTATCTTATGGTGTCTTAGTGTGCCATTAAAGTTCACAAAATCATACTATATGGTTAAAGTTTTTATCTAGGTTTAAAACAGTGAAAACATGTGAAAGACGGTCATTTTTTATGAAGCCCAGTTCGCCTGTAGAACTCCATGGTTTAGCCTACTGGCCGTACATAACCGGCCTGTCAAACTGTTCCCAAGTTCTAGGGGTGAATGGCGGGCGGTTTAATGGTTTTTAGGCAGGTACGGTGCGGTTTTTTTGGATGACGGGTTGGCGATTAACCAACCCGCAAACCGCCCACCACATGGCTGGCGGTTTCGGTTTAGTTTTGGGTGGTTGCGGACGGGTGTGGGCGGGTTGAGGCGGTTTAGGCTTATGCTATTGCCCAATGTAATTTTTTGGACCTTTTTTTTAGAAAGTGAAGAAAATTTGTAAAAAATATAAGATGATAACACATAAAGCATTCCCAACAAGTTTGATGCTTAAAGACAATGACCATATTCAAAAGTACAAATTAAGAAACATAATCATTCACTGCAACAAGAAACATCAACTACAGATGAAGTGATGAACAAAGTCAAGAGTCCATAAAGATTAAAGCCCATTCACTGGGTTCGAAAATAATAGAATGCTACAAATAAAATGATGAACAAAGTGAAGTGTTCTTTTTCCTTTAGGGCTTTCTGTACTAACTTATTTAGTTTGAATTTTGATCACTTCACAAAATAATAGGAGAATTTTTAGTTTCCAATATGTCAAGAGGCAGCCGAGCCCGTGCTTAGAGTGTTGGATTGTTCAATCATCTCAAAAATAAGAACAAAATCAAATAAATGATAAGTTTTTGTTAAAAAATATATAGGCGGACGGGTGCGGGTTGAACCCGCCCTCAAAAACTTAAAACCAAACCCGCCCACCAAATATATTTATGGGCGGGTTCAACCCACCCACCAGTGGGTTGCTAACGTAAACCCACTTTTTTCGAGATGGGCGGGCGTGGGCGGTTGGAGGGTGCGGGGCGGTTTTTGTACAGCCCTACTAGGTTTGGCCTGTCGATGATATAAGTTTGGCATGCCGTTCAACCTGATTTTTGTTCAATCAAATCTAGATTCTAGATGATTTGAGCTCTACTAACTTAGATTGAAGTTTCCTAAGCTCATAAAACTCAAATTTCAACATTCTAAGAAAATTTAGAAAATTGAGGCAAAGTTTGAAAATTTGAAAAATAAATAAATTAACCTTGAATTTGAGCATCGGATCAAGTTTGTAGAAGCTCAATCACGTTCCCAAGCTTCTAATCCACTGAGAACCGAATCTTGAGCTCAGATCTTGGACCAAAAATTGTGGAAGAGAAAGAGAGATAGCGAGAGGGAAGAGAAAGAGAGAGCGTCTGAGAGAGAAAGTGAGCTGAGGGAGTAAGGAAGGGGAAAGGGAAGAGAGAAATAAATAGAGAAGCTAGGGTAGCTGGTGTAATGATTGGGAAAAATATTCATTAATAAAACCTAATATTTAATTGGGTTTAATTAATGAATTTACTTTTAAAAATGTAAATTTTTGTAAAAATTGTAATTTTTGTAAAAATTACGATAAAGAAGGAATAAACGGCATTGATTGTAAATTATATGGCAAATGTGATGTAATGTTGGATATTGCCGAATACATATTTTATGAGTTTAATTACTCAAAAATTTGTAAATAATAATATCCATAAAATGAAATTTATGTTACGATTAATTGTAAAATTGTGATATAAATAAGTGGGTGATTAGAATGTAAATAGGACATAGAAGTTGTCCAAACCCAAATTAGAGGTAAAAAGGAGGCCGAAGCAGTATGAGTATACTGCTAAATGAAAACACAGATACGAAAAATGTTATGATTGGCCTCCAAAAGTAAACGAAAAGTAAGTTAAATATTTTTATACAGTCTAAGGATAGAAAGTATACTGATTTGACCACGACAGTATAGGAAAAATACTGTGTGGTAAAAAATTACACAGTATAAATTTTTAACTCTACAAAGTGGACACTCCTTGATTTTCTATTGGGCCATATGTCAAGAAAAGTGGCCGAATTACCTTGTGACACCTAGTGGTATACTCATGGGTTACCATGAGTCACCAAATGTGATAAGGATGCATTTATGACAAGTTTATCACAATTTTTCTTTTCTTTTCTTTCCTTTCCTTCCAAGCTCCGGCAGCCATAACCAAGACCTCTAAAAAAAATTTCTCAGCCCCCAAACTTTGCGAAAATATCCCCAAACAAGTTTTACAAGCAAATACAAGGATTTCCCACAAGTTTTAAGGTAAAATCCTAAACTTTTAATGGGTTTTCAAGGGATTTTTCATGGGCAAAGGACAAGAGATTAATCCATGGTATTTTTGTATGGAAAGGAAGCTTAAGAGGGAGTCTAAAAGGATTTTGAAGGCTTGAAACCAAAAGGGTGTTATTTTGGTAAGTTTTAAGTTTTAAAGTTTGAGATTTTATGGATTTTATTTTTGATTTTTATTCTTTCAAACCCATGAGGGGTTTTGAGCATGTAATTGATAGAATTTCATGTATATGTGGTGAATGGTAAGTTTAAGTTGTGAAACTTTGGTTTTTAGTGCAAACCGACAATTTTTGAAAAAATTATGTTTTTGTAATTTTGATATTTGACTTTGTAAAAGTGGTGTTTGAGCATGAGAATATGTTGATTAAGGCATGAAATGGTTTCTGCAGGGGTAGAATTGCAAGTTTGAAACAGATTTTTGTAAAAATGCCATAGGGACTAAATTGAAAGAAAAAGATTCCTTTCGGTAGAATTGGAAAATAGCCAAAAACACCCTTGTATAGTGAGATTTTGGGAAAAGTTAAAACATGAAAGTTGTAGATCTCGATGAAACTGTTAGGCATTACGAACAGTTCATCAAAAAACTGAATCGTTTATGAGATTTTAATTTTTCAAGAATTTATGGAAATTGTGAAAAATTTTAAAAAGGGCAAAAACGTCATTTCTCAAAGGATTTTGAATATGGTACTTTGAGCAAAAATGATCCTTGAGAAAAATAGAAAATTCTGATGCAAAGAAGTAAATTTTAGTCTCGGGAGTAAAATCGTCAAAATTTTCAGTTCAGGGACTAAACCGCAAAGTTTAATGAAAATAGGGCATAATTGAGAAATAAAGAGATTTGACCCACTAGGGTGTTATTTTAAAATTAATATGTGGTTATTTTTGTAAGAATAATGAAATCGAGTTTGGGTAGGTTAGTAAACCCGCAGAGGGCAAAATCGTCATTTTTACCTAAATAACCCGAATTGCTTTGAAATGTTTCCAATGGAATAAGAAAACGACTAGAAAGGTTTCCACCCTTCGTTAGAAACGATATGGTGAAGTTAGATAGAAATAAGAAAAAAAAAACCAATGGTTTTTAGAGTTGTGCATAATAATGCAACTCAATTTATTAACTAACAAATGTTTCGTATCGAAACATAGTGAAATTTGGCTAATGACTTTCTAATTGGCCAACAGGATCCTAGGAGTCTAGGAGAAGGGATATCGAGGTTGAGTTGCCTGACATTTGCATCAAGTAAGTATCCATCCCACCTACAATATGAAATTGTAGGCTTAGGGTGTAAAATGTATATGTGTATACTTGTATGTATATTAAGGTGTATACTTGTATGTATGCAATAACATAAGTATTTATAAAAATGAAATGGTATACTTGTGAGTATATAGAATATATATATATATTCCTGAGAGTATATAATGACACATACCTGAGTGTATATGAAAAGTGTCGTACCGACTCCTGACTCAAGGGGAGTTTAAGGATTACAGGATGGTCACGGTGCTACGTAGACCTAAGTGCGCAATGGTACGAACACTTGGGCCCTAATTAAAGATAAGAAATGATAATGATAAAGAAGGATTAGAAGAAAGCATAATATGATCATGCATTTTATTGAATGTGCATGTGGGTTTATATGTGACTTACTAGGCGTTAGCTCATTAAGTTTTTCATGATATAGGTATTTCGACGAAAAGGTCAGAATAAATCATAATGATGAGCTGGCGGACGAATGATGTGTGTAAACTGGGTATGGTTTCTGCCACAGTATGTTTTCCGTTGTATGGTGTTTTAAAATATTTTGAAAGTAATGTTTGATAAGCTATATTGTAAAAGAATGATGATTATGTATACACAAGTTTATGTTTGTATCTCAAAAGTTGTTAAACCATTATATGTATAGTATTTGTATAAAAAAAAATTTCTTAAATTTTTACCCTAAAGTAAGTAAGAAAGAGTTTTATCACAACCTGAAAAGGCGGGTTATGACAGCTGGTTTGGAAAAATCATTGGCCACTCCTTGTTTTCTTGAGTAAATTTCAAGTTGTTTAAGTTTTTAGCAAAAGGACTTGTTTAGAATTTAACAATTTGTTTTGTTTAAAGGAAAATTGAAAATAATATTTAAAACAATAAAAGATGAAATAAATTAAAAAATACTACAAAATAATTAAATTAAATTTAAATTACATTAAAATATATTAATATATTATTTTATACATTAATTACATTTAGGGGGTGTTTGAAAGGTGGTGAGAACCACTTTTACTGTAGCATGTGAAAGCTTTACACTGTAGCAATTTTTTAAATTATTACTGTAGCATGTGAGAGCTTTACATTGTTTATAATTGAGTTTATGTTGAGAACTGTGGTTCCCACCACAAGCAGGGGATTAATTAAAATTTTGTGCTACATGTACCATGGGATTGAATGTTTCAAACCTGGCTTAATCACTTTGACACGTTGCTGTAAACTCATGTGACTAATTGATCACTGATGTCATGTGTACGACAGTAGAAATATACAAGATCAACTCAACTTTTAAAAAATGAATATCAGCAGACTGTCTTTAAAGTCCTAATTATGATTTGACAACATAATTAATACCCCTCCATATAATTCAAAACTTCCTTTGATTTGCTTGTCTATATACGGCAATAAATAAATAAATAAATAAACTGATCAAAACCGTCACGGGGTTTCGAGTAGCTCCTGTACTTTCACCAAAGTGGTACCGTGAGCACTGTCCAACTCCAACTATATATATATATATATACACACAACGTTTTTGAAGCCGAGGAGATAATTATCCAAATTTTCTCCCCAAGTTCGAAGCTTTGGCGGTTAAAAAAGTCAATCTTTGCTTAAGTGGATGTGCAGCTTTTGCACCATTGGTGGTCATAAACGCTCTTACATACACTGCGCCCACACTTCAAATATGTTGTGCATACATTTTCTTTGATTCGACCTGCTTTATCTTTCGCTATCACCTATAAAAACCTAACAAAGACCTGTCTAAAAACTCTTATTTAGTATTCAAGTCAAAGCCAAGTTGTAATTAAAATTTTTAGTTGTTGTAATATTGTAAAGTTTTTATATATTATAATAATTAAAAAAAATAAGCTATAATATAATAAATTTTTAGTTGCTTTTACATACTATAATTTTTAGTCTAATATTTACGTTTTAACTACACTTTCCAAAACTCCCTTTTCTTCTTGAATGCCAAAATGCATAAAATCAGATCCAACATACTGAGAAAATTATATATATATATATATATATTCATGTTATAAGCTAAAATTTTGTATTAGTCACAAACTATATGCAGTAAAATATATACACTGTTTGCAGGCTAAATTTTTCGATTGTGAGAATGATGGCATTAATCAATTTTCATTTTCCATAGCAATTAAATCTAGTTCTTTTTTTCCCAAACAAGGTGTTGTGCTTATGCATGACAAACTCTGCATTTGGTATCGACTAAGGTTTGATCTCAAGATGAACATATTTTGTTTTTGGTTTTTGAAAAAAAAAAGGAAAAACCTGCAAGAATATGACAGAATGAATACAACATTTTGTTATAGACTATGGTTTCAAAAACTGCGCCAATTAGGCTAGTACTGTACTTAATTAATTATTACCGATATAGCTTAAAGAAACAGCTAATTAAATTTGTTCAATGTACGTTCGTAGCTACACAAACATGACTTTCGATCTCAAAGATATCCCGAGAATACAATTAGACATACAAATTATACAAGGGATGCCCAGATGGCCTAAACCCCAGCTTGCTTCTCGTTCTTACTTTCCTGCACTATGATCATAATCTTATTATACCACATTTTAAGTACATGATAGAAAATTGCATAGGCCTCATCAGCTAAATTTTTCTTTAACCAAACACCACAAACAAAGTTACACAACATTATATCAATCGGTCACACTCACAGGACAGAGCAAGCGTTAGGGTTCTCGTCGCTGAAAATCTGAGAAGGATAATAAGGATACTCTGAGTAGTACTTGGATGGCCAATATTCACTCTTCTTTAGATCGCTCTTCTTGTCTTCCTCTCCTTTGCCTTCTTCGCCTTCTTTCTTTTCGCCGTCTTTCTCTTCTTTCTTCTTCTCCTCTTCTTTCTTCTTTTCTGGCACTATGGAAGCCTGCTTTTTGGTCTTTTTGTACACGTCGTCGACTAGCTTGGCGGGATCGACAATGCCCTTTACTATTACTTGGTCGTTTCCCATATCTGTTTCCACTGAGTCCACACCTGCAGTGACATGCACATTCAATTGATTATACAAAAAAGTAGAAAATTACAATGTAACCCCTTTTTTTAACCCTTTTTTTAAGATGTGAATTAAAATTTGGCTTCGTTTTATAAATATCACTTATATTTCTCTTTTTAAAATTACATATGTTAAGAATCCAAAAGTACCCTTTAAGTATACTTTATCTTGTATTTATTTTTATTTTTTTAACAAATTTTCTCATTTTTCTCCTAGTTGAGTAGTTAGAAAAAATGATATTAGAGTAATACATATATACTTAATTAATTGCAATATAACTTAAACAATAAAAAAAATCATCCATGTCGCTAAATTATTAAAATAGAATTTCATAAAAATAATACAAGAAGCAAAAAAATGAATGTCATTAACTTAATGTAATATTGTTTGTATTATCAATCCAAAACATTAGCGCATACTAAATAGGAAGTATCATTATTACTTAAAGTCTTAAAAATAAATATCATTATCATTATATATTAATTATATAACCTGTAAGACACACAAAAAAAACTTAATAATTGCTATTTCATTAATTTAATTACCTATCATCAAACAAAACGAAAATGTCATTACCACTTGAAGTCTTAAAAAATGAATGTCATTACGTATCATTAACTTAATGATATATTAATTATATAACCTGTAAGACATAAAAAAGACTTAGTAAATACTATATCATTAATTTAATTATAAATCATAATTCTAATTTGTCAGTAAAATCGTGATTCCATAAAAAATCTATCTTTTAGCTAAAAGAATATTAAAATCGTTATTTTGGATACCAATTTGAATTTAAACAACAAACTGCCTAATTTTAGGGATTTTTTTGTATATAATGATATTATAATTCATTTGAAATTTTAAATACATATATTCTAATTATTCTAAAACAATAAATTAAAACAAACAATATCATTATGTAGGTCATGAATGTCTTTATATATATACATTAAGATATATAAAGAATATTCATAAACTAAAAACATATTTTAACTTTACAAGATTACATGTCCCATTAACCCTAAAAAAACATTTTTTGGAATCTTATTAATGGGCCTGTTAATGTAAGCCCATTTCTTGGAATCTCTACTGGGCCTCTTAAGTTGTTGAGCATATTTTACTATAGCAAATTACACTACATTACAAAATTACCATAGAGGAACTGAAACTTAGTAAAATTTTTAGAATATTTTAAAAACAAAAAAGTTAAATAGTAATTATCCTAATTGTGTTATATTTTGTGCTATATAATTATATGGAGTTGTTTATAATGATTTTGAAAATTTTTACTATATTTCAGCTTTACTATTGAAAATTTTGCTGTATGTCTAAACAAAACTCATATTACTATTGAATCATCAAGATCCTTGGGACTTCAAGAAAGACTAAAAACACATTCCACTTATGGATAAGGGTATTCTTGACATAGATGGTTGGGTAGAAGACAATAACAAAAATATTCCAATGAATATCGTCCTGATATCCAACATGACTACAAAAGTCGCTTATTGATTTGATGTCATACACTATTGAGAAAAATCAAGAAAAATTCTCCCCACTTATTCATAGAAAAGCATGTTTATCTTCAGCCGCAAAAAAAGAAAGAGAGAGATGCATGCTTTGGTTGTTTCTGTTAAGGACTCGAGGAGTCTAGTGATTATAATGTCAAAATTTTATAAGGAGCTTTTCAACGTTTGATTCGATTAGAACTTTTAACAAAATAAAATGATGTAAAATGGACCAAACCTAACGCAGAGTTATCGTGATGGTCTAAAATAGAACCTTATCGAGTGTTTTTATTACAAAGAGTAACAAAAATCTGTCTCATATTTTAAACATGATAATAAACACTAATTTTTAAGGATATTGAATCATCTCACTTAATATATTAACTTTTTAAGATAAAAGGTCCTATCCTGAATAATTATAATTACATAATAGTATTAAAAGAATCCGAGTCTTACATCCTATAAGCACAATAATGAACCAAGTATTTAGCAACGTACATAAAAAAAAAAAAAAAAATGGGTAAAACATTATATATAAATTGCACCCTTTATTTTGTTTTTAGGTGATTCTTTTTCCACAATACAATTTAGGAAGAAAGATTTCGTACGAGCAAGGGACAAGGAAAAGACAATGAATATCCCTTCTCTGCCATACTTCTGTTCTCCCTCCAACCTACCACCCACCAGGTGAAAGTAACTTTCTCATTTCCCCTTCCATTTTTTTCACTTTCTCTGCTTCCAAACAATAAATCTCAAAGCTAAACGGGCAAAACATATTTCACCTCTTGTGCCATAAGATCTTTTTTTTTGGGTCAAATTTCTTGTTTGATAGTTTGGACATGTAGGTCCTTAATTGTCAAATTTACGCAACCACCTCAAGCAATCACTACCTTAAATTGAAAATTACACGATGCATATAAGACACGGTTTTCATGATATGTAAACAATTAATGGTGATGTTGATATATAACTGGAAATTTAAAAAACTTGGCATGAAGAATAATTTTGCAATATTACCTTTGATCTTTCGGATTCGCTTCTGCAAAACTTGAGCACATGCTTCGCAATCCATTCGAACTTTTAATATAACCGTTATAGGAGTAGGAGGCTGCCATAATAGATGATTAAATTAGATTTTTGCACTAGATCGGTCAAATAAACACAAAAGAACATCATTAATTAAGAGGATCAGAAAAAAAGGTCCCAAAAGAAAAGTACAATAATGAAGTGAACAATTAATAAGCAGGTCGAAAGAGGTTGCCGACAGGTTGAAGTAAACAACACGTGGGGATTTTTATGGTAAGCAACTTAACCAGGTAGGCCGGAGAAAGCAATTTTGTCAATATATATATATATATATATATATATATATATATATATATTAACAGGTCAACTTCACCCAATATCCTTATAATGTGACATACAAAATTATTTCCTTCTATAGGTCTCGCAAGATGGTGCTTTTTTTAGAGTCATCAATCTTGTATTAGATAGACCGAACCGTTTGTTTGAGCCGGTTGAATTTTGATACTATAACAGAGTTTGAATTTGTTAAGAACTTTAGTTTTTATCTGAAGCGGCGGTTAACCTATTAAGTGGGGTAGTCCAATGTCTTTACAAGTCGTTGTTTTGTTTTTATATTTTGACAATATAGGACTTAGAATTCTTTTCCTCCTATATTTTACGTTTTTATAGAATACGTTATTTCCCTTTTTCTTTAAGACTAATTAATATTCAGTGCTTCAACAAGTACTTAAGATTCCCACAAATTTTTTTTTAAAAAAAGGTAGATTAACCTAGCTAGCTCCCACCACACAAACTCTAATCATGTGGAAATAAAGATTCTACTCTTTCGATGGGCCTTGTTAATCTATTTATTCTTAAAGATTGATCACATAATCTAATCCTCATGATAAACCCTTTTATAATATCTCTTTGTTCTTTTGTTTAAGTCCGTTCTTTTCCGTTTTACCGCAAGAGTAAAACATTAAAGAACAAACAGAAGTGGGCACGTGAAGCCCCACAGACCCAACTCCCAATGAAAGCCATAAAAGGATAGAGAAAAGGAAAGGTAGTAAATAATATGCACGACAAAGCAGCGAACAAGACGCTCGCTACTGCTCTCCCATGCAGAGCTCTCTCTCTCAATTTTTCATATATATATATATATATATATATATATATAAATCACACAAAAAGAAAATTATTATGGTAGACCCTTTTCTCCATGCATTGTCGTTTTTGTGCTCCCAAAAAAAAAAGTGATAATATTGTGAAGAAAACGTCAAAACAAAATTATTTAGGACGTTGTTTGTAATTGTATGTACCCGTGAACAAACAACCACAGGTTTGACGGGCGGGGTTTCTGTACGGCACACACTAGACACTCACACAGAGACACCAAGTGGACCTTAATGCCATGGTCAATATTTGTCCCATGACCATCCTCCTTCTAAAATGCGCCCTCTGTGTGGTGCGTCGTTTTGCTAATTTTGTGCTGTTTCTTTCATGTCAGCATGGAAATATGGCAGACGCAGGTTTCACTGTTTTCGGAAGCGGGTCAGACTTATCAGTCTCCAAAGCAACCAAAGGAGCTCACTAATTAAGTTAGTACTCTCAATTTGGTCAATAATAGAGGACTGCTAGTGTTGGAAAAAGGAGTAGTACTTTTGGGTTAATTTTGATCAACAAGTCATTGAATAGGAATAAAAAAAATTAATTCCATAATTTACTTTACCTCCTCTTTTTTCTCCTCCTCCTGTTCTTTATTCTCTTCTTTAGTCTCCTTGTTCTCCTCGGCAGGCTTAGGCAAAGGGGAGATTAACTCCACCTTTCGGCCACTTTTCTTTTGTAATCTCTCGCACACCTTTATTGGGTCTGCTGCCTTGCCTTTCACTACCACCTTGCTAGCTTTGCTATCTGTGGTTACTTCCTCCACGCCTGCACCAGATTAAATTACTTAAACCAAAAAAATTGTAGTACATTTGTAGAATAATTTTAAACCGAGAATTTAAATTGAAAACACTAGCATATAAGAAAAAACGTTTTTAAAAATTTAGAACCACAAATTACGGTTTGAACCGTAACTATTAAACAGCCTATTAATGATCTTGCATCACCTTTCTTTTTTTTTCCATATGAGTTGCTAAGTAACAAAAATTTTATATATTTATCATTCCATTAAACGTGTTCAACATGATCTATGTTCAAAAGGGTAAATCTAAAAACAAAAGAGGAAAAAAAAAACAGTCTAAAAGGGTTTGTTATGAGATGCCATGATTAGAAAATTTAGTATTTTTGTACAAAAAATCCCACTTTATACATGTAGTGGATATCACTTTAGGTCTTTAAAGGGTATATACTAATTTAATCAGGAATGTATGTTTCCTTTTTCTATACAACAAGCTGTTTCCAAAAAGAAACATTTTTTTCAAAAAAAAAAAGAAACATAAAAAAATTAAATTAAATTAAGAAATGCAATGAGATTCAAAAAAGGATATATATAAAAGTAATGAAAAGAGGAGAAAGATAATAAAAGTATACCTTCGAAACCCTTCAAGGCTCTTGCAATTTTCCTAGCGCAAGCTTCACAATGCATATCAACCTTTAGCACAATCTCTGGAGGCTCCTCTTCTTTCTTTTCTTCCTTTTTCTCTTCCTCTTTCTTTTCTTCTTTGCTTTCCTCTTTCTTTTCTTCCACCTTCTTTTCCTCTTTGTTCTCCTTCATTCGGTTAAATGAAAGCAAGCAAAATGAAGATTTTAAACACGAAGAAGACTAATATATATAGACAAGACAAGTTTTGCTATAGAAAAAACACACAAATATATATATATATATATATATATATATATATATATATTCTGATGGGAGAAATAGGGAGCTCTAGCTACAAGAGCAGAGTTACGGAAAGAAAGATCAACCAAAAAAGCAGGTTTTACTACTATACTGAATCTATTGAATACAATATATGAAGAGATGGATAGGTTATACACAAAAAATAATAAAAATTATAAATTATGAGAGAAGACTTACTTCACCCATTTCTGAGATTGTTTTCAAGTACGCTCTGGTTTGAAATTTTGATGGGAATTGCAAAGTTTTCTGCAGCCAAACACCAAAGTAATACTATACTTAGTTACTCTTATTAGCTAAAAACTCATTCTCTCTCTCTCTCTCTCTATAGTGATGTGGGGAAGAAGACACTTAAGTAACGAGGAGACTCTGAAAATGGGAAGGGGGATGCATACAATGCAGACTTGACAGTCGTCCTTGGATGACTCAGCATCATTTGAAAATGCCCCTTATTTTCTCTTAAATTACCATTAAGCTATGTAAGAACGTAGCTCAAACTAAAAGCTTATTTAAAATTTAAATTTTATGAGAGAAAATCTTGTAACAAAATTGATTTATACGATAAGTTTGTGGTTTGTGGTTTGAACTATGTTTATATTACTCAATTCCTACTCAAATCCTATTAATTTTAACTTAACATGTGTTTGTGGACCCTGATTTGTTGAAAAAAGAGTTAAAAAGTAACGTTTTAGCCTGTCAAAAATTGACACGTTAGAGTGGGATTAAAATTTTATAAGAACAAGTAGAGTTGTTATATTTGGACACCACAACTTATATAGAAAATAAACGAGTCTAATCTGCAGGATCCATGTTTTAGGACTCACTTGATGCCGATTTATTTCCATTGTTCATGGCAAAAAGCTCATAAAGAAATTTAACAGGACGGAGTTATTTCGAAACGAAGTCAATAGGTCCAAAAATTGTTCATCAAAATTAATGTGTACGTATCATGGCGAAAAGTACTTATTTAAGAATGTGATATCACGATTAACAACTTTAACATATAAATTATTGTTGAATAAAGGAGCCCCATCCAACAAAAAGTTGTGTGGTGCCTAAGAATACTCAAAATATTGGTTACAAAGCTGAGGAATAATAATATGGTAGTTAAAATCTGGTTTGTACTTAATCCTGTACCTTCAGGCTTTAACAGATACAACGTTGTTATCATAAACGAGATGTAATAGAATAGAAGATACGCACATGGTTTCGTTCAATGATGAATGATGTTAGAGCGCTGTAATTATTTATAAGTATCCCGCTTGGGGAGTACGTTTACAAGAATAAAACTTAAAGGAATTGACAGGGTCTGCATAAGCAGTGGAGCATGTGGTTTAATTCGATGCAAAGTGAAAAAACTTACCAGGGCTTGACATGCCATGAATCCTCTTGAGAGAGAGCCTAAAGTAATTTCTCTTTGCTCTTCAAGTTAACCTACTACAGTCCTTAAGTGAATATGATCTCCACCAAACAGACATAAGGCTTATATGTATTTATGTATGTACGAACATGCACAAACCGAATGGCAATTGGATGAGAGCCATCCAAAAGGCCCTTGATAAGGGTCTACCTTGCTTTACATACCAAACAAAAAGATTCTCTTTAGATAATAAAACCCTACACAAAAGTGCATATAAGACCCAATGATTAAATTTCAATAGTCTTCCAAGAAAATGGACGTACCTAGCTATAAGATCTGGACTCCAATCAAAATTAAGTTGTTATTAAAAAAAAAAAAAACCCTATTTTTTCTGCTTAAAAAATAATATTATACCCACTCTTTTTTCCCTAGTATTTGATCTTGATTCTTGAATTTCAATCGAAGCTTGGATTCTTGGATGTAATGATGAATAACTAAAAATAAAAATAAGAAGGAAACAAGGCCACCCTAATTTTGAGAATCATATTTTGGAATTTTTTTAGATGCACATCGCAAATGGCTAATTTTTTTTTTGAAGGATTTGAATCAATAATTTTTTTAATCTATGAGTCGACTTTTGCAATAGTGCCAAGTTGTTCGCATGACCAAACTATATTAGGAAAAAAAATCAAATACCACAATAAATTATGCTCAAGGAGGAACTTCAATTTCTACAAATATCTTTTTTATATCGGTGATTTTTGCAGAATATTCTTAAATTGAATCGAGTTCTCCACAATTTTCTCCCCATTTTCTGTGATGAATTTTATGTAGTCTTGATGGATATATAAACAAAAAGTTTCTTGCATCCATCCAGAAACACAAAAAAGAAAAAGAGGAAAAAAAAGTTTTCTGATACAGATTCTAACATTAATCATGTGAACAGTAGTTTATCGATTTTTTTTCTCTCTGTATGACATATATATATACACACAAGAAAATGATGTAAAATTTGAAATTCATCGCCAAAAATATATATATAATATGGGGACGTAGAATTTTGTAACAGGAAAGACAGTTGATGTGAATTTTATAAGACCGGACCCCACGGTTCCGGATTTCAACAAGTCTCTCCAGCGCGAAAATCGAATTCAAGGTCGGCCTCTCAGAAACCTATATATATATATATATATATATATATATATATATGTATATATCTTGCTGAAAGTGATCAAAAGGGTTAATAACAGTGGGACCTATCAGATGAATAATCACTCACTGACTGACACGTGTGGAGATAAGTGTTATCGTCGGCGTCTGAGTCGCCATTGATGTCAAAGTGTTGTGAGAATGAGAAGAAAAAAAGGGAAGGAAACAAAAGTGGGAAAAAGAAAAGGGATATATACAGAGTCTTAGAAGTGATATTTTGGTGTTTTCACGTTTAAACAAGTTGACATCCAAGTAACGATACGGGAGAGTCCCATTAGAGATGGACTTGGTCACAGTAGAAAAATTAGTTAAGAAAATAAAGTAAGTAAAAACCTGTAAAATTTTAAAAAGGATAAAATATGATTTTAGAAGGCGCAGGTTTTATAAAATTTAACTCACAAATTTTATTAAAGAATAAAATGATGACCTAGATATCGATCTCAAACCAGATGAACATTCTACCTTGGGCTAGTGAGCTGAACATTCTGTGCCTCAATATTATATGGGCACATAATAACAAGTGGTAATGTCCAAATAATTAATTAAGCATTTGAAATATAGAAAAGAAAGAAAGGATGGAAATAGAGGACAAGAAGAAGGGTGCTGAAAATTCTTTTTCTTTGGATGAAAAGATGATTCTGAATCAGTTCAGAATCCAGAAAGCAAAAGGCGTGACAATTCCCCAAGACACCACCGCACAACTCGAAGGTGGTCCAGCCAAGATGATGATCAGGATTCAGAAGAGTCCACCCAAAAATAAAAAAGACAAACTGTAGTTCTTAAATATATATGTATCTTTATATATTGTATTATTATTGTTATTTTTTTGGCTCTTGGACCATACAATAGTTCTGGCTAGGCTGAAAGATGACTATTCAAAAGTCGAAATAACTCATTCCATCTACGCAAAACGAGACTTTCAAAATTCAGATTGGGACCTCAAACCCACGGCCTAAAAAAGCTTGCCATTTGCCCAATCTACAAGTTTTTGCTTTTTCACTCGTGGCTGCTTCAGGATTCTAGTTGGACTTTGTGCTGATTTTTTCACCGTTTTCTTTGAAGAAATATATGAATAGTCGGTTTCTAATGTTGGACTTTTTTTTTTAGCTTGATTTATATTTGGTGGATAGTATTTTGACATATTAAACTTTTTAAGGCGGTTACAGATCTGGCTGGTGGCGCGCCAAAAAAATTGCTTCCATGGCGCTCGTCTCTTCATTACTGTAAGATGGCTGTGTTTCTTGGTTTTAGTTTGGATGTACTTTAACAATTGAATGTGGCAATCTAGGGGCAAAATGAATATACCAATTTCTAGGTTTCTACTTTTTTTTTTTTTTTTTGAATTTGAGTGAAAGAACCAAGCTCTATTACTTGTGATGAAGATAGGCGTAGAATTATCATTAATCTATGAAGTTTCTATTTCAAGTAATGTGAAATCATATTAATAAAGAAAGACTATTCATCGAAGGTCTTGGTGGGTTCTTGTGAAAAATAATGACATTTACTTCAATTATTACTCCCAAAATATTATGTACTTAAATCTTTTACGGTAAAAATTTAGAAATATTTGAAGTCAATAGCAATAGATAGTAAATTTACTTGGTAAATTATTTTTACTTGTAGCAAATAGATTTTTTACGTAGTAAATTTTTTGAGCCTGCTTTGGAATTTAGTTTGAATAAAAATATTTTTAATTTTAAATTATAATTTTTTTTTACAAAATTTAAATTATTACAATGTTTTAAAATCAAATTGGTTTTCTAAATGTACTCTTTATTTACCTAGTAAATTTTTATTTACTACATACATTTTAGACATGCTATTTATTTGAAAAGAATTTAAACATGCTATTTATTTATAATTAGTTTTGTAAATGCTATTTACAATAATTTTTCTTATTTATCAAAATGGTAATTTAGTATTAGAAGATACTTTTAGGCTTAATTTGATAAGTTAATTGAAACTTTAAATTCTAATTTGTTATTGTGTAAAGCTCTTATATGCTATAATAAAAAATAAAAATTTAATATAATAAATTTTTTTTATATATTATAATATTTAAATTTTAACTTTAAGTTCAACCTTGATTTTCATATGTCCTCTTGCTAGTCTAACAACATTTTGAATTTTTGTTTTTGCATCTAATCGACTTGAAAAAGGAAAAAAAAAAGAGTACAATGTCGTTCCATGTCTAATCAACTATCTGGGCCCCTTGCTTAAGCCCACCATACCCAGGACACTTTAAAGACAGATGGGGCGTCCTATGAGCTGTTTCCTTGCCAAAGTTGGCAGAGCACATCCTTGGAAGTTGAAACACACATTTGGTGTTTAAAGATGAAACATATCAATAATCAAATACATCTCTTCTCTAAGTCGGCAAGTATTGTGTTTTCTAAATTGATCTTCTGAAATCATAACATTGATTCCCTGGGAAAATGTAAACCATAAAGAAAGGGGGAAATTAGAGACCATGCCCCTCTTATAAGGACACATAAATTACTCTCTTTTAAACATTAAGAGGGTGTTCGGTCTACTGGTTTGAACCTATTTTGTTAAAATATATTTTCTTAAAGAATTTAAATTGTTGTAATATTTTTAATTCGAACTTACAGTAGAAATTAACTATCCAAACGCCCTATGAAAATTTTTCTATTTAACTTTATATACGTTCGCTTAAGAGGACAGAAATTTAAAGAGGCCCGTTGAGGGTTCTAGTTTCCAACTTTATCCTCGGGAAAGAGTACGAGGACGACCCAAATGTGAGATATATACCACTATACCTTGGGCCAAGGAGAGCTCGTTGTTGTATGCAATTGGGCACCATAGTGGTCCAGACCATAAGCCAGACAGTCAAAGCTGAGCTCCCAAGCCCACCAAGGAAAGAAGTTTTGACACGTTTTAGTGGCCGCATGCAATTGTGCGAAATGTGTAAGTAGTATATACATATGTGTGTGTGTGTATGGTCTTTTCTTTGGTATTTCATTGCAGTCTTTTTTCTTTTTTCTTTTTTTTTTCAGTAGTCAACCAATCAAGGAAATGGGATGCAGAAAATAAAGAAAATTTATCAATATCATCTTACTGAAAACTCAGGACAGAGTCCTCAACTGAAGATAAATAACTCATGTACAAAGATCTTGTTCTATAGGTGGAAACCTTCAAATTGCTTGCTGCGAAAAAAACAAAAAAAAACAAAAACAAAAACAAAAACCCAATAGCACAAGTTTACGTTCGATGAAGCATTCTCTTTTCCTTCTTATTGTTATTGAATATACACGTCCCTTTTTCACAATTTTTAATGGTTAGAACACAAAAATAAAAAATAAAAAATACAAAGTTTTTACTTAATATTTCTCAGTAATTGTAGTCAAATGGCTTTACAGCGTCATCGTACATAGAAGAGTTCTCACGCAAGAAACAATTGACACTTCTAGAAGAAGTGCTAGCTAGCTAGCTGGTAGCTACTACTTCTATGGTTCGTAATAAAATACAGACAAATTAAGTTACTAATCTAAATATTCTTATATATAACAGTTGTAGGAAAAGCAAGTTTAAACAATATAAAATGTGTTTATTACGTGGCAAGTTGACCTTTTCTTTTTCTTGATTAATTTAATCAACCTTTTATCCATTTATTAATTATTTTCTTGCTCAAGAATTATAATGACGAAAAATATAAATTTGGACTCCTGTGACTCGTTAATAAGAGGCATTACGCGACAATTAGGCATTTTATTCCGACGTATCCTTAGTTTGGTGATTATTTTTGTCCGTTTTGATTTTTTTTTTGGGCTAAATTAAGTAATCATTATTCTATCCATTCAATTAGAGTAGTTGGCACGACTACCCTCTATCTCTGGGTCAGTGTTGTTACCACATAAAGGGATGCCATTACAAACACGCCAATAGATAGGGTAATAACAAATTATGAACAATGTAAAGCTCTTATATGTAAAGTTCTTATATGTTTCAGTAGTAATAAAAGGAATCGTTACATTATAAAGCTCTTATATGCTATAGAAAAAACAGTTCTAACCAACGGTTTTGATCACTCTATCAAACACCTTATATGAAAAACAATTTTTGTTAGTTTTATGTGTGGCCTAAATGGAAACAAAAAATAGAAAGTGAAAAATAAACCAAGCCACCGTATAGAGTATAACTCATATTAAAATTTGAAATCAAGACGGAAGGAGAAACTTCCATGCACATTGTCTCCATTCAGATTGAGCTTAGCTTGAATTGAAAGGCCCATAATTGTAGACCTTCACCAACAGTAGCTTAGGATTAGGTACCAGCCACTGAGGCGGCTGAATGATTTCTACATATATCTAACCATATAAATATATGTTGCACAAGAATAGTTTTAACCATTAGCTCAGTTATAAATAGTATAAAACTTTCACATGTTACAATAAAAAAAATTATTACAGTATAAAGCTCTCACATATTACTTAGTCAATGGTTCCTACTATCATGTCAAACATCCTAATAAAATGTATGATCTGATGTAGACTACCACTCATAAGTTTTAAAACTGACCGTTACATCTCATCCAAATCAATATATATATATATATATACACACCCTACGCAACTTGAAAGTTTATACGGCAATCAATGCTTTGAATATGATCACCAATTAGCAATGCCGAACTCATTTGACATCATATTCACACAAAGTGCGGTTTATATAAATCCTAAAAATGTTGCTGGATTCTCCTTAGTCGTTTTCTAATTAACACGTAATAATGGTGACTAGAAGTCTAGAAGGATTATTATAACACTCAATTCTAGTAATTTTTTTGCTTTTATTCCTCAGCCGACACTTTCCAAAGCACGTAGAATTTTCCTAGGCTGTTTCCACACCCACACCAAGTTATAATCAAAGGGCAAATTCATAGTTGATAGAAATTATTTAAGAGAGCCAAATTCCGAGCTGGGTTGCACTAGATGTGGAGAGCCACGTGTAAAGGTTGGCATGTGGGGTGACCAAACCAAGTTACCTTAGGATGTAATTCTTGCTTTAGCCTTTCTTAATAATAATAACTAAATATTATTATTAATACTCTAATTTGTAATATTTAATTTTGGAAGGTGAGGTGGGTGGGCCCATCATGCCGTCGCACACACGATTGAAAAGATGGGAGACTCGGCAGCTCTAAAAGCAGTTTGTGAGTCTCCTTATCGATCCATGTTAAAGATATTGGTTGTGCACAACACTGTTAAAGTGTTTGGAAAGGCGGTAGAAACCAGTGGTGAGAATCATTTTTATTGTAGCATGTGAGAGTTTTATAATATAACATATTTTTTTATTGTTACTGTAGCATGTGAGAGCTTTACACTGTTTATAACTGAGATTGTGGTGAAAACTAAGTGGTTCCTACCACTGTCAAACACCCCTACAAGTCAATTAACTATAATAATACTCAACATCAATAAATTCAAACTTTTATTTCTTTTTGTTCGAATAATTTTATATCACGTCAATTAAAGTTAAAAAGTGTCCAATAAAACATAAAAAGTATGAAAAAATTGTCCCACCAAGTTTTTTTCGTTCAAAGTCCTAATGTCACGGCAATGTTAATGACAACATGAACTTCAACACCAAACATTACGTGTTCTCTTCCAATTCGCTCCTTCGTTGTACGATATATTGCCCTTACGTCGCCTTTTAAGACCAATTTGTAATACTTTATATATATCATCAATCAGCTTGTCTACGTGCGTTCATATAAGTTGCTTGATATAGCTGCAACGTTCGGCTACTCAATCGTTTTGAGTTCAAGTTCAGATCTGAGATCAGCTCAAAGCTTAGCTATGGGGGAAAAGGTACTTCCCATTTTGTCTTTTATCTTTTTTTTTTCTTCATCTCTAGATAAACCCATTTCATAAAATTGCTTGGAATTGGCCTCTTTTTTTTTGTGGTTCATATTTTGATCTGGGGTGTTATCTTTCTTTTGTTTTTCTTTTTGGCTCTTTGTTCATGATCTCCCACTAGAAGACTCCAACTATCTTTCGTTCTTCTCTGACAGAACCTGATTTTGTTTCTGTTCTTCTGGCACTTTTGTCTGCAAAATTTTTCAATTCTTTTTTAATTGATCTCCTATGTTATCATAAAATTTCTGTCTTTATATTTGACTTTTTATATAATGAAATGAATTTTTTTCTGGCTTTTAACAGCAAGTCACAACAATGGTGCTGAAGGTGGACCTCGAGTGCTACAAGTGCTACAAGAAGATCAAAAAAGTCCTCTGCAAATTTCCTCGTGAGTTTTCTGCTTTCTCTCTCTAAATTATTATTATTTTTTATTAGAATTACACGTTTTTGTAATGAGTTAATTTAGTATGAACATTGAGTTATTATTTTGTTATATGTTTTTGTGAACAAGAACAGAAATACAAGATCAGGTGTATGATGAGAAGCAAAACACGGTGACGATCAAAGTGGTTTGTTGCAGTCCCGAGAAGATCAAGCAGAAGATAATCTGCAAAGCTGGAGACACCCTTAAGAGCATTGAGATCAAAGTCCCTGAGAAACCACCCAAAGAATCTCCCAAGCCTAATGAACCAGGGAAAAAGCCTGAGAAACCCAAAGATCAGGAGAAGCCCAAAGAGTCAGAAAAGCCCAAGGAGGCTGAGAAGCCCAAAGAGTCAGAAAAGCCCAAGGATGCTGAGAAGCCCAAACCAGCCTCTCCGCCACCGGCGCCACTAGTCATGGTGCCTTGCGTGCCAGGGTATCCTCCGCCACTACCGGCGATCCCACGCCGTACATGCTGCACGGATTGTTACGAAGGTCGATCTGGCGGGCCATGCTTTTATGGTTGTGTGCCACCGGGCCCACCCCTATGTTACCAATACGACGGGTATTGTGGAAGGCCAGTGTATGATAGCTACGGTGGTGGCAGGGCCTACTACACCAGCCGATGCGATTATTTCTCTGAAGAAAACACGGGAGCCTGCTCCATCATGTAAATATAGCAGAATTCCGGTATAAGATTCTAAGCATGACAAAGTGCGAGATTAATCGAGTCCATATTGTTCCGTGCACAGTTTTAAAATAATTAAATTGTTACTATGTACATTGTGATTTCGAAGTATTGTTCGACTAGCTAGTAATGTTGGGTCAATTTTCTGGTCCACTTGGTGGGTTATTATTATTATTTTTGTGGTTTACCATAGAAAAATAGAATTACTAGGGATGGAGAATAAAGTTTGGTTCTTGATGATGATGATGTTGGGTGGACAAGTCACAATTGGTGATTCAATCTCGAGGGCTACTTGATAACATCAGTTGTTAATTTCCAAATCTTAACATAATAATTGAAGTTTCCGTCAATCATTACCTTTAGATGGTGTAAGAGCTTTATACTCCCTTTTCAAATTTTGCATCTAATATATGTTGTCTGTTTTTAGGAACCTCGTTGTCTATGAACTATGATTAGCCTGTTGGGCAGTAAAGCATCAATTTGTTTTTTTAAACTAAAAGTCATTAAGTTATTATATTAATGTTTATATACAAGATTCTGTATCTGCTATTCACATGATGGGGCATTTCTCAAGCAATAGTTCACGTTTAATTCATAAAATATTAGCATGATGCGTACTCTAATTGTTGTCAAAAAGGCCATCCAACCCTAGCCATATCACTTTTTGATTACATTAAGTTGTCGTTTTTTGCTTGTTTTAATTGTTTTATTTCAGGAAAGTTTGTCCCCCTTTGCGTTGGTGGGTTTTTAGAAGTGATTTATGAATAATCAAATTTCTAGACGCTGCTAGACGGAGAAAATTTTCCTTGCTGTAATGTTCTCATTCAGCTAAAGCGACATCATTAGACAGAGACATTTTTGATGGCTAAGATTAAAGGGAAAATCGACACAGTTACATTAATTAATAATTTTGATTTGATATGTATCTAATTTCATATTAAGAAATAATCTTGGACAGTGTATCTTATGCATTATAATATGTACATTTATATGAAGTCCCATTAATAGAGCTTCTTATTAGGAAATCTTTTCTTTTTGTTCTTAGTCAATGAAATACAAGTATAAATTTCATTCAATAATTTTAACTATTAAATGGAGAAAATAATAATTTTTTATAAGGTGAGGGCACAACTAAAATTTTATAAAAATAAAAATGGAAATTAAATTTTTAAAATATGAGTGGCAGTACATGTTGCCACTCACATGAACATTACTAACTCTCCACTTACATATTAGGGGAGTAACTTTCGATGATGGTGGCGTAGTAGGAAAAGACGATCAATCAGAATTCTCTCATCTAACATTCATAAATCAATTCTCAGTGTCTACTAAGTCTGAAATTGTACCTCTCATTGGCTGCCGAATATAGTTTGGCCCAATCGTCTAATCAAACATTTTTTTATGAAAAAAAAAGGATAGACTATACTATAAAAATAGGGTAAGTAAATAGACTACAATGAGAAAAGAAAATGAAAACAGAAAATAAACGACTAATTAAAGCCTCATGAAGACATTTATGTCGCTATCAACTCTCAAGATCTTAAGTAATTTGGTGCCTATTGTAACAAAAAAATCGTTACCTTATAAATTAAGACAAAACGCCTAAAAGTAAATCAACGTTACTCAACTCTAATTAATTGGTCCGAAGTTTAATTAATCTTTCTTACTAAGTTAGGTAGCCAAACTAATAGGTTAATTCAACCTTACAAAGCAAAAAGTGAAAACTTACTTGAAAAGAAAAAAAAGAATACACGCAAGCCACTAATCGTCTATGGCCAGCGTCCACGCTGTTATTCAAAGCTATGTTTCGATTCCTGCAGTGCATCACAGCAACAGCTGTCCCTCCTATGTTCAACTATAAACATCTCCATGTTTGACTCTCAAACCAATAATTGCTTATACATGTGTGTGTATATATATATATGAATACATATGATTGTAACGTATGCATGTGTTAGAGCGTCACATGTATACGCATAAATTTATATAATTTGTAAATATTTTTATTAAAGTATTTAAAAAAACAATTAAAGTTATTATAATATATAAGAGTTGTATTTTATAATAAATTTAAATTTTTTATTATAATATTAAAAACTTTATACTTTTCGTTGATCGCAATCGTTTTAATGGGGATCATAAACAACTCATATGTCATAACTTACATGTATTGTGTTCCATCACGAAGGAAAAGGACAAAAGTGCTTTATGAGGAAAACCATACTTTTGTTTCGATTTGATAGGGCCTTTAGCTAAAGAAAATATACTAATCATTCCTCAAAAGTCATACTGATTGCTTTTCTCCTCCCAGCTGCTTTTTGTTTTCCTGTTGTTGTGCAGACATCGGACCCTTTTTGCATTTTTATTGGTTCCACGCTATTGGTCCAAGGATTCATGCGCAAAGTGGGATTATTTGTAGCGCATTATATAGGAATTTTTCAAAAAGAAAAATGCAAAGGACATCACTGGAACACTAATAAAAGATGTGCCCCGTTTGTTAGTTTCAGTCCGCGAGACCCACCCTCAATTAGTAGATAACACTGAATAACTTAATAACACCGGCGTTTTATAGCAATGTTGTTTCAAAAATTATAAAAGCCTTACTAGGCACTCCTTTGTTATTTACTTCAAATAATGTAAAAATATGCCAATCTCTTTTGTTTTTTATTTTTTTTATTTTTAATGCAATTTGCTATACAAATTCTGATTACCAAAACGTGGGCACCAATGGGTTGAGGCCTAATCAGAAAACCACAACCAAGGGGGAAACTTTTCTTATGGGCTCTTTTTGTAGAGCCCAATTAGAGAGGAGCACATGCACTTCAATGGCTGCCTCTAGATGCTTCGTAACTTGAAAGAATAATAGTTTAATTAGCAATCTTGAAGCTAGTTATGATTTTAGATACCAAACTGCATCAGGTAATTTGATCACTTAACGAGATCAACGGCGCCCATGTAACCTCATGTTTTAGCCTCCCTTTTTTTCCCTCGAACTTCTGTACTTTTGCAAATTTATCCTTAGCTTCCATTAAATTGTTGATGGAAAATGTCACGCAAGATGCAGAAATTCCCCATCGACTATAGGTATTATAATAATGTGACTCTCAAACTTCTAAACTCCTGAAAAATTTTATTTCTATTGAATTGTTGATGGAAAATCAGGTATTTCTTTTATTTATTTTAACAACGACTATAGTATAGGAAAGCAATAATTGTCATGGGTGAATAACTTTAATTAAATAAAGGAATCCCGTCGCCCATCTTTAAGCAAAGAATACAAAATGGTAGTTCCTCACCAAAACATTAACAGTACTTTGCTCATATGTTTCTTGAAAAACAACATTGAGATCAGAGCCCCCAATAAAACCAAAACACAAATATACCCAAAGATCAGCGGCCCAAGGACATGGAGCCAGATTATAAACAGAAAGAAGATCCGAAGCCTAGAGAAGAAAGAGAAACAATCTTAATCTTAACAAAGAATGAAGGATTATTATTGTCGTCTGAGCTCTCATAGAGAAAGGCATTGAAAATTAGTGTTTGAACTTCTTATTTTATTTTCATTTACAGACTTTCAGATTAATATTGTATCTAAAAACATTAGTTCAAACCGATGATTTTACAAAACTCTTACATGCTAAAACGTAAAACAAAAGTGAATTACAACGTAAAATAAAAAATGACGAGTTATAATGTAAAACTCTCACATATATGCTACAATATTTGAAAAAATTTTACAAAGCTCTCACATGCTAAATGATGAAATAAAAGAAAATTATAATGTAAAATAAAAATGATGAATTATAATGTAACACTTTTGCATATATGCTATTATATTTTAAAAAAACCTTGGTTCAAACAAAAGTTACAAAACACACTATAACTATAAGTTAAGAAATGACTGAGTCTATGGTATAATTTATGCACCCTCCGGGTCAACAGCCACGTAATTTTTTCCTATAGTAAAAAGTGACGTTATCAATGGCGGCTTTCAACTGGCAACCACCCCGTCTTCTCTCCTTAATTAGACCAAAATATCTGAAATATATTTTGTTTTTTTTAAAGGACAAAAGGACTCGTAATTTTTATTTCTCGGGGTACAGTTTTGCTCCCACGTTAAAAGATGATTAATGCGTGTGTCCCCATGAGGATGAAATTAATATAATTGAGATCGAATTAGTGGAAAGTGAAACATCTATGTACATGTGGCATGATATTTTATTATTGTTTTGTGTGTGTGTTTTTTTTTAAATAAAGACGGTCTTTTATTATATTAAAATAACCATGGAATATTTTTTTTTAATTTGCACTTTTTACCTTAGCATGTATATAAGGAAGATAAAATTGAGCTGGATGAAAATTAAATTTTCTGCTCTATCAAAATGCCCTCCAATGAATTTGCCGTCAATTTCAGTTTTTGCCCCGATGATTGAAATCTTCCAGCTCTAATACTTATAAGTTACAGGTCTGACCATGCAAAATAAAATTGAGAAATCTAAATAGAAAACCACAACTTGATAAAGATATATATGCTCCAAAATTAACTATATACATTGATATTTGAGTGGATATATTTAATGTCGTAATAAAATAGATAAAAATAAAAAGAAAAAATTCTACAGGAGAGCGAGCTATACATATATCCTCTAGAAACTCCTCCGGAAGAAAGGACTGAAGGAGCCCTTCAAGACAGAAAAGTGTTTCTTAATTATTTTTGTAATCTACGAAAGCAAAGTTGAGTGGCATAGTGCGCAAGCCCTCAAAAATAATACATTTATATACTACAATGTTTGATAACATAATTAAAACTGTTTTTATTTTAATATATAAAAATTTTGTATTATAGTAATTTTTTTTATTATTATAATATATAAAAATTTTATACTGATCCTAATTAAAAAAATGACATGTGCAACGGTCGTTGTCTTATCATGTATATGCTTGTGTTTGAAATCTATATTTGTTTTTATCATTTACAAACCACCCAAGGTGTTAGAAAAATCAGTCCACAGCACATGGGAATGCTAAGGATTGGACAATGATCCAGAATGACTTACGGGTCAGTCCACAGCACATGGGAATGCTGAGAACTGGACAATCAGCTAGTGCTGTAAAAAATAGGCCTCATCCACGTTGTCCCTTTTTGAAGAGATGGCTTCCAAATGCTCATGTCACGACAAAGACGCTGTCCCTTGTCGTTTCTCGTACACGACATTAATCTTTTTCCGTACAGAAATTATCAGCAAAAACTACGTGCCCTCGTCCCATTCCTTCTGTTATTGTGCATTACGTGACGAACTTTGTTTTCTTTTTTTCAGCTCAGGTGAGGGTTCGAACTTTTCAGGTATCATATATAATTTTACTGCTAGGTGATACTTATAGTTAGATAAACTTAAGCTAGTTTGTTTTGTATATTTATTAGACTTAAAAAAATTTAAATTTAAATTTAAGTATTAAAAATCTTTTAAATTTATATTTATTTCTTTTAAAATTTAAATTAAATAAGTATCAAGAATTTAAGTTTTTAGAATTTTAGCTTCTCTTTAAATTCTTGATACTTGGATAAAGCTAAAATTCTCTCTAATATATTTGAGGAAAAAAATTTTAATTTCATTTGATATCTAATTAAGATGATTCTATTTTTATTATATTTTCAACGAAGAGAGAAATAAATTAAGATCCACATTACATATTTTTTTAAGATCATTAACATTAAGATTTTACTAGATCTGTTAATAAATCAAAAACTATTTTTACTACTTCTCTAAACATAAATTTCAATTTTATTCTATAGTCAGATTAAAACTTAAATGCACATTCAAATATTAATTTAGATAACAATTCAAATCACTTATACAAATCTCAATTCAAATCATACAACTCAAATCAAATCATTAATTTAAATTCATTTATCAAACGGACCTTCAGTTTTATATATGGTTTGTGATCCATCCGGAATATACCACAACACCACTCCGCTGCTACACGTGATCAATCGCTTTGGCACAGGTTCTGGATCGGAGAGCTAAAATCCATTGTATTTTGGTTTGCTGTTATTCTCTTTAAAATCCTCCTCCCCCTCCTTCTCCTCCTCGGGTGGTGCCGGTGCGTTTTGTGCCTTGTGTGCCGGTGTACCTGGTTCCGATAGCCAGCACATGCTTTTGTCGCACTTGCTACCAAGAATGCTACGAAGGCCGCAGCGGCGGGCCATGCTTTCGCGGTCATAATTATAATTTCGGCGGGCCACCCCCATGTTATGATGATCAGTACAAGGGTAATTGGGGAAAACCGGTAGTGAATTATGACAGTTTCGGTGGTGGTAGGGGCTACTACTTCCAGCCCTCTCAAGAATATTGCTCCGAACCTGCATCTGGATGCCAAATTGTGTAAAATTGTATTGTACTATATACACGGGCTGGACCAAGTCAATGCCATGCAATACGTGGTCGTGAGTAATATGTGTAAAATGTGTGATTAAGATTGAGTTTGAAGTGTAACTTGGAAAAAGAGGCTGTAATGAAGTGTGTGATTCAGGTTCAAGAGAAATGACTTAACGTACATATACAACTGCTAATTATGAGGATTATTCTCACTAAAGTCCCTAATTTCTCAGAATTGTTTCTTAAACTTTAAACTTCTCACCTTATTCTCGAAAATTCGAATTAGTCCCTTAAGGTTCTCATTGATCAGCTGAAGCAACGTGACTAGACAAAGACATTTTTAATTGCTAAGATTAAAGGGAAAATTGACGCAGTTACTTTTATTATTAATAATTTTGATTTTATATGTATCTAATTTCATATTAAGAAAAAATCTTGGACAGTGTATCTTATGCATTATAATATGTACATTTATATGAAGTCTCATTAATAAAGCTTCTTATTAGGAAATCTTTTCTTTTTGTTACTAGTCAGTGAAATACTCGCGCAATAATTTTAACTATTAATTGGAGAAAATAATATTTTTTTATAAGGTGAGCCGCAACTAATTAAAATTTTATAAAAAAAAATAGAGATGGAAATTAAATTTTAAAAATATAAGCAGGGGTATATATTGCCACTCACATGAACATGGTCGGTCCTCCACTTACGTATTAGGGGAGTAGTGGCCGGTCCTCCACTTCGATATTAAGGGAGTAACTTTCGATGGTGGTGGAATAGCAGGGACAGACGATCTACCAGGGTTCTTTCACCTAGCATCTATAAATCATTCTCAGTATCTACTAAATTTGAAATTATACCTCTCTTAGCTACCGAATATATTTTGGGCCAATCGTCTAATCAAACCTTTTTTCATGCAAAAAAAAAAAAAATATATATGTATATATATATAGAGGATAGACTATACTATAAAAATAGAGTAAGTAAACATGGTATCTGAAATTGTATCTTTATCTTTTATTTTGGGTCAAAGTGATCGTACCGAACGTGTGTGGTCATCGAACATTGAGATCATATCTTGATGCTCTCCTTGGATCGGGAGACTTACATAACTCGTCTGAGTAGAGGTTGGTATGTCACTCTATTGTCTTATCTTATCTTATCTTTTTTAAATTTGGGGTTAAGATTACTAACTTTGTAATCTTAGTGAACATGATTTATATAAATGACTTGGTATTAAAGACAATATGTATAACATTTGCAATTATACAGATACATTAATAAGGCATATAAAAATTAATTTCTTCATGCCATACATAAAGTTTGGCACTTACTTGAACCTCGTGTTAATGCTCTTCTCAATTCTTTTTTCTTTAGTTAGTCGGCTTTGTGTCCTGCTAAGGTGACACCTGATTATTAGTCCTTGTTTATGTTAATAGTGTAATTTTACACCGTTTAACTTAGGTAATTTAAAGCTAACTATCCTCTCACTATTGGCTTTGAACTTTATATGATAGGAATCATGTAACACCCCTATGTGGGGGTTAACAGTTTTAAATAAATAAAAATAATTTTAAATTTTATATTATTTAAATCAATTAAACAATGTCCATGGGTCTTTAAACAACAAGAAAAATAAAAATAAACGTTTTAAATACAAACCACAGTTTTTAGTGTAGCACCAAATATATAATTACAGTTATCATCACCATAGTATAATTCCCAAATAACTTAACACAGCCATAAAAAAAAATAATACAACTCTTACATGTTGTAGATAAGTTGTAATTAAACAGGGTCTTCTAACACGAAAACAGCAGGATTGTTTTCGCTTATTCCTCTTCAAATATGTTGCACTGAGTTCCACCTGAGATATGAAGATATGATAGGGATGAGCATCGACATGCCCAGTAGGGAAATCATGACTCACCTTATGGTTTATCCATTACCACATTAAAAACTGCATGGTTAGTAGGTTACATCATATTCCAGATTATGAGGTTTATTATGATCACATCTTATGGATACCGTAGTTAATCATTACCAAGTGTCATAATTACACATTTATACAAATATTACCAATCATCATTGTTCCTAGGTATCCATGTTAAATTGAGTATCACTCAACTCATCGAAACCCAAATGGGCGCACTTGATCACCCTATAAACATTCCAAGGGTGTTCCGGTGAGGGGACATCAAGCCCCGAGTCCTCACCAAATCAATTCCTGTACAGTGTGTTCTGGGACTTTCAACCCAAGGAAGCGTCATCACCTTCCCCCTATTTTACCTTTTTGGGTATTCATGCCCAAGGACGTAACCGCCGCCCTCTTCATGTCTCACCATTTCTCTATATTAAATCATTATTAATAGAGTCAGTTTTCCTAACCATGCTTCTCAATTTATAACATGTGTCAATTCATTATGTTCCTCGCCGTACAATACAAGACGAGTCAATGTCATAGTTTCATATGTGATACTCATATAATATCAGTTCAACATAGATATATATATATTGCGGCAAAACAATCAATTTTAATTCTATAAAAACCTCACAAAAATGAGTAATAGAATCCCTACCTTTCAAGCTTATCAACAATCTTTTAATCCTGGAATCAATTAACGTTAGCTCCACACATCCTTGACCCTAAGGCATGCATAAGGACAATTAAAACTAAAGCACAACGTATAATCACATTCATAAGTGAGTTATGTATAAACCCGTCTACTAGTGCCATTAAAGTATTTTTATGCATTAAACATGGAGAAAATGCATACTAAAAACTAAGTTTAGATTAAAGAAAACCTACCTCAAAACTTCTTTGAAAAGCACCAAAGTTTGGGTTATCAATCAAGCTTGAATTAACTTTAAAACCGCCTCGATCATGGTTGGGAATTATAATTGTCTTGGCCACAAAGAGAGCTTTGTGCTCTATGTCTTTAGTTAGAAATTTGAAGTGAGAAGGGAGAGAATGAGAACTAGAGAAGAAGGTGGTGATAGTTAAATAAAAAGATATCAAAATGCTTAAGAGGAATGGGATGTTTACGGGGAAAAGTTGTAAGAAGAAACAAAAGAGTCTTAAAGGAAAATATCATCTTGTCTCCCATGAAGACTTTTAGCAAATAATGCCAACATAATTGAGGGGATAATTGGAGTGAATTATAGAAGAAGATAAGGAAATAATTAATTAGGTGGTTGAGAAAATATCTCCATGTCTTCTATGAATTGACGGAAAATAATTCAATGTCCCCTTCGGATACCTTTAGCAAAATGAGAAGAAGTCTATATAATTGAGCAATAATTTAGGGAGACAAGATTGGTAGAAGTAAGTGTTGGTAAGTTTTGAATGTTTCTTAGGAAGACTTGGTAAGAAAATACTAAAATGGTATTTTTTTTAAATGATCATAAACAACTTAGTAATTTTAAATAGTCACATTTTATTCATTAAATTTTACAAAATTATGCCCGTTAAAAATACGGGTGTTACAAATCACCTTTTGTTTTAAAACTTTGAGCTTATTGGTGAGCTTGGGTCCGTTTAACCCTTTTTGTAAAAATGATGTTTTTGTCCTCAACGGGTCTTTAAAAGTCACCAAACATTTTGGAACAAATTTTGTGATTGCTTCTACCCAAAACAATGTAGTAAATTTGCCTATGCAGTGAGAGGAAAAATAAATTTTTTCTTATCTTTACAGTTTCTCCCGAATTGTGTAACTCATGACTTTTTGCCCCTAATGGGTCTTGAAAAATTTTCAAATTCTTTGAAAATAATCCAAGGTTGGTTTGCTATTTAAAACAGTGAACAAAACCCAACTGTGTAGTGAAAAAATACAATTATTTATATTTTTTACAATTTTGATCTAAAACAGGAAAATTTTGACATTTTTACCCCTGTCTCCAAAACAATCTTGTTTTTACACTATAAAATGAAGTTTTTAACAAGGATTAAAACATTTCAAAGGCTCAAAGGTAGATTTAAAAAGTTTAGTAACATTTTCTTATTTTAACCATTTAAAAAGTTTTACGATTAAATCTCGCAAAATTCATAATTTAAAATCGGTGCGGAATTGACGGAAAACTTATTTCATGAGAGTTGACAGTTTCGCATTGGGGAACTTTAAGCTATTTTTCTAAAAATATGGTTTGGAAAAATAGCATTTTCGTCTAGGTTTGGTTAGATTTTGGGGAAACTTTCTTCATGAAAAACTGTTTATCTCAACGTATCACATGTCGAGCTCGGAAACCAAATCTATATCTAAGTATTTTTAAACTTAAAGACTTGTCAAAAATAACATTTTAAAGTGTGTTAAATCACTTTTGCAACAAATTTTCTTTTTTAAACAATTCCACATAGTCTAAACTTAATTGTCATATCCAAAGTCATATAACATATAAGTAAATCATACAATAAAAGTCCTTTACATGCCAAAGTCCAAAAACTATCATTCACAACCCATAAAAAAATAAAACACAAACTTTAATTAAAGATTTAGGGTTAAGACTTATACCTAGTGTGGTACAAAATTGTTGAGTCACTTTCTTAAAAAAAGGCCTCTTGAGCTTCTTAGCCTCAAGGATAAAACATAAGAAATAAATTTCTAACATAACTCCAAACTTTGACACAAAACTTACTTAGAAAAGTTTGGACTTTTACCTTGGAACTCCTTGGACCAACACCACAATTTTTGTTCTTGCTTTTAGTAAGGATTTAGAGGCCTAAACAACAAAATTTTAAGAGAGAAAAAACTTGCATGGTTCGGTTTTTGGAGAGGGAACAAGGGAGAGAATTTTTGCTCCATGAACAAAGTTGAAGGAAAAGAAATAAATAAAATTTCAAAATGACCCTTGAGTATTTAAGAACTTGGTCTTGGGGGCTTAATAGCAACAAAATATTTGCTAAAATAGCTCCTCTGAATCCAGATTTCATAGGAAAATTAATTGATTTTTTTGCAAAATTTTCAAATCCATCAAGATAAGATCAAAGTACTTTTAATTAATGGTGTTTACTTTAGCAGTATAGTTTCATCCAAAACTATACTTTTCTTGCTCTAAAGTGTAGTTTGGAGAAGATATTTTCTTTATCAGTATAAAATATCTCAATACATTATGTACTCATACTGTTTAATTTCTATCAACAGTAATCCCTCTATTTGTGTAGAAACTAATTCTATATATTTGTACTGTATTGTTAACTAGTTTGCTCTAAGTGACTTTTTATATAGAATACTATTATTGGGTAAACTGCTAACATAAATATCTATACCAGCTTAACTATCTGGTATCCTGTCATCTTTTACATTGCTTATGAATTTGGCATTATATTTTAATTTTTTTTGTTTATATTTACTTTATGGGTGTATTTTTGTCACATAACTGGATTTTACCATAAAGAATTGACATTAAATTTGTCTCTGAAGGCACTTAACAAATTTTAAAGTATTCTAACTCATAAAATTTGTGCGTACGAAAATTCACCTTAATTCATTAAGAATTGCACACAAAAAGTTACACATTAAATTTTATTATATTTTCATCACATAATATCATAATTACAAAATATAAAATTTGCAACCAAAATTCATTGTTTAAATCTTAATTAAATTCTAGATTTAAACTAATGAATTTTCTTCGATATTACAATCTATACCCCTTAAGAATTTTCATCTCTGAAAATCAAAATACCTTTGAGAAGGTTTTCTTCATGTCTTCCTCTCATTCCCAAGTTACTTCTTCTACCTCATGGTTTCGTCATAAGACCTTGACAAGATGTATGGTCTTATTTCTTAAGACTTTCTCCTCTCGCGCCAAAATTCGTACCAGTTTTCCTCACACTATAAATCTTCATGTACCTCAATCGGTTCGTGATTCAACACATATAATGGATTCGACACATACTTTTTCGGCATGGGCACGTGAAACACGTTGTGCATAGATATTAATTCGATAGGTGAAGCTAGCTTATATACAATTTTACCCACTCTCTCGAGTATCTAGAACGGTCCTATGTACCTTGGGCTTAGCTTTCCTTTCTTCCCAAATCTTATGACTCTCTTTATCGGTGCTATATTGAGGAAAACAAAGTCCCTAACCTAAAATTCCAATGGCTTATGCCGTTTATCGGCGTAGCTCTTTTGGTAATTGTGTGCAATTTCCATTCTCTAATGGATCAACTTTGTGTCTTTAATGGTTTTTTGGATGAAATTTGTAGACGACAGAATCTTCTCTATAGTTTTTCATACCAGTGAACTGGGGATCTGCATGTCCTTTCATAAAGAGCTTCATATGATACCATATACCATACCAATAGAGGCATGGTAGCTATTGTTGTATGAGAACTCTATCAATGGACGTTTCTTGTCCTATCTTCCCTTAAAATTTATAACACATGATATCAGCATTTCCTCCAATGTTTGGATGGTTCTCTCAGACTGTCTATCTATTTACGAGTGAAATGCCATACTGAAAGTGAGCTTCGTACCTATTGCTTGGTTTATGCTTTTGCAAAACTTGGATGTGAGGCGGCCATTACGGTAAAAAATGATGGATTTTGATGGATTTTGGTACTTTATGGTATCAAACTATTTAAGCAACGTAAAGCTTAGCCAACTGTTTGATAGAATTTCCTAACTTAATGGGTAAAAAGTGGGCTAATTTGGTCAATCGATCCACAATTACCGAGATTGTATCATGACTATCTGTGGTTTTGGACAATTCTACTACAAAATCTATTGTTATCTGGTCCTATTTTCATTCTGAAATCTCAATTTTCCATAATCTCTTGTAGGACGCTGGTGTTTAGTTTTTACCTTCTAAAAAGTGAGGTATTTGTTGATGAATTCTATGGCATCATTCCTCATTCTAGTCCACCATAAACCATTTTCCTCAAATCTTTGTACATTTTTGTTGCTCTGGGGTGAACAGAATACGATATTCCGTGAGCCTTTTCTAATATTTATTTTCGTAATCCTTCCTAATAGGGAACACATAATCTACCCTTGTGGTTGAGTATGCTATCGTTAGAGATGCTAAATTTTGACTCCTTTCCTCCTAAAACCTCATTCTTAACCTTAAGGAAGGAAGAATCAACTTCTTGACGTTCTCTCATATTTTAAAAAATGGTTGGTTGGAAGGATAATGCGGCTAACCTCCGATGATGAATTCAATTCCTAGTTTCTCAATATCTTCCTGGAAGGGCTTGGATATTGGTCTAAACGTCATAAGGGTGGACGACATCTTTCGACTATGAGCATCAGCTACCTTATTGGCTTTGCCTGGGTGGCATAGGATTTTATAATCATAATCCTTAACTAACTCAAGCCATCTGTGTTGCCGCATGTTAAGCTCCTTTTGAGTGAACACATACTCGAGACTTTGATGATTTGTAAAGATTTCACATTTGTCTCCATACAGGTAGTCTCGCCAAATCTACAAAAACTACCACTGCTAGCTCCAAATAATGAGTCAGGCAGTTCCTTTCGTGGTCCCTCAGCTGACATTCCTCTCCATAGCACTAACCTTGCGTGACCTCCATGCTGCACCCTTTTGGCAGCAAAACCACCATATAGCTGCCAACCAAACATCGTGACGTCACAGTATTATTGCATTGGCGATCACTATTTTAGCCTATATATATTAGATCAATTCAAGGACTAAGTTGTCAACATATTAAAAGTTTAGAGACTATTTTAACCTATTAAATTAATTTAAGGACTAAATTGTCACAATAATGGAAGTTCAGATATTGTTTTAGCCTATTAAAATAATCCAAAGACCAAATTATCATACTATTAAAAGTTCAGGAACCTCTCAAGCTATTACCCTATTTAATATTGAGATCAAATTATTGGAAAGTGAAACTTCTATGTACATGTGGTGTGAGATTTTATTAATAGAGAAAATTACTAGGGTGTTTGGAAGGGCGGTGGGAACCATTGGTTATAACCACTTTTTTAGTAGCATATGAGAGCTTTACACTGTAGCAATTTTTTTTTATTGTTATTGTAGCATATGGAGCTTTACACTGTTCATAACTGAGCACGGTTCCCACCACTTCCCACCACTCAGCCAAACAAGGGGTACATGTTATGCCACATTTTAAAAGTTGTGTTTAATTATGCGACGCTTAAAAAAGTTTATGCCACATTATTCTTTATATTACATGTTAAGTTGTGCCAGAAATGAACATGTGTAGTAATTATAAAAAGTAAATTTTGAAATATGGCATTTATGAAAATTCTCCTTATTAATATTGTTTTCAAATTATAACATGCCTGTATGTGTGTGTTTGTGTTTATGTGTCATTTTTTTTTGTTTAAATAAAGATGGTCTTTTATGGATTTAACTCATGTGTCCTCCAATAATATCATGTTACGTTAATTAAAATATCTTAATTGACACAATTAGTGATATAATATTCTAATTGACATGACATTTTAATTATCATGGTATGATATTGTTGGACAAACATGAAGGAGACATGAATAAAGGGGCACAAGAGTTAGATCCATCTTTTATTTTACTAAAATAAACATTTCATAACAATAAACACAAGAATTAAATCACTGATTTGACCAACAACATGGAATTTTTTTAATTTGCACATTTTCACTTAGTGTGCAAACAACTCTGTAAGGAAGATAAAATTGAGCTTGATGACAAATAAATTTTTGGCTCTTTCAAAATGCCTATCAACGAATTTGTCATCAATTTCAGTTTTTCCCATTGATTAAAAGCTCCCAAAACTAATACTTATAAGGTACAGATTTGACCACGCAAAATAAAATTCAAATGAAAATGAAAAATTCAAATAAAAGACCACGACTTGGTAGAGATGTGCGCGGATCAAAATTAATACTTTAGATTAGTGAAGAATAGGAACTGCCATTCTAACCCTTCTCGGCGGGATTCTCTCCACAAACACAAAGTTTATGGCTGACCGATACTGCTTATCATCATTTAGTTACTGCATTTATTTTTCTTCTAGTCATATGTATATAAACTAAACTAATTTCGAGATTGGACACAATATCAAAAATCTTTTAAAAGCACATATTCCTCCAGGGGATGATTGGAGTGTGGACATAAAGGTCTTTATGACACAATCAATAATTCAATTCATTTTCAATTAGGTCTTGCTCAAGTTTCTTTAAGGGTTATTACTTCTTTAGTCGCTCAACACATGTATTCTTGACCCGCTTATGCATTCATAGCACAAGACTTTACTACTCAAGCTGCTTTATATACTTATCACCAATACATTGCAATACATCGTAGGATTCATTATGACAGGAGCTTTTGCTCAATGGAGCTATATATATATATTATTAAAGATTACAATCTGGAACAAAACGAGGATAATACATTGGCAAGCTTTATTCGGGTATTCATTAGTAATGAATGCATTTACCTTTCTCCCAGGGGAGGATAACTTGAATCTAGCTAGGGGCACCAAATGCAACACGGAGATAATGGTTTATTTCGATCTTTCATCAATTTAGCATGAGTTTTTACATACATATCAAGATGTTCGATCAGAGTGGATACTTAATTAAAATAAGATTGATCAAAATAAAAGGAAAAAATCCCACGGGAGAGAGCTATATCCTCTCGACGGAGCTGTTTGAGATTAAGATGAGAATGGAAGAGGAAAAACAAGAGAAAACATAAGTTAGGGGCACACTGCGCATGCCCTCAAATATAACATATATATATATATATATATATATATATCTTATCATATGCTTGTGTTTGAGATATATTTGTTTTTAGCCTTTTTGCCTACAACTACGAGTCTACGAGTATTAGAAAAATCAAAAGTGACTTTTTAGTTAGGCCACAGAACATGTGAATGCAAGGATTGGATTATCAGCGTTAGAAAAAATACGCTTCGTAATTCATTAATATTGTCCCTGCTTTAACTGATGGCTTCCAAGTGCTCATGTCACCACATAGACCCTTTCTTCCTGGTCATTCCAAGTGCTCTTTTTCCGTACAGAAATTATGCATAAAAAAAACGTGTTCTCATCCCATTCGTTATGTCATCATATAATACGTCTTCACGATGACGAACTTGGCGTGTGCGTATGTGTGTATATGGTTTTTTTTTTGCTTTCATGATATATATAAATAGATGTGGTTTACGATCCATCTTGAATAATCTCACTTCTGTATTTCTCTGTAGAAATTTGGGTTCTGGATCGGAGAGCAAAATCCATGGTACTTTAGTTTGCTGTTTTTCTCTCTTTAAAAGGCTTTCTTTGTTCTTTGCCTCTTTGTTCTTGATCTCCAAACACACAATCTTTTCCTTGTCAGAAGCGTGGTTTTGTTCTCTCCCCCTCTCTCTCTCTCTCTCTCTCTTTTCTCGGTTGATCTTTTATTTTATACATATATAGTGTTACATATATATATATATATATATATATATATATGAAAATGTTGTCGATCGTCTCTTTTCTCGGTTGATCTTTTGTTTTGTACATATATAGTGTTACATATATATATATATATATATATGAAATGTTGTCGATCGTTATATTCAACTTTATTATGTCAACTAATTTTTCTTGAATTGTTACTGCAGGCTCACATTACCACAATGGTGCTGAAGGTAGACCTTCAGTGCTATCAGTGCTACAAGAAGGTCAAAAAAGTTCTTTGTAGTTTTGATCGTGAGTTGATCTTGATTTCTCCACTCAATTAGCAAAATTTCACTTTTTAAAATTGAAACAAAAAATATATATACGGCTATAATTTAGGGCCTTAGAAAATATACAATTTCTATAGTTTCTTCTATAGCTTTTTATTTTGTGTTGGAGGATATCTTCCGTTAACTATGTAACCTGGTACACGATGTTTTTTTTTTTTTTTTTTTTTTTTTTGTGAGGAAATAGAAATTCAAGACCAAGAGTACAGCGAGAAGGAAAACAAGGTGACAGTCAAAGTGGTCTGCTGCGACCCTGAAGGGATGAAGCAAAAGATACTTTGCAGGGGCAAAGATGTCATCAAGAATATTGAGATCATAGTCCCCAAAAAAGCAAAACCAGATGATAAGCCTCCTCCCAGGGTGAATGTGCCGCCTGCTCCTCCTCCTCCTCCTCTGGGGATACCGGTGCCTAGCGTGCCTTTAGTGCCCTGTGTGCTGGTATACCCGGTTCCGGTAGCTGGCACATGCTTTCATCGCATGTGCTGCCAAGAATGCCACGAAGGCCGCCATGGTGGGCCATGCTTTCACGGTCATAATTATAATTTTGGTGGGCCACCCCCATGTTATGCTGATCGGTACAACGGTAATTGGGGAAAGCCGGTAATTAATTATGACAGTTACGGTGGCTGTGAGAGGGGCAACTACTTTCAACCCTCTCAAGAGTATTGCTCCGAACCTGCACCTGGATGCCAAATTATGTAACATTGTATGTAGTGCCATACACTGGCTGCACCCAGTCAATGCAATGCAATCGTGTGTAATATAAAATGTGTGATTAAGATTTAATTGAAGTGTAACTTAAAAAAGAGGCTGCAATAAAATGTGTGATTCGGGTTGAAGAGTGACGACTTCCATATATATAGCTGGTAATTACAAGGATTATTCTTGCTAAAGTCCCTTCAACTAATTAGGTCATTCTCATAATTTGTTTCTTCTAACTTTAAAATTCTCATTTTATTTCCCAAAATTCAAATTAGTCCCACTTAATCTTATCTATTAAAACAAATTAACAAGTTAAAAAAGACCACATGATCTCACTAAATCTCCTCTCTCCTTTTTTTCGTTTATCTTCAATGTAAATTTTATAAAAGGTAGTTAAGTGAAACTAATTTAATTAACGTTTAAGAGTGAAGATTTTTAAAGTTTAGAAAATAAAGTAAAAAAGACCCTAAAATTAAAGAACACACATGAGAATAATCCTAAAGGCAATGTTATTTTTCTTTACTTAGAAGTGAATTGAATAAGTGGACATTGAAAATCTATCGATTAAAATAGAATTGATTTTTAATGTAAGAGTACTTCAATTTTTATTCTAACCTTTTAGTATTATTGACATCACATACGAGTTGTCACTTTTTATAATAGGTAGATGTTTAAAAATTTACTTCATCAATTAAGAGTAAAAAGAGATGGAAAAATAATGACTCACTTATAATTAATAACAAGATAGTTCTACCTTCATCCATCCATCTTACGTTAAAAAAGGTAATAATAAAGAAAAAATTTGTTTTTACAAGCGATAGGAATAATGGTCAAGACATTTCGTGAGCAATATATTTAAAAGATCTCCAACTTTTTATTTTTTGGAAATGACAAATAAATTACATATGCATTCAAGTGTTACTTAGTAAGGTCTAAAAAAGTTGAGAGACTAATATGATTGCGATTTGGGTCCAATTGGGACAATGGGTTTGGTTTTAGTCTTTTATCGTTTAACATATAAGAAATCAAATTATGAAAAGATTGCCAATAAAGTTTGGTTGTTGACTTGTCGACGTTGTCGTTGACGTCTCGGTAGACAATCACAAGCTCTGGTTCATTCATTCTGGAGTATGACAGAAGCCTTTTCATATGTAGAAATTATATAAATGAAGCTTCCACCAATTATCTTCCTTTATGTGTCGTGGTACCTGCTTTTTTGTTTCCTTTTCATATCTTTATTTAGCTTTCTCTATCAAATATATATGCATATATATATATATATATATATATATATATATATATATTTAACGTAAACCTCGTTGTTTATGTAAAAGGGGAGTAGGGTTAGGCAGGAAAGCATCATATAGAACAAACTTATTTGTTAATATTGGTGTTCGTAATTATTTGTGATTATATACAAGATTTCTTTTATCTGCGAATAAGTGAGCAGAGAGCATGAACATGATGTGATTATCTAGACGCTAGTCTAATTGTCATCATAAATATTAGACCCTCCAAAACATTATTGTCTATATTTTGATTTCTAATCTTGGAATATGTCCATCATTATACCACTTAATTTTAATAATTCTTTAATTTATTTATGTGTTTATAGAAACTATAAAAGTATCATTTGAATTTAAAACTTGTTTTAATTTTGTAGTCCGTAGTCTCTGTGGATAGAAAAAAAGGAGAAAAGATAAAAAAGAACCTTTATTAAACCCAATTTATTTAAATTTTTTTGTTGAGAAAATTTTGAAAAAAAAAGTTTACAATTTAAAAAACACAAAAACTCAAGTTTTTTTTTTTTTTTTGGAAATTTGACGTTGTGTTTTAGAGCTTTTATGTTTTTTTAAATATATAAGTGGAGGATAGGAAAACGACTAATCAAATTAGTGCTCTATAGCAAGGAATGAGAAATATATAATATAAATAGCAAGGTTATAAATACTAATGAAATAGCAAATAAAGGGAAACAAGGTCAGTTTTAACCATAACCAGTGAATTAAAAAAAAAAAAAAGCTACTTTTGTTTTGTTACATGATTAGGGCTGGCTATGGATAAAGTAATCATAACTTCTTTACTTTTTTTTTCCCTTTTCGTGTGCAAACATCCAACCAGGTTTTATTTTAGCTGGTGCACATCAATTTCGTCCTTCTAAGGGAAATTATGAGCCAATTCTCTCATAGCACGAGTTGTTTATAGAAAAGCTAGCTAATATATTAATATTTCATTAACTTAATTACAACAAGTGGAAATGAGTTTTGTAGTTCAAGGTTCTGTTGAAGTAAGCTAAGGGTTCAAATTTACTAATTCTACTTTTTTTTTTTTTTAAATGCAATGGATTAGATTTATCCACATGGCTTATTCCTTTTTTTTACATCTCGTACCTCGACTTTTACAGCTCATATTCTTTCTGGACACAATAAAATATCTCATGTTGCAAATTGATATTGCTATTTGTTCTTCAACTCTTGTTCCACAATTAAATCTACCATTAATTATCTCTTTTTAAAACCTATTCTAAATAGCACCCTCTACTTGGGGAAGAAACAAAATCAAAGCCATGCAACAGTCGATTAAGAAAATAGATCCTATCTATTGGAAAAACAAAATCCTGGTAGATTATAGTTTGGTGGGCAGATCTTGATAAATTGTTAGGTTAGTGAAATCTTATAAAATTTACAAGATGGCCATACAGATCCTAAATGACCAAATAGAAGATTAAGAGTGACTATCATCTTTTACTTTCTCGTCTTATATCTTGAAGCAACAGTTTAATTACTTTTTACAAAAACGTAATTCATAGAATTATGTATCAATTAAAGTGTCATACTTACGTGTAATAGAAAACAAAACTGCAAGAATGTAAAGTTTCGGATATTTTATTTTCCCGGAAACTTAATTTAGAATTTGATTTCTAATAACTTCTATATCACAATCCCAATTATATCATATTTTAAAATGAATATATTTTAAAGCTCTTGTTATAAATACAACAAAGTTTAAATAAAACTATTAACAACACAAAATAATTAAATATAAACAAACCAATACCATATGTTCTATTTCCTAAAAATTAAAAAGACAAATATTATGTTGTTAAAAAAATTCAAAAGATAAAAATTTTGTCAGCCTTTCAAAGAAGAACGATAATAGCCTTTTGTATTTATATTTAATTTAAGTTAGGAGCTGGTGTATGCGACCAATTCTTCAATAGTTATCGTAGTGCTACATTGAGTAGAGTCAGAATACTTTCTTTTGCGTTTTGTGTAGAGAATGTATTTTACTAAAATGTAAAGTTATGATGTTACATTATGCAACAATTTTATAAATAGCAATATTACTATATAATTTCTAAACTTATTTACTAAGATTTTCTCTTTTTTGTTTCCCTTTCCATTAGAATTTAAAACCCAAAGCACAAATGTGCCGTAGGCACAACTCAATACTAGTGTGTGTGTGTGTGCGCGCGCGCGTTTAGCTGGGTTGGGTCATGCAAATGTTCTTTGTTTGATCTCATTTATAAGGTTGTAAGAAGATGGCCCATTAATCGCATTCCTTGCTTTATTGAAAATGCTCCTCTAATAGAATAAATATGTTAGCTGCTTAAACTCGCAATTTCTTTTAGAAATGACTTGAATTAAAAGATGGTGTCAAATCTCCTCTCCTAGCCAAGGTCGAAACAGGGTTCTGATCTATATAACTAACATATAATATGATCATCTTATCTTCATTCGCTTTTTTTTTTTCCTTTTGTAGGCCTCTTGAACTCTCGAATTTGGAATATCTTCCAGGCATTCATAATTACATAATTCAATAGATAATTAATATTTCACGACCAAATGTATTGTACTATTTGTATTTATATTAGTGATCCTTATGTCTCGCAAGAAAGTAAAAAAAAAAAAAAATATTCTATCTTTGACGGTTTTTCGGTGCCTATAAATTTTATTAGGCCCATACATATTAAAAGATATGTACATTTTTAGCTTCTAAGGTTACCGATTGCATACCGTGACGCTATTTTTTTTTCTCTTTTTTTTCATTAAAAAAAATTATAGGGAAAGATATTGGTTGTTCTCATAAAGGACATAGATGTAAGACATACTTAATTATCGTCTATTTTAGTATGATAGCTATTTCAGTTCAAACCAAAATTTTTAAACTCCCGCATGTTACAATAACAAAAATAAATAAATTATAGTGTGAAGTTCTTACAAATCACAACGTTTGAACTTAGTTCAAATTATACTTCTCAAACACACTAAAAATCTTGCCTCTATATATATATATATATATGTATTTATTAATATATGATAAACATAGTTAGGTATATATAATCCTCCATTATTGACAATACATGATATATAACTCAAAAGGACGCCAATGATAGAAAATAACATTCAAAATGTAACGCCCCTTAATTCGGACGTCACAGATATCGTTACATACTTACATTCATACATGCTTAAATAATTAAACTTATAGATAATATCAACTCAATCGTACTATAGATTTTAAAAGTACTTAAACTTACATTACCAGGATCCATTCATACGTTTTTTTTTTTTTTTAACTTAACGTTGTTTCGAAGAACATAGTTTAATTTTATTCCATAACATAATTTATTCGTTTATACTTAAATTATTCATGAACTTATTTAATAATATTTGATAATCAAATAGTAAAATCAAGACTTATTAAAATCTCACATTAAATCACTTTGATCATCACATCTTTGAAATCCACTTATTCCCACAGTTCGGCAGGCCGAACTTGGGACTTCGGCAAGCCGAACAACATCGGCAAGCCGGAGCGTCTTCCACCGGCAGGCCGGCAAAAGCTTTGTAATTCAGACCAAAAATTCATTTAGGTTCGGCAGGCTGAAAAATCGATCGGTCGGCCGAACTTCTAGTCTTCGGCAGGCCGGATACGGAGTTCGGCAGGCCGTCCGAGATCAAATCTACTTTGGAAAAAAATTTAAAACGTTCAACTCTACGTAAAATATAGCGGAAGTTCATAATTCATAAATAAATGATAAAATAACTTATAAAACCATAATATAAGTGTTCTTAAAAAAAACTCAACATAAAATATGTTCAAAATATATAATTTTATTAAATCATAAATTCATTTCTTCTTGGCGTGCTTCCGGTTACAATTCATCGTTCATGTTGCTCACACGCCGTTCCATGTCCTCCACCTATTCCATGACTCTCTTACCCTTATCTGCAACATGACATATAAAACATGAATAAGCTAATGCTTAGTAAGTACATGAAATTCTCACAATTTAAAACATTTCATAAACATTAACATCATCATCATCATCATTGTTATCGTATCATAAAAGTGCCTTAAGCACAAATTCATAGAAACATATCTTTCATAATATTGACCATTTTAAAACTTATTCCATATATATATTTTTTTTATATTCTTAAGGGCCCAAGTGTTGCACCATAAACATCATCATTGGCGCGCCGTCATGAGAGGAGAAGGGTAGCTAATCCCAAACCAAACATGACATCATAACATATCATTTCATAACATTGGGTGTGCAACACTTATTAGGTGATACATATATACATAATTTTCATACTTTGAAACATACCATAATCATCATACATGCATAACTTTAAATCATGAAAAACTTTTCATAAGAAATCTTTTAAGAAAAATCATCATAAAATCATCATGAAAATCCTTGTAAACATATCATTAAACCTTGAAAAAGTGTCATGTTGCAGGTGAGAATGTACTTACTTTATCGATAGCTTACTTAACCTTAATATTGCACTTGGTGACGACACCGCGGTCTCGTTGTGCTCGCTTCCTTAAGTGTCCATGCCATATATCCATTTTAAGATGCAATAAAAAAATCAATACTTATCATAAAATATCCATACACTCATCTCATATTTTAAATATTATTCAAAACCCTACATCTAAACATAATTATCTTTTAAATAAAACATTTTTGAACAATATATATATTTATATTTTAATTCAAAACTTCATACAAGCATCATATTATCATGCATGAAATTATTTTTATTATCATAAAATCTTTTAAACATACATAACATTTTATAATCAAAAATCCAGAAATAACATTTATTAAAACATTTCATAATCATAAAATACATTAATCTTACATAATCATACATAAGCATAACTAACAACTTTTCACGAAAACATCATTCTTTACCTCTTGAATAATCATTACATTTTTCATACCTTCAAAATTAAACAGTAACATTTTACTGTGAGGGGTAGAAGACAGAAATATTCATTTTTCATAAAACGTTAAAATGACATAAAACGTGAAGAGACATCACACATAACAAAATACAATACCTAAAGAAGACATTGTAGACGAAATTTGAAGAGGAGAACATCTTTTTACATTTACCAAAAAAAAACTGAATTCATACCTTGAAGTTTCTTCTCGAAATTCTTGAATTCGATCAACGAAACAAGACTTCTCTCTTTTTTTTTTTTTTTTACAATATGCTCAGAAAATTTCCGTGAAAGAGAGAAGAAATTTCGTGAGGAAGAGAAGAGGAAGAGAAATGAAAGAATGTCTCAGAAATTTTTGAGAGGCAAAACGTGCGAAGGAGAGAAAATAATGAAAAAGGAAACGTTAAAATTTTTAACGCAATAAACACCATTGATGGGAATTCAATTCCCTTCATTAAGTCAGAAAAATTCTGACTGTTGGGGGCGTGACGTGAGGCGTGAGAGGAGGAAAAGAAAATAATGAGAGAACGTCTCAGAACCGAGAAAAATTATTTGAGGAAAGAGCGTAAAATTTTTTTTTTTTTAACATAATGTGTATAATAAAGAGTCATTACTCTTCCTTAAGTCAGAAATTTCTGACTATGAAGAAGGTGATTGGCGTGGGAAAGGAGTAGAATAGAAAAGGAAGGTCAAACATCATCAATCTTACCTTAACTTACCTTCTAAAAATAAGAAACCTCTTAATATAATACAAATCTAATCTTTTAATTTCCTTAACTGATAAAAACATTCCATTATTATGCCAATTAATCACATTAATTCACCCAATTAACGTAATTAACTCAGTCATAACTCTGGAGAGATTTCTGCTGACTGTTTGTCAGCTTTGTTCGGCCTGTCGATTTTCCCTCTTCGGCCTGCCGATCTGTCATTAAATGCCATAACATAAAACATTCACACATCATTGCATCATAAATAATCATATATTTATAATTTCACATGAACACTAGAGCACAACGATTCCATGCGGTCGTCACCTGTCACAAATCTTGACATAAAAAGTTAGTAACATGCACATCACATATCATATCATATAACGTTATTTATTAATAACATACCTTAATAGCGTTACTAACTTAACGTGGTCTGTTATATAAAATAGGCGGGTGTTACAATTCTCCCCCCCTTATAAAAGTTTCGTCCTCGAAACTTAGAACAAATGTGGATACAAAACTTTCATGTCATCTTCACGTTCCCATGTAGCTTCTTCAACTTGCTGATTTCGCCATAACACCTTGACCAATGGAATTTCTTTATTCCTCAAGTCCTGGTTTTTCGATCGAGTATCTTCATTGGCTTTTCTTCATAACTTAGGTCTTCTCGTATCTCGATCACTTGTGGCTCAATCACATGCGTAGGGTCCGGAACATACTTCTTGAGCATGGAGACATGAAATACATCGTGTATTGCGGACATTTCAGATGGCAACTTTAGCTGATAAGCTACTTTGCCTATTTGTTTAACAATTTCATAAGGACCGATGAATCTTGGGCTTAACTTGCTTTTCTTCCCAAACCTCATAACCCCTTTCATTGGTGCAACTTTCAAGAACACATATTCGCCTACAGCGAACTCTAAAGGTCTTCTTCTTTTGTCAGCATAACTCTTTTGACGGCTTTGAGCAGTCTCTATTCTTCTTCTTATCAACTTTATCATCTCAGAAGTTTCATTTACAAAGTCGGTTCTTTCAGCATCAACACTTTCCATCAACTTCTTTTCACCAGCTTCGTGCCAACATATAGGTGACCTGCATTTCCGTCCATACAGTGCTTCATATGGTGCCATTCCAATTGTCGCCTGAAAGCTGTTGTTGTAAGCAAACTCTGCTAATGGTAACATTTTACACCAGCTGGTCTTAAAATCGAGAGAACATGCCCGTAGCATATCTTCTAAAATCAAGTTCGTCCTCTCTGTTTGGCAGTCAGTCTGAGGATGAAAAGCTGTACTGAAATGAAGCCTGGTTCCCATTGCATTCTGGACATTTTTCCAAAATTTAGATGTGAACCTACCATCACGATCTGAGATAATTGACTTAGGAATCCCATGTAGTCGTACAATCTCCTTAACATAGAGTTCCGCTAATCGTTCCATGGAATAAGTGATCTTGATAGGAATGAAATGCGCCGTCTTCGTCAGCCGATCCACAATTACCCAAATTGCATCATAGCCGTTCGTAGTTCTGGGTAAGCCGGTAATGAAATCCATTGCTATTTCCTCCCACTTCCATTCCGGTATTTGAATAGACTGTAGTTCACCACCAGGTTTCTGGTGTTCAGCCTTTACTTGCTGACATGTCATACATTTCTTCACATACTTTGCAACATCACGTTTCATTCCAAACCACCAAAAGTTACCCTTTAAATCATTATACATCTTCGTTGCACCTGGATGAATAGAGTAAGGAGTGTCATGGATTTCTGCCAAGATCCTCTCCCTTAAATCATCAACATTGGGAACACATAAACGATCCTTAAGGTAAAGAGTTTCATCATCCGCAATACGAAACTCTTGACATTTTCCCTCTTTTATTTCATGCTTAATCCTTACAAGGCTCACGTCGTCATCTTGCTTACTCCGAATTTCATCATACATTGTCGGAGCAAGAGAGAGTGCTGATAGCTGGCCTGCTATAAGTTCTAAACCAAAGTCTAGAATTTCCTTCCTTAAAGGTGGAGACATTGCTTGCATAGACATCAATGTGGCAACTGACTTCCTACTTAAAGCATCAGCTACTCGGTTAGCTTTACCAGGATGATAAAGGATTTCACAGTCATAATCCTTCACCAACTCTAGCCATCTTCGTTGTCTCATGTTCAGGTCTTTTTGCGTGAAGAAATACTTCAGACTTTGATGATCAGTGAATATCTTGCATTGGACCCCATATAAATAGTGTCTCCATATCTTTAATGCAAAGACGACTGCTGCTAACTCGAGGTCATGAGTAGGATAGTTCTTTTCGTAATCCTTTAGTTGCCTTGAAGCATAAGCAATCACCTTTTCATTTTGCATCAATACAGCTCCTAGGCCCATCTTGGATGCATCACTATAGATTACGAACCCATCATTTCCCTCAGGAATTGCCAACACTGGAGCCGTCGTTAATCTTTTCTTCAACTCTTGAAAACTCTTTTCACATGCATCCGTCCATTCATACTTCCTTCCTTTGCGAGTTAAGTTCGTGAGTGAAGCTGCTATCTTGGAGAAATCTTCTACGAATCTCTGATAGTAACCTGCTAGACCCAAGAAACTCCTTATTTCACTTGCATTCATCGGTTGCTTCCAATTGAGTACAGCTTCTACTTTAGTAGGGTCTACCATTATCCCATCCTTTGAAATGACATGCCCTAGGAATGACACTTTATCAAGCCAAAACTCGCATTTAGAGAACTTAGCATAAAGCTGGTGTCTTCTTAAAGTCTCCAGCACGATCCTTAAATGCTCCTCATGCTCTTCCTGACTCTTCGAGTAGACAAGAATATCGTCGATAAATACAACAACAAATTTATCGAGAAAATCCTTGAATACCCTGTTCATTAAATCCATAAAGGCAGCAGGTGCATTCGTCAAACCGAAAGGCATGACCACAAATTCATGGTGACCATACCTCGACCTGAACGCAGTCTTGGGGATATCTCCTTCTTTAATCTTCAACTGGTGATACCCTGATCGTAGATCAATTTTTGAGAACACCGATGCACCCTTGAGCTGATCAAACAAATCATCAATTCGAGGCAACGGATACTTGTTCTTGATCGTCACCTTGTTCAGTTCTCTGTAGTCGATGCAGAGTCTCATAGTGCCATCCTTCTTTTTCACAAATAAGACCGGTGCACCCCACGGTGAGTGACTTGGCCTGATAAATCCTTTGTCAAGCAGCTCCTTTAATTGCGTGTGAAGCTCCTTTAATTCTGCCGGGGCCATTCTGTAAGGAGCTTTAGAGATTGGTTCGGTGCCTGGAGCGAGCTCAATCTCGAATTCAACTTCTCTTTCTGGCGGTAGACTCGTCAGATCATCAGGAAACACATCTTCATATTCATGAACGACATGCACATCTTTAATTCTTGTCTTTCCTTCTTGGCTTTTGTCTACAACATTTGCCAGATAGCCCATACAGCCACTTGCTAACAGCTTCCTTGCTTTCATTGCCGATAAAAACATGTGGGGTTTCTTCCTGGTCTCGCCAACATAAACAAATTTCTGATCACCTTCAGGATGGAAGATCACCTTTCGTTTCCGGCATTCGATCGCGGCATTATACTTGCTTAGAAAATCCATCCCAAGAATCATGTCATAGTCATGCATGTCGATCACAATGAGGTCGACGAGAAGTTCCCTATCAGAAATTCATAGGGGTACTGCACGCAAACAATGCGTGGATAATATCACTTCCCCAGAGGGTAGTGTCGTAGTGAATCCCTGTCTCATTGGCTCTAAACGAACCCCTAACTTCCTAGCATGTGACATAGACACAAAAGAATGCGTGGCACCCGTATCAAAAAGAACATAAACATCATTACATAAGCTTGTTATCTGACCTGTGACCACATTGGAGGCTTCTGCAGCCACTTGTTCCTTTGTCATGGTATAGATTCGGGCGTTCGTTGGTGGGGCTTCAAGTCTCCCTTGACTAATTAGTGGCCCTTCAAGGGAGGCTTGCATCTGATGCAGCTGGGCCTGAGGAGTAGGTCTCTGTGGGGCATTGGCATTTATCAATTTAGGGCAATTCTTTACGAAATGATCTTCACGCCCACATATGAAACATTGGTTCGTTCCCAGTCGACATTCCCCCGGATGCTTTTTTCTACATTTGGCACATGGTTGGAATCGCCTGTCATTGTTGTTGCGCTGACCATCATTGTGCCTTTTGTTGTCTTGGCCCTGCTGTTGTTGAGGATTGCCCTTCCTCTTATTGTTTCTCCAGTTTTGACTGTTGTTGTTGTTGTTGTTGTTGTTGTTGTTCCTGTGGGAAGGACGGTTCTGGTTATTAGCATTGTTGGCTTGCTGGTTGGGCTGAGGCTGATTCCTTCTTAACTTCGACAAATGGAACTCAGCACGTTGGGCCCTCATAACAACCTGCTCTTGGGTCCTTGGTGGACTTGCCCCATCAACAATTGCAGCAAAGTCTGGTCTAAGGGCTCTTATCAACCTTCTGACCCTTTCATCTTCATTCATAACCATCCCTGGACATAGACGAGCAAGTTGATCAAACTTTGTCACCACATCAGTGACTGTCATATCCCCCTGGCGTAAGCTTTCGAACTCCTCATAATGTTTCCTCGTAACATTCATGTGGAAGAACTTCGTGTTGAACTCGTGAACAAAGTCAGCCCATGACATTTCTTCAACACTTCTGCTCTGTTTGATGCCATCCCACCATATCCTGGCCTCCATAGTAAGGCAGTACGAGGCACAGAGGACCTTTTCATTATCCGTGAAATCCATGAGTCGTAAGGTAGCCTCAATTGTCTTTAACCATCCTTGAGCGACTAGCGGGTCCTTAGAACCCTCAAAGTCAGCTGGCTTAACTCTCTTCCATCTGACCAAAAGAGGTTCCTGATAGGCTGCTCTTGGTTCAACAGCAGGAACTGGGACTTCATTTACTTGTACTGGTGGCTGCGGAGGAGGAGGAGGCACATCATTGCCTGGTTGTTCACCATTCTGGCTATTAGCCCTTAATGCAGCTATTTCCCGTCGTTGATCCTCCAACTGCCTTTGTAGTTCAGCGATCATCGTCATAAGTCTCTCGTTAGTCTGGGTGCGGGTCTGCATTCTTCTATAGCCGTCCATCGTAAATTTCCTAAAATAATAAGGACTTAAAATTCATCTTCTATTTATGAGACAGGTTTTCATTACTATGTCTTTAATCATTAAACATTCAAACCTTAATCTTATTATCATACTTGCATCAATACATCTAACAAACTTACTTGGAGGACTTGGATTGACGTGTGGCGATATGAATTGTAATAGGAAGATTCGCTCTGATACCAAAGCCTGTAACGCCCCTTAATTCGGACGTCACAGATATCGTTACATACTTACATTCATACATGCTTAAATAATTAAACTTATAGATAATATCAACTCAATCGTACTATAGATTTTAAAAGTACTTAAACTTACATTACCAGGATCCATTCATACGTTTTTTTTTTTTTTAACTTAACGTTGTTTCGAAGAACATAGTTTAATTTTATTCCATAACATAATTTATTCGTTTATACTTAAATTATTCATGAACTTATTTAATAATATTTGATAATCAAATAGTAAAATCAAGACTTATTAAAATCTCACATTAAATCACTTTGATCATCACATCTTTGAAATCCACTTATTCCCATAGTTCGGCAGGCCGAACTTGGGACTTCGGCAAGGCGAACAACATCGGCAAGCCGGAGCGTCTTCCACCGGCAGGCCGGCAGAAGCTTTGTCATTCGGACCAAAAATTCATCCAGGTTCGGTAGGCCAAAAAATCGATCGGTCGGCCGAACTTCTGGTCTTCGACAGGCCGGACACGGAGTTTGGCAGGCCGTCCGAGACCAAATCTACTTTGGAAAAAAAAATTTAAAACGTTCTAACTTTACGTAAAATATAGCGAAAGTTCATAATTCATAAAAAATATGATAAAATAACTTATAAAACCATAATATAAGTGTTCTAAAAAAAAACTCAACATAAAATATGTTCAAAATATATAATTGTATTAAATCATAAATTCATTTCTTCTTGGCGTGCTTCCGGTTACAATTCATCGTTCATGTTGCTCACACGTCGTTCCATGTCCTCCACCTATTCCATGACTCTCTTACCCTTATCTGCAACATGACATATAAAACATGAATAAGCTAATGCTTAGTAAGTACATGAAATTCTCACAATTTAAAACATTTCATAAACATTAACATCATCATCATCATCATTGTTATCGTATCATAAAAGTGCCTTAAGCACAAATTCATAGAAACATATCTTTCATAATATTGACCATTTTAAAACTTATTCCATATATATATATTTTTTATATTCTTAAGGGCCCAAGTGTTGCACCATAAACATCATCATTGGCGCGCCGTCATGAGAGGAGAAGGGTAGCTAATCCCAAACCAAACATGACATCATAACATATCATTTCATAACATTGGGTGTGCAACACTTATTAGGTGATACATATATACATAATTTTCATACTTTGAAACATACCATAATCATCATACATGCATAACTTTAAATCATGAAAAACTTTTCATAAGAAATCTTTTAAGAAAAATCATCATAAAATCATCATGAAAATCCTTGTAAACATATCATTAAACCTTGAAAAAGTGTCATGTTGCAGGTGAGAATGTACTTACTTTATCGATAGCTTACTTAACCTTAGTATTGCACTTGGTGACGACACCGCGGTCTCGTTGTGCTCGCTTCCTTAAGTGTCCATGCCATATATCCATTTTAAGATGCAATAAAAAAAATCAATACTTATCATAAAATATCCATACACTCATCTCATATTTTAAATATTATTTAAAACCCTACATCTAAACATAATTATCTTTTAAATAAAACATTTTTGAACAATATATATATTTATATTTTAATTCAAAACCTCATACAAGCATCATATTATCATGCATGAAATTATTTTTATATCATAAAATCTTTTAAACATACATAACATTTTATAATCAAAAATCCAGAAATAACATTTATTAAAACATTTCATAATCATAAAATACATTAATCTTACATAATCATACATAAGCATAACTAACAACTTTTCACGAAAACATCATTCTTTACCTCTTGAATAATCATTACATTTTTCATACCTTCAAAATTAAACAGTAACATTTTACTGTGAGGGGTAGGAGACAGAAATATTCATTTTTCATAAAACATTAAAATGACATAAAACGTGAAGAGACATCACACATAACAAAATACAATACCTAAAGAAGACATTGTAGATGAAATTTGAAGATGAGAACATCTTTTTACATTTACCAAAAAAAAACTGAATTCATACCTTGAAGTTTCTTCTCGAAATTCTTGAATTCGATCAACGAAACAAGACTTCTCTCTTTTTTTTTTTTTTACAATATGCTCAGAAAATTTCCGTGGAAGAGAGAAGAAATTTCGTGAGGAAGAGAAGAGGAAGAGAAATGAAAGAATGTCTCAGAAATTTTTGAGAGGCAAAACGTGCGAAGGGGAGAAAATAATGAAAAAGGAAACGTTAAAATTTTTAACGCAATAAACACCATTGATGGGAATTCAATTCCCTTCATTAAGTCAGAAAAATTCTGACTGTTGGGGGCGTGACGTGAGGCGTGAGAGGAGGAAAAGAAAATAATGAGAGAACGTCTCAGAACCGAGAAAAATTATTTGAGGAAAGAGCGTAAATTTTTTTTTTTTTAACATAATGTGTATAATAAAGAGTCATTACTCTTCATTAAGTCAGAAATTTCTGACTATGAAGAAGGTGATTGGCGTGGGAAAGGAGGAGAATAGAAAAGGAAGGTCAAACATCATCAATCTTACCTTAACTTACCTTCTAAAAATAGGAAACCTCTTAATATAATACAAATATAATCTTTTAATTTCCTTAACTGATAAAAACATTTCATTATTATGCCAATTAATCACATTAATTCATCCAATTAACGTAATTAACTCAGTCATAACTCTGGAGAGATTTCTGCTGACTGTTTGTCAGCTTTGTTCGGCTTGCCGATTTTCTCTCTTCGGCCTGCCGATCTGTCATTAAATGCCATAACATAAAACATTCACACATCATTGCATCATAAATAATCATATATTTATAATTTCACATGAACACTAGAGCACAACGATTCCATGCGGTCGTCACCTGTCACAAATCTTGACATAAAAAGTTAGTAACATACACATCACATATCATATCATATAACGTTATTTATTAATAACATTCTTTAATAGCGTTACTAACTTAACATGATCCGTTATATAAAATAAACAGGTGTTACACAAAACACAACACATGCAAATAAGGGGATTGAAAAAGTGGAAAAGCTACCCTAGCCTTTCTTTTCTTTTCTGTCCTTTCCTTGTTTTTTAATTTTTAATGGAAAAGCAATATAGCTAGCTAGCCTTCTCAAAATCATGCCACGACGATCTAATGTTAGTTAATCATTGAATAATATTAAACAACCTATGGCACGTGTCGGCTTCCGATTCGTTCTCTCCGTACACGAATCATTATGCTTACGTCTTACTGATGACCACATGGTATCACCTTTAGGAAATAAGAAAACCAATAATGGCGTGGCTATCAATCATATCCTATCTCTTTGATGGAGATCATGGATTTTTAATGTCTTTTTCTCTTACTTTCTCCATTTTAATTATAAATTCCTCAATATAGCAGTACCAATCCAATACTCCATCGTGATCATCAATCGCTTTGCGTTTCAGATACAGATCATCATTTGAGAGTTGATCAAAGCTATGGTGGAGAAGGTACATTTGGTTCTCTCCCTCCGTCTCTAATTTTGCTTGCTATGCTATTTTTTCCTCCTCAAATCCTAAAATGTTATTGTTTTGTAATTTGGGTTCTTTGTTCTTCTGTAATTCCTTTCGCCTTCAAAGTGACTTCTCTCTCTCTCTCTCTCTCTCTCTCTTTCTTTTTCTTTCCATAGTACAATTAGAATATTTTCTATATTAAAAAATGTATATCTAGTATATATGAAATTCTTGCAAATGTTATTACAGCAAGTGACCATAATGGTGCTGAAGGTGGATCTTCAGTGTTGGAAATGCTACAAGAAGGTCAAAAAAATTCTCTGTAAATTTCCCCGTAAGTTCATCTCTCTTCCTTTCTCTGATGTCTTTACTTCATCTAAGTACGAGCCACTTGTTTGGTAATTACATTTATTTCTTTTTCAAAATATTATAAATATTATCACTAGAGTTTAGACAATACTATAATTATTCTCTATTATTCCATCTATTATTTTTTTAATTTTTGGACGTAGATTGTATTCATTTTTTTAAGAGTATTCCAAAGTTACATATTTTCATTTTTCTTTTTTTAAAAAAAGAACTTTTGGTTACCATATAATTGACACAAAAGTTAAAGGGAATTATTGAATTATAAATGGTGCAAACACTTTTTTTTTTTACTTTGGAGGGAGAAATTTCAACTTTTTACTTTTAAGTAAAATTGGATATAATTTTACTGTCATGTTATACCTGCAACAACCATGGTGCAAGCATTTTTTTCTTTATTTTTCTTCGAATTGCACAAACGCCTATTTACCCATAAATGTATGGGTAATGAATAATGGTGGGTACCTACTATAAATGTATACAATGTTTACACATATTGCCAACACAATATAATTTATATTCTTGTATACATCATTAATCTTCCCTTATACGAAAGAAAATTATGTATAAATAGATATGTACGTAATATGTACGATGTTTATGCACATAGTTTTATATAAATTAATAAGGTATATAAATACCCACAGTATAATATATTGTGTGTGTGAAATATAGTATGTTTCATGCACATATATGATCATGTCTATATACATATATGTGTATACATATATATGGGTATGATTTTAATGATTATTTTTTAGTAGGTATTAATTGTAATTAATTCACAAGTTAATCAAAAAATTTTATGATGATTAATGAAATTGAATTCTAATCACGTCAAGTTATTATATATTATTCTTTATTAGAAATTTCGTTATTATATGTAACTATTGGAAATGTAATTGAAAACAAATCCATATATATGTATAACTGTATCTGTGTAAATTAAGTGACGGAGGATAAGAATTAAGAAGTGTAACAATTAATTTATAAACTAATCCTTATCGTGAAAATATTTGTATGTACAGAAATACAAGACCAGGTATTCGATGAGAAGCAAAACACAGTGACAATAAGAGTGGTGTGCTGCAGCCCTGACAAGATCATGCGGAAGATAGTCTGCAAAGGTGGAGAATCCATCAAAAGCATTAATGTCAAAGTCCCCGAAAAACCCAACAAAGAAACTCCCGACAACCAGGGAAAAAATGATAATAAGAAGCCCCCTAATGCGAAACCTAATGCTTCTCAGCCGAACCAGAAGCCAGATAAACCCGATAAGAAGACCGGAAACAGTGATAATTCCAAAGGAGATAAACCTCAGGATGTGCCTCCTCCTCCGCCGGCACCAGCACCGGTGCCGGTGCCAGTGTACCTACCACCGGTGGACCCGTTTCGCACGTGCTGCATTGAGTGTTACGAAGGTCGTGACGGCGGACCGTGCTTGCACGGTGGTTATGGTTGGCCATCGGCGCCGCCGTGTTATCAATACGACGGTTATTTGGGAAGGCCGGTTTACGACAGTTACGGCGGCGGAAGAGGAAATTGCTACTTGGTTTGTGAAGAAAGTTCTGGTCCATTATGCCGGATTATGTAAATACTAGCTAGATTAATATGCATTCATGATCGTCTTGTGTAAAATTTAATAAAACGTGAGCTCGAGCAATTTAGGTTATTATGATGGTGATTCGGGTCTAATTGTTTTTTTAAGGGAATAATTGGGTTGTTTTTAATGTGCGTGTTTGATGATTATGGGGGAAATAAAATTGACTTGACTAATGAGAAAATGTCGTTGTTGACTTGTTATTTGTGTCGAGGTTGACTAGTGATCAACATCCAATGGTCCATTTTGGAGTTTTTGGACCCTTTTTTATATGTAAGCTTATGTTTAGGATCCACTGATACCTTATTTGACAATATTGGTTCTAAACAACTTTTTAGTTAATAACAGTGTAAAGCTCTCACATGTTACAGAATGTTACAATATTTACAGTTCTAACCTATGGCTCTAACCATCATGCTAAAATATTAAAGAGTAAAGTAATTAAAGCATTATGGAGGACAAACTGGTGTTGGGGTAAAAAATATTGACAAACTAGTGTTATAGCTCATGCAATATTACAAGTGTTTCGGTTCAAAATTTAACGATCCCCATCAAAATAAAAGTTATTTTTCTCGTGAAAAGAAGAGCGCACGTTAAAAACATCAGAAGACAAAAAGAAAAAGGAAGATTGATGTTGAAAGTGAAAACTTATCTTAGGAATATATTATATATAAATTATGATTTAATAGCAACGTCACAGCTGCCAAAGAATGCCAAAGAATGTCCAGGGGCAAATTGAACCAAAATTATAATATTATAATTTTTTTTTTGCCTTTATGTATCTATGTATATCTTGTTCTTTATTTGGTTTTTTAAGTGAAACAAACTTGTCATGAAGTTAAATTTATTACTGTTTAAGTCATACTAGTATAATTCATTCTTGTTTAATTGAGATTTTAAATATTTTGCAATAAGAACGTCCTTAAAATTACCAAAACATAACGCATAATTGATTTTAAAAAAATTGTAGAAATGTGACAATTAGAAAATTTCGAGGATAGATGTCACGCCCCGGAGTACGGGAGGTGACGTGGCGGAATATTTAGATTAATTAAAAGAGAATTTAATTAAAAATCGAGAGTTTGAGAATCAAATTAAATAAAAATTAAGAAGAATTTCCACCACATTTTATAAAAGGATTTATAAATATTAAGCAGGTAATAAAAGTTAAATAAAAACCGCAAATATGGGTTCCACAACCCACAACTTGTGCACACACATGATTCTGACAATATCTGTAACGCCCCTATATGGGGGTTAACAGTTTTTAATGAGATAAAATAAAAATAAATAATAAAAGTAAAACCTTAAAGATTAAAATTTGCCCGGGACTTAAATGAAAACTCTCAACTCAAAAATAAAAATATAAACGACAAATAAACCACAGTTTTAATGTAGCACCTTAAATTTAATAATATAAACTGTTGTCATCATCATTTTAACCATCAACACATTATAATACAGTCACCTAAAGTAACAATTGATGCTTACATTATCATGAAGAACATTCTCAACGATTGAAGCAGTCCCAATGTAATATAGTTACATCACTTCCTCAACTATATTTCTCGTAGCCACCTCACACTTAGTGAGTCCTGAAAAGATAAAAATATAAGGGTATGAGCAACACTATGCTCAGTAGAGAAAGCCATTACTCACCTTTAGGTTTTTATCATTACCACATTAAAACCTGCATGGTTAGTAAGTCACATCATATTCCAGATTATGAGGTTTATTATGATCACATCTTATGGATACCGTAGTTAATCATTACCAAGTGTCATAATTACACATTTATACAAATATTACCAATCATCATTGTTCCTAGGTATCCATGTTAAATTGAGTATCACTCAACTCATCGAAACCCAAATGGGCGCACTTGATCACCCTATAAACATTCCAAGGGTGTTCCGGTGAGGGGACATCAAGCCCCGAGTCCTCACCAAATCGATTCCTGTACAGTGTGTTCTGGGACTTTCAACCCAAGGAAGCGTCATCGCCTTCCCCCTACTTTACCTTTTAGGGTATTCATGCCCAAGGACGTAACCGTCGCCCTTTTCATGTCTCACAATTTCTCTATATTAAATCATTATTAATAGAGTTAATTTTCCTAACCATGCTTCTCAATTTATAACATGTGTCAATTCATTATGTTCCTCGCCGTACAATACAAGACGAGTCCATGTCATAGTTTCATATGTGATACACATATAATATCACTTCAACATAGATATATATATATTGCGGCAAAACAATCAATTTTAATTCTATAAAAACCTCACAAAAGATGAGTAATAGAATCCCTACCTTTTAAGCTTATCAACAGTCTCTTAATCCTGGAATCAATTAACGTTAGCTCCATACTCCCTTGATCCTAAGGCGTGCATAAGGACAATTAAAACTAAAGCACAACATACAACTACATTCATAAAATTTATTTTAATTTAATCTTAGAATTTCAAGAAATAACCACTGCCCATAGAGGTATTATAAAGTTTAACAATATAAATTTTCTGTCTAGGGCATATACACTTAGACTTCATACATATGCTCCAAAATAGCAACAAACATATACTTAGGTTTAAGAACGCAAATTTGAATAATCCTTTAGTATAAAAGAAAATTTATAAATGAAAGACTAAATTTGTTCATAAGATTCTAACCTCGGATTATGGTTAGTTGGAAGCTTGAAATGGCTTCAAAACAGGTTCCTTTACTTCGGTATGACTGAAATTCTTGCTCAAATGGAGGTGATGGTGGCTGATTTTTATGGCTGCCTTGAAGAAGTTCTCTAAGTATTTTGCTTCAGCAAAGAAATGAGAAGAAGAGTGTGGGAACCGTGGAAGAGAAAGGAAGAAAAGATGAAGTCTTTGAAGAGAAGTGATAGAAACAATTATAGAGGAGACATGTTGAAGCATGTCACGGAGGAAATAAAGAAAATGAGGGTCAAGAGTAGTTGGAAAAGATATCCTTATGTCTCATCTAAAGACTTTAACACACATAATGCCAATATGACATTTTTGAGATTTATTAGAAGTTCTAAGGCTTTTTAGTAATCATACTAAATAAATATAAGAGAATTTTAGAAAACTTAAAAATAGATAAAAAATAAATATTATAAAATAAATTTAAATGAAGCAATTTTTTTTTTTATACATTAAAAATTAATTTAATTACCTCAATACCCGTTAGGAGAATAACGGGTGTCACAGCTCTACCCCCCTTAAAGAAATTTCGTCCTCGAAATTTCAATTCTAGTAATACTAGTAAAAATTATGATTCCACTATGATTCCAATTCTGAGTCTAAACCGTTAATGTTGTTTGTCCTCCAAATTTAAATTATCGTATCTTCACTTATTTACTTGCATAATAAATCTTACTCCTAAATCCCTCAATGAGAGTATTTCTGACAAGTTTCAACTTATAACACCGTATAATAGTCTAAGAATCTGATCAGGCATACATATTGACCATATCATGATTCCAGTCCTTCATTGTCCATGGACCGTGATTTACAATCACATTTAAGGAGATTGCCAGAGAAATTTTATATACTTCATCTTTAGGTTCCTTTTCCTTTTTGAGTAAGGAAAAGTCAAATATATTTGATTTCATACCTCAACTAATAAACTAAAACATAATCATAAAACATATATCACAAACACTTTTATTCAAAACTATACATTAAACTTACTCATAGAGATATTAAACGGAATCTCAGAGTTGCAAACATACCCGGCATATTTTTCATTAAACAGCTATCCTCATGACACAAACATTCAACCCAAATACTATACTCATATTTCATATGGAATATCCCCATAACTGACTCTGGTACTTCCACATAATATTAACAGAATATTACACATTACAAACATGATACGGATACGTTTCGAGAGTACAAGGCACTCCGTATACCAGCTATCCATATCATGCATGCTTAGAGGATACAAAAACATCGATAAACAAAAGATCGGACCTTAAGAAGGATGCGTTTCGAGAGCATCAAGTACTCCGTATCCAGCCATCCCGGCATTAGGCTCAATGAATCTAAAAGATTGAACAACGACGTACCACAAGAAACACAGAATACAAGGCAAACGGTTATTCGTAACACACGAAATACAGACACACATGCCTACATGCCAAAGATAAAACAAAAAGATTACAGATGGAGATTCAAATCAATTGGCCGCTCCCGGCTTTCCCTTTCCCATTCAAGCTTGGATGTTGCAGTGTCGGATTCTGGATGTATGATTTGCATTTTATCTATCAATTCCTCAACTGTTGAAGCAGTGACAAAGATTTGTCTCTCCGATTCTGTAGTGATGTTTTCTTCCACAGCGTAATCTAGAAATTTCAAAAGACCGTCATAAAAACCCTTTACGTTTAGCAGTCCCAAAGGTTTGGAATAAAAGCCCAACAATTGCCCACAAGCAACTATAAATATTTCCTCAAGAGTACCTAGACCACCAGGTAATGCTATAAAAGCATCAGAATTATAGATTATGTCTTTAAAATTTTTAGGGATACTCCTGACTCCTTCTCCCTTACCTATGGCTTCCTTACAAAGGTTTCCTTCAACTGGAATATGAGGCCAAATTCTTACATCAGTAGCGTCACTAGACCTAGCTGCTAGTGCCATATTTACCATCATTTTTATACTACCACCCCCATAGATTATGTTAATCTTCTTGCGTGCTAGGAGTTGCCCTAAGTGATTTGCAGCTTCTAAATAAGCTTTATCTTTTCCAAGGCTGGAACCACAAAAGACACAGACATTCTTTATTTTCTTCGTGGACTGGGAGGTAGACATATTTGGTTTATAGAAGTGGTTGCTTAATGTCTGCTCCACTTAGACTTCGGGTTCTATATGAGATTTTAAAGATGAGAAATATACAAAAAGGGCTAAAGAGATAGACGAGTAGGTAATGAAAAGGTAATCCAAAGATTTAAACAAAATCTTGTGCGGATAAGAAAGTAAGATAAGGTGATTGATAGTTTACAGAAAATCTGATTCACTTTTTGAAAAAGATTAGACTCTAATTGTATAACTTTTGACAATTGAGAACAATTCGACAAAAGACCCTCATGACACAACTGTAGACTTTTTGACAAATATACACCAAGTCTAGAAATTTAATATAAACGACAAATACTGTAGAACTTTTGAAATTTGAGACACAAATCTTGAAATATCTGGATAAGCTTTTCAAAATTCAAACATATTACTGTACCGTATGTAACGTGTCTGATAAGATATATATTTTATTATATATATATTTAAGAAAATCATAAATTAAATAAGATATTAACACTTACTGTATCAATCTTATAATCACAATTATTTCAAACACAAAAGCAAATATTCTGAGTAAAAGAAAAACACAAACTGTTGAACATCAGCTAAAACTGCTTCAAATAAGTAAAGACTAAATAACCTTTATAGAGCGATGACTTATTCCCCATCCAGTTTTCTTATGGCTTGGCAAACAGGATCTAGAAATACCATATTCCTGAGGCGTTGTCTTTCTGTATAAAATTTAGGCCAGAGTTTAAAAATAGCTCCTTGAACATATCCACTAGGGTGACCGTGGAGAGGAGGATGGATGCTATCCAAGTTCTCCTTTGAAATTCCATTCCTACAAAACCTTATTTTATCCTCTCTATTCGTAGACACATAACCAGGTGAAGTACATTTACCGTTACAATTTTGTCTTCCACATTTGTTACAAGTGACCACGATGGCACGAGCTCTTCTTTTCATTGCACTACGACTGGTACCTGTTCCTGGTAAACCGACATCTTGACTAAAGTCACTCGGACGGATCTTCCCCTCTATCAACATTCTCACATCACAAGGGATGCCAAAACGCATAAGAATCCACAACCGAGTAATTCTAGCCTTATATTTCTTTCTGAGAATCTTTTGGGAGAGTGATAGGAAATACTTTCTCAGGTGTTGGTACTTTGGGTCCATGATGAGATGAAAGAAGAGTAAATAGAAAGGAAAAATTAAGATAGTAAATTGCAGAATCCTAGAATTCCTTCTTCTTTTAGAGAAAAAGAAGAATTTTTAATGAAAAAGAAGAGGATTTGCGATTTAGAGAGAAAATAACAAATTAAGAGAGAAAAAGTGAACTCAGAGAAATA